>OW386292.2:95986628-96586628 GCA_936432065.2 Rutpela maculata | reverse complement strand
GCGTTGTCGACGGGATCGGCGTTCAGGTGATAAAAAGAAAGTTGAATTGAATTGGAAGGTGATGAGGAGGCCGCTAATGACCCCTCGGCGAAGTTAGAATAGCCGCAAATTTATTTAAAGGGCGCCAGCGACTAATTATCTTGCACCTGCACCTGTACCGTTCGTCGAACTCTCAGGGTGGTTCGTGCTGAATTCGGAGCTAGCAAGTTCAGGAATAGCGGTGGACATCCCCGTTTCCGCTAACCGGACGGTTGGAGGGCTATTGCCCGTAAACGGCGAGAAGGCGTGGGGCGTGAGAGGCGGTGACGCGATACGTACAGGTCGGTCAGGAATAGTTCACCTGGCCCCCTATTGCTAGGACTGTACGTATTTCCCTTCCCTTGTCGGATGGCTAACCCAGCACCGGCCGCTCTACACTTCACGCAATTCTCCTCGATAGGGCAACAGAACAGCCAACCGGGTGGAGGCGAATGCTCGCTTACCACCACCTGATGATGAATACTTCACACAGTAGTGGTGATGTAGGAACCTGCAAGTTCCGCAGAATACCCAACCTCTGGTAGATCCCTAGGCGCTGATAACTGACGATACGTCGAATGACAAACGTACCAACAGGTCACTACAAAGCCGATGATTAACAATGCTGTTGCGATGAGAAAGCTCCACATCAGTATGATTCAGTAAATGTGGAATTTGTACCTTAGCTCCCTGGCTATCGAACCTAAGGAGCGTGCTCACGTTACAGTGGAGCCGGATCAATGAATGTCTGTGATATGATTGAACTGATTTTTCTCTTAAGTTAAAGTATGCTACCCGACTGACAGGAGCCAAATGACAAGCGTAGTTTGAGCAACAAAAAAAAAATATGGTTCAAAATTGCAGAGAAAGGAATTCACGTGACGTTAAGACAACAACAAGGTCAAAGAGTGGAAGGGTTAATTAATAAAAAAAATTGAATCTTGATTCCGGACGTGTCTACTACGGATGATACGGTAGCAGTAGGTTAAAAGGATTAAAATCAAGGTCCGTTCCCTGCTCCACTGAGTAAGCTCACTTCGCGGCGTATATTAGCTGGGGTATGACGCACTGTACCAATGATGTTAATGTAAAATGATAAAACACCTCTTTAATTAGATCGGAGAAATCTCCCTTGGTTTATTAGTAAAATAACTAATAGTTCAGTTAAACAGATTAGTATATATAGGAATACGATTAATAGTGAGATCAATAACTCCATATACTTATGAATGATAATGAAGAATTAAAATTAATTTTAGGGTGGTCAGTAATGGTACACTAGACCCTACACTATATAGGTTGTATCGCTACACTGGCAATTGTACGCTTCTTGCGTCAGCTCCCTTACTATAGCGCTCACCTGTAAGAGACAGGTAAGGCAATTTTGCAATTGGCCCTCCGGGCGTTCACCCTTGGTCGGGTGTAGTGACTGCAGCCCGAACTTGAAGAGTACAGAGCTAGAATTAAATTACGTTAATTGCAATCTGGCTAACTTCAATTACTGAAGACTAATAAAAATAAAAAAATTAAATCGGGATCACCCAACTGGTGGTCGCTTGCTACACATGCCAAGGAACGATATCCCCTACGTGACTATCCCCATCAAAATGAATTAAAATGAATAATCAAATTTAATTTATGAGAGATAAGAATCGAATATAATAATTGAATATAATGATATTTAATTAAAAAATGACCTTAAATAGAATTTAACTAAAAGTGAATGATTAAGTGATTAATTGACTAATGTGGATAATTAAAGGTTAATTAATTAAAACTGGAGGTATTTCTGATAAGCGCTTGATTTCCTACTTAATTATGGGGTACCACTGATTAATAATCTCTTCCCCGGAAGACAGAGCTGTGTTCCACACAGGTTAACTTCAGGAACGTCTCACCTGAGTACAGGTGGATCGAAAGAGAAATGAATGACTAATTAAACTAATTGAAACTGAGCGGCTACCTTAGCCCTCAGGTGTGTTCGCTGTCCGAGAACCGGGTTCAGCTACAATCAATTAAATCCAACCTAATGTGTGTAATCAGACGTAATGGCCCCTTCAAGCGGGGGATTTACAGATTTAAACCTTCCGGAGGGTATCCTCTAGATATCGGCAGCGAGTTGGTGGGCGAGAGTTAGCAGTGAATAATATAAAAAAGTTAATTTAAAATTTTGCGATGTAAAAATGATGTTATCTCGTATTTTCGGAGTCTGCAGCCAAGGCTTAATTAACTCTACTAAAATGACGTAGTTCAAAGTAAGAAAGATGAACAATAACACTGCACTGCAATAGGATGGAATGATTCGCGCCCGGAATCTTACGACGCCCAATGGCATGAAGCGTCGCGACGCCTCAACTCGTTACCTCACTATTCGAATACCTCCTTCGAGGGCTCGGTACTAGGTGTCCCGGAGTTCGCTGGAAATGTCAGCGAATGAATTACCAATAGTAGAATAATTAAAATGAATTAATATACAATGAAATTTATGTAATGAATTTGGGCCGAAGGCTTAATATGCAAGACAACAACAAAATTAAATGAAATGCAATGTGGGTCAATCTTATATGCACTGGAGGCGACCTATGATGTGACACTACTTCCGCTAGCTTGACTGCGGATAAGAATTACGCCGCGAATCAAAGTAGGAGGTAACGAGCTACCACTCCCTGGACGGGGATGCGATTCCTCCTAACTTTTTAATGACAGGTAATTAATTACTCGGAGCTTGCCGGAGCAATCTCTTCCGCGATCACAGGTGACCTACAGCCGATAATTGTCTCTAGGGTAATTACTGCGATAACCTGTGGTATGAATTATGACGTTTGTTAATTTAGTTTAGATTCGGATTACTAATCCGGGTAGAGGAGCTACACTCGTACCACGAGACGAAAAATTGGCCGCTGATAAACACCAACCAATGATTAATCGCAGGTAATCGAGCTACTACTTCCTAATACAAGGTCGTGGCACTTCCTAACACAAGGTCGTGGCACTTCCTAACTCGTAATCGGTAATCTAGGAATTACTCCTAGTACTGGAACCGCGTTCACAGTTGATCGGCAGCTCTTACAGTATGATTAAAATGGTATGAAGCTAATTGAAACAATTACGTTATCTTTGATTTTTGAAAGAAGAGTCTAAATGCTTTTCTTTCTTTCTTATGACACTTGAAGTTACTATGTTTGTCTAGATGGTTCGTACCTGAGGGGGACGACCTAGCTTTTATTACTTGTCTAGCCGGAGCGGCTTCGAGTTTAATGACTGGTTTAACAGGCAATTAAGTTTTATGTTAATTCCTTGAAAGACAACCGTGACAAGTCCCCGGTGGTTTGACACCTAGCACGAGCTGTGATCGATACAATTAACACTTACGTAGTGGCCTCGCTTATGCAGATCGTCAACTAGAGATAGCCTACCTTAATCGTCGAATAATTAAACAGGTAAAATTTGACTAAGAAAATTTTGAATTGGCGGCGTGCCGGCGGCAGCTATTTCTAGGACAATTGCCTGAGCTGGGCCGTAAGACGTCGATGAATAAAAATGTAATTGCTTACGTATCTCTCCAACGCTGTAATCCAAATGAACGACACCTTTATCACTCACAACACCTGTTGATTAATTTTCGAGCAAGTATTGAATTAATAATGTAGGACGGTGATTAACGTTTAGCTCTCACCGAGATCGATGTGCGTAGACGTATAAGTTCTATGTAATTTATCGAATCGATTAAATTTGCAAAAAGGGTTAATTTAGAAAAAGTAAATTAATGATTAATAAAGAAGTTGCTGTGTTCGTTGATTAAGACTTAACTTCCCTGATTGACTAAAATTTACAAGTTTGCTGTATTTTTGAATAAGGCCTCTGATGGAAGCGAAATTTTTACAAGTCAGGTTCGAATTAAAATGAAACTTTTTCCTTCTGATTTTGATAAAAAATTTACAGGGGGTAGGTTTCCCTCTGTGGAAGCTGGGAAAAATACGTTCAGCTCAATTCCACTTCGATTAAGCGAATTAAAAAATCAATTTGAGAAACTATGTCCAACAATGAATTAATTTTTGAAATTTTTTCTTCAAACCGAAAATAAAAATTATGACGGGTAGGTCTCTACTTATATATCACGGGAAAAATACGTTCAGCTGGAAATTGAGCCCACAGGCTGAAGGAAAAATCGAAAACTGTGCTGAGTTTGAGAAACTGTGTTAAGTCCCGAAGTGGGATAGAATTACTTTTTCGCTCCTAATTTCGCGGAAAAATCACTGAAGGTGAGTTTTTTCGCTGTGATGACGAATTTAGGGTTCTTGAGGAGAACTGACCACTCCCGACTTAACTAAAATTCGATGAAGGTCTCGACTTGTGAAAAATTTTGTTTATGCTTGGTCGGTTGGAGAGATACATAGTGTCCCAATAATATTTTGTCATTGGGGTTGGTGTAGTGGAATCGAATTTGAAAAAAAATTGTTTTTAATTTCTTTCTCCTCTCCTGACAAGGGGGTGGGGTATACAGGGTGAGCCAAGTTAGGCTTGGCGAATTTTTGAAGGCCGTAATAGGCTTAATTGAATTTTTTAAGGAGTTTAGGGCCCATTTGAGAGTAGAATCGACGGTTCGCTTTAAGAGTTCCGTCGACACCCCCACCCCCCTTATTTTGAAAGAGACGTCATCGGCCTAGCTCCGGCTGTAATAGAACTTAAATTAACAATACACGAACAAGTACAATCCCTACCGTACGTGTGACTTAGACTATGGTTACAATGGTTATGGTATGCGTTACATGTACGCGGTGACGTCTTCTTTGGTATGCTGGCGGCACTGGAGTTTGGCGCAGTCTGTGCACTCAGAAGTTCTGGGGGTTTAGTCGAAGCCTTGACCGTCGGACTCTTCGCTCACCGAGCCCGCGGTCCGCGAACTGGCTTCGCGCGCACTGTTTCGATCCCTCCGCGGCGGCACCGAGGGAGTTTTGCTTGATCGTACGCGCACATTTGTTCGTTTTGGTTTTGGTTCGTCACTCGCGATGGTTACTCTTGTGGTAATGTCTTTGTAGTGCGTACCCCTACGCACTGGGGATCTGTGATACGTGTTTGTTCTTCGGTTATGCTTGGTCGCGATCATTCGCTTCCGGTGGCCCCGGATCAGGTGGCATACGCGGTGGTTCACCGTCTGAATCGTCGGAGACGATTACGAATCGCGCGCGTCGTCTTCGGTGGCGTGGCGGCGCTGTTGGCGGGATTGCTGGTGGCTCGGGATCCTGGTGGCTGCTTCCTGGTACGGCCGCAACTCCTCTGGCGGCGTCGTACCTTGTAGCTCGAGCTGTAGATGGTCGGTCTGGGATATCTCGGTCTGATCTCTGTTTCTTCCTCGTCGTCGTTTTCTAACTCGCTGGCCAAGTAGACGGTTCCTACTGGCTGTGTCCTTCCGCCCTTGGATGGACCCTCGGAATCGGCATGTTGCTGTGATTCAACGCCCGGATAGGCTTTAACCCGGGGAGGTGATGCTCGGAGGTTATCTGGTTGCTCTTCAGCTTCGGTGGCAGAGTCAGTACGTGGTGGTGTTCGAACCTGGTCTCCTGGCGGCGTTCGCCTGTCTTCGGACGAATCCTCGGACTCGGTAGGTTCACCTGACTCGCTGCCTGGGTCTATGCGTGGAGGCGCTGGTCGGAGATCGTCTACGTGGTAGTCGCTTCGGTTGGTCCCCTTCTTGATCGTGTATACTTCGGGCGAGAGCTTTTCTAGCACGAGGTAAGGTCCAGCCCACGGAGCGTCAAAGGTAGCCTTGTGCGGGCGTAGCACCCTTGCCATCACACGGTCACCGGCTTGAAAAGTAACCGGTGGAACCGCATCCCTCGGTGCGTACCGGTCTTGTTACGTCCGTTGGCGATTCCGCACTTCTCGGATCCTCTGCTCTCTGGACTTCTTGGACTCCTTCCTCCTCTCATCCCTGTACGCTCGGAGAGCCCATTCTCCTGGCTTCGGGGGTTCGTATCCTAGGACTACTACGGCCGGGGATTTTTCCGTGGCGGCGTTGCGTCGTGTTCTGAGAACGCGCAGGGCGTCGGTCAGATGCGTGTCCCATGTTGTCTTTGATCGTCCGTATGTCAATGTCTTAAGTGTCTTTTTTAGTTCTTGTACCGGATTGGCCCGCTGGTGATACGGTGCCGAGTAAAAGATTTCCACGTGATGGTTTTCGCACCATGCTACGAAAGGCCCCCCAACAAAATGACCACCGTGGTCGGAAATGATGGTGCGCGGGGTTCCGTACCGTGAAGTTACTTGGTCCCGGAGGAAATTTACGAGCGCTTGCCCGGTAGCTTTGGGTACCGCGGTTGCTTCTACCCACTTAGAGAATACGTCCTCTGCTAGTAATATGTACCGGTTGCCTGTGTTCTCCGCTGCTTTGTATGGGCCCATTATGTCTACGCTGATTGTCTCGAAATAGGTCCTTGGGGCGTGCGCTTTGAACGGAGCTTTAGGTTGAAGTTGTCTAGCTACTTATATATCACGGGAAAAATACGTTCAGCTGGAAATTGAGCCCACAGGCTGAAGGAAAAATCGAAAACTGTGCTGAGTTTGAGAAACTGTGTTAATTCCCGAAGTGGGATAGAATTACTTTTTCGCTCCTAATTTCGCGGAAAAATCACTGAAGGTGAGTTTTTTCGCTGTGATGACGAATTTAAGGTTCTTGAGGAGAACTGACCACTCCCGACTTAACTAAAATTCGATGAAGGTCTCGACTTGTGAAAAATTTTGTTTATGCTTGGTCGGTTGGAGAGATACATAGTGTCCCAATAATATTTTGTCATTGGGGTTGGTGTAGTGGAATCGAATTTGAAAAAAAATTGTTTTTAATTTCTTTCTCCTCTCCTGACAAGGGGGTGGGGTATACAGGGTGAGCCAAGTTAGGCTTGGCGAATTTTTTTGAAGGCCGTAATAGGCTTAATTGAATTTTTTAAGGAGCTTAGGGCCCATTTGAGAGTAGAATCGACGGTTCGCTTTAAGAGTTCCGTCGACAGCGTAACCATAGAATCCACAAAACTATTCAAAACATCATTCAGATCCATGGATTCATCCAAAATCCTATTGGAGGTATTAAATGATTTCATTTCAGTTAGATCTTGAGTCGGTAAAATGTACTTGGCGAACGATTCCATATTTACTTTCACTGTTTTATGGACACGCAGCACTTCTTCGAGTAGATTGAGAATCTTTTGTCTGATTTCGTTGAAAAACATGGCGTAATCTAGATAATTATTTTCACAATGCACTCGATATGTTATTATCCTATTTTTAAAAGCTGTTTGAACAATAGCTGCACCATCCACCATAGGGGCACATGAATTTGTCCTATGCTGCAAAGTTCTTCTATGTGATTTCATCTGAGTCGCTGTTAAAGTCACGTTACAGCATCACATGTTTGCATATTAGTAGATGATGAAGGCGTTGAATCAACCCTAGGTCGCTTTGCGACTTAACCATCGTTCCCACATGACTGCCTTTCATGACGACGTAAATTGTCGCCACGTGTGAAACTTTTACCACAAGACGTACACGAAGGCATACTAAATCTTTACTATAGGAGTCTAGCCTATTTAGTGATCATATGTCAACTCCTCTCTTGCTTTTATAAGGATGGGTTGCCCCCACTCCCGTGAATAAGATTGCAACGACAAATCATGAAGTCCTCATTGCTACATCAATTACTCAATCACTCAGTACTCTTATTACCTCCAACCACACCAATTACCCCCCACCACAGTAATTGTCCCCACCACACCAATTACCCCCACCACAATAATTACCCCCTACCACAGTAATTACCCCCCACCACACCAATTACCCCCCAATCCACCCATGACGTCACGAAAAATGGTGGGGGTTGGCCCAGCTCCGGTATAAACACTCTACTCCATGATCATTTGAGGAATTTTATGTCCCAAAAATTCTTTATTTCCGATAAATGCATTGAATCATACACTCACGTTTATACACCAATAGACATCAGGTGAAAAGTCAACTTTTTCAAAACTCTTTAAACATTTTACTCGTTCTCACTGCCGAAGTTCTTCGTGATATTTTTTTAAAAACTGATAAATATTTCTGTAAAAACTGATAAATGTTTCTGTGTTCCACCACAAAATCATCCGTCAAAAAAATATATTTGTTTTTAATAGCCCAATAATATATTCTATATATTGAACAAAACAACGAACCAGACAGATTTGTCAAAGGCGACTTGTCCTGTTTCGTAATATAAACCAGACTTGACTTTCTCGACCTGCATGGAGTAACATCACACGTCACTTCTGGATATTGACCATTGAGACGAGTCACAACTTTCGTCTTTAACGAGAAAGAATAGTAATTACATTTTTTTTTTCGAAATTTAAACTGTTAATGTAACGATAAGATTTCATTAATTTTCTTTTTGTATCATCACATGAAATTCCTCCACCCATTGTAAACTTTAACGTATTTGCAACATAATTAACATTAATTTCATTCAAAATTGAAAAAGTTACTAAAAAACCAATGTCTGCATTATTCAAAGTTGAGAGGAAAAATTTTTGCCTCAAATTTACTGGAAACGAGTCATCGTCACCAGCAATAGAATGAACCATGTTCTGAAATGTTTTTCACGAATTTAAAATTTTTCCTTTTTTATAAAAGATCAAATTATATTCTGTCGATTGAATAAACTTCAATGAATATAAATTGGTGAAATCTATTTTTTTTGGATTGGGAACAGTTTCAGTTTTATTTAAATTTGTTTGATCACCTTCGCATCAAACTATCATCAAGCGTACTGTGAGTGATATCAGAATTGATGTTGATATTATGTAGGATATTTGGCTGTTACAGAGGAATATTGCATAAGAATAACTACTACTTTTATTGTTTTGAAGATTAAGATACAAACTAAACCTAGAATAACATATGTATATATATAACTAAATTGGTATGAAGGACAAGTTACCGATTGTGTCTTGTGGAACAGGATCTGAAAACCGTTCTATCTTCTTATAATGTTTGAAAAAATTGGTTTTACCTTTCCAATTTCCATTTTTTAAAATTATGTCTAACTGAACTGACCAGGGCCGTTTTCACCCAACCAGCTATTGTGGTCCTAGAAGCAGGACCAACTTTTCCACGAGCTGTAATAAAGAGATTAAATACGCCGTTTCTAGCTCTTCGTCTATCAGATGATACTTTAATTAGTGCTTTTGTCCAGTAAACGGGGTCTAGTTCTATATCGGGATTTTTTACTAACTTCCAACCAGACTGCCTATGAGAGGCCTTGTCGGTTTTAGAACCGAACTCCGGCCAAAACGAGACGGCCTCATCCTCTATTTGCATTGAACTCCCATTGATTACCAATAAGGTTAAGTCATGGGCTCTACGACCTGAGGCTAAGAGCAGAATCAGTGCCAGCCTGCGGGAGATTTGGAAGATGCTGTCTAGCTTCACTCTATCTGCCTTCATCCATACAATAAGCTTATTTATATCCCATATATGCTTCTTGATGGTTACCGGCTTAGAAAGTTCAATACTCTTAAGCATTCTTTTCACCAGAGGATGACTGCTGATTTGATCGCTCTTCAAGGGATTATTTAACGTAGCTATTGCCGATTTATGCAGTCTAATGGTTCCAGGAGCATAACCCTTAACTCGATGTAGAAAACCCATATACTGAGCCACCAACGCAGGGTCAGGGTCCTTCTGCTGAGGCTAGTGGCTTCAGGTGTACGTAGGGACAACTTTGAATTACCCTTCAGAAATTCGGATAACCAGCCGGATGAAGCCATTGAGTTTGCTTGCCATGCTTGTCGAACTGGAATTTTGTTTTTAATGGCAAACTCAAAGGCTGATCTTCGGATCTCTCTAGTCGATAAGCCAAAATACATTTTGGAACTTTCGACTAAGTACTTCGCGAGTTCAGCTTCCAGAGCATCAGGAAGAATTTGCCGATTTCTTTTGTATCCGACTTGAATATATCTCTTATTTATAATTAAATGAATTTAGTCAAACTCTAGGTATTTTATAACGTTGGCATGAACACGAACCAATATGGCTGGATTTATTAAGATGCACAAGAACACTGCACCACTGTCAAAGTTCGAGTCACTAAATTTTGGAACACCCTCTATGTAGGTTGGTAAAGTTGATTTAAAATAAAAGTCACTTTTTCACAGGAAAGAAAAATAAAGTACAGTTTATTTGCCGTTCACGTTCCACAATACTTTAATTATTTGAATGAAACTTAATTAGTCATTTGTTAATTAATAATGTTTGTAAGATAAGCACTAGAGTAAAAATTTGCCTTTGAGTTTTGTCCCGATTCGAAGTTTTAATGTTACCGATGTCTGAGATGAACTGTTTTAGTTTTAGAATTTAATTAAATATTAATTAAACACATCGCGTCGAGTAATTAGTAGTAGAAGTCATTGTTACACTGTTTCGCGTCCCGTCGATTAGCTAAAAGTCGTTGAGTTCGGAGGCAGATCGACTATCGCAGCGCAAGTCGCGGTTTATATATTAAAAATAAAAGATTCTAGATTTGTTCCCGTAATTTTCGAATTTCGAAGTCTCTAGAATGTCTGGAATGCCAACTATTTCTGGAATGCTCGAGATGCGAAGTAAATTTTATATTTATACTAAGGGAGGAGCCAAAATTTTAAGGCTAACCAATAAAGTAGTCGGACGGAGGTTTAAATGGTCAGAATTCGTTGCAGCGAAAGTATCTCAGTAACTTTAAAAATTTGTAAAAGGAAAGTAAATGTTTTTTATGAACTGAAATTTGTACAGAGCGACAGAATGATTTAATTAATGATTTTTAGAAATGATTTTGCCCGATTTTAACTTGTAATAAAAAGGCACTTTGACGGGCACACTCTATATACAATAATCAAAACTATAACTCATGTAAAAATATACCGTACCTTTATTTTTTATTTTTTTGCAATATCTATGCAACGTCATGAAATTTATAGAATATTCATCTGCAACTGTCCCAAGAGATCTTCCAATTTCCAGGACTTCTTTTGCAGCAGTACGGAAAGTATTTGGTGATGATTTTCCTCTTTCGGTTTTTCTTTTGTAGGTTCTCATTTTATTACCTATCAAACAAAAAAGCTATCTATAAATACTTGCAACAGACTAACATCTAATTTACTTTATTTGTATAAAAACACCTTTCGGGGTTGGTTGTTACAGTAACGACCTGCCCCGTGGGTACTGTAACAACCTACCCCGACCGCACATTTTAAACAAAATATCTTACAGCAACCTAACCCTACATTTAATTAAACTTACAAGATACAGAAATTATACTTACATGTGGGTGTTTCATTCGGTAGAACAACCAATAGATTTTACGTAACACAGCAGTAGTAATAAAACAAATGGTTCTTTTAAAAATAATTACTAAAAGGGTAAAAAAAATGCACAAATTGAAATTATCGGACACACGTGCTGCCGATTAGAACGCAACTACAATGCACGTTGACGCGGAGTATTAGTACACATATAAGAGTAATGGTGGCGCCATCTTACATTTGTCCCGCAATTTAAACTAAATGTAACAACCAACCCCAGTCTCCCCTACCTATTCACCATATATATGGCGATCAATATTGGTCAGCGACTTATTTATATATTGCAATAAATCTTAGAGAAATCAAATGGATAGGAAAAAGGTAAAAAAAAATAATTTTTTTTTAAATCTTTATTTTTTTAATTGGTTTGCTACAAACTGGAGGACCTCAATCATGGCATCTACCTTCTCTCTTCCTCTATCTCCCACGGACAGCGGGCCACTCAATCCGCGGCCCCGCCACCCTCGGCCGCGATATCCCCCTTGGCCACGCCTTCCTCCACCTCTCCCACGATGTGTTTCTATAAAATAAAATATGTCACTAGATACATTTAAATCTTAAATTGATATTCGTCAATCTGGTTATTCAGGGTGGCCGCTTAAAACAGCTCCTCAAATTCTCTGACTTTTCTATGACTTCCTTGACTAATAAACTTCAGTTTTTCCTGAATTTTTATGGCCCAGAAGCCAATTTAAACTGCTGTTTAAATTTTGTTAATAAAAAAATTAACAAACTATAAATTAAAATACTGTACAAAACAATAAAATATAAAAATGTTTAACAAACATAATAATATATATCCAGTGTGTCCGCGGATGGGGTTTACGATAGGTGTAATGGCTAAAATTTTTAACTTTTAGAGAAAATGTTATTCTTTATAAGCTTGCGTAAAAAATAGTAATGACTAGAGAATATTATTTAGGTATCATGCAAATCACAACTTACACACTTTTTTATTTATTATGAAAATACCTACTTTCTGTATATTATTGCCCTAATCTGGGCACGTTAATATACTAGTTAGGTAAATACTTTAAAATACTCATTATTGGAGAACCAATCAAAACAACTACTCTTCTAGCTAATACTGACGAAGTATTGAATTACATGATAGGATTCTTAGCATTTTATAGATAAAAATATTGAAAATACTTAAATCATTTATTAGCTAGAAGAGTAGTTGTTCTCATTGTTTCTGCAACAATGAGTGTTTTAAAGTATTTACTTAACTACTTTGCCAAAATACCCCTTTCACCTGACCAAGCCAGCCAGAGCCTCCAAGGCGATGCGTACGTTTTTAATGAAGACTTTCGCCAGGAACATTCTATCAGTTTTTTGTCTTCCCTTGACCAGTTACTTATAAAGTCGGGCCACCCCGTACCTGCCAGGCCTCCAAATAAAGCTTCCGCGCTTGGTGCAGTGGTTTCATTGTCCGTGCGTCCACCAAATTCGTTTGAAGGGAATTTTCATTGGATGGGTTAGCGCTCGCTTCTCGATGTCTACCTTCCAGAATACTCTCTCCCAATTGGGGACTATCAAAATGTAAGTTCCTTCGGCTGAGTTCAAATGATGCAGTACTTTCGGTATCAGGCGGAGGGAGGAACACCTATGCTAGGCGATATTTCCATTTTTTGCTGAAGGCATTGGTGAACTGAGCCCCCGATCCTTTATGTCTCTCGATGCATAATGAGGTACCACTTTTGAGAGATTCGTAGCGAACAGGTCTATCTGTGGTACCCCCCACCTTTGAAATATCATGGTCGTTATATTGGGCAGTAAGTGCCAGTCTGGGAGAGTGGTGTTCCTCGAGAGACTGTCCGCTACGTTGTTGTATATCCCCGGGATGTACTGGGCCACCAGATTTATTCCCGCTTCTTGTGCAAGTTCCAATAGAAGATATGTCATTTTAGCAGATTGACTGATCTTGTACCTCCCTCGTTTCTTATCTATGAGACAACCGTTCAGTTGTCCGATTGCACGAGAACAGTCTTGTTCCTTAGAAGAAGTATGTGTCTTTGAAGTGCAGCATATACTGCAAACATTTCCCTGCAGTTTATGTGCCAGCTCTGTTGACTCATTAACCAATTCCCTTTTATCGTTCGGTTTTCGATCTGCTACATCCGAAGCGTCGGTCGCTATAAAGACCTCTGGATCTTTCTGAAAAATGACAGACGAGTTTTCTGTTTCGAATCCACCACATACATTCCTCCATGGCCCTTTTCGGAACCTTTAGGAACAGTTTTGGATTTGTCTGTGGAAGAACTAGACTCGCCCTTTGCATATACCTGGTATGCAATTTTCCCAAAGGAAGGACAAACGATGTAAAATTTATTTTTCCTAATAGCTTCTTGGCTAATGTCCAATTCCAAAGCTGGTTTTTTAGTGTTTTCATAATGTCCTTCTTTATCGAAATCTTTTTCCGCTCTGGTAGACACATTCTGTTGGTTAACGTATTCCAACTGATACCCAAATAGACTAGCTGCTGTTGGGGTAGAATTATTGATTTTTTCTTGTTGACGTCCCATCCCACATTTTCCAAAAATGCCACAGTTTCCCCTATCTGATGTAATATCTCTGGATTCTGATGGGCGAGCAAAAAGTCGTCCAGATACACTATTATCTGTATGCCTTTCTTTCTGAGTCGATCCGCAAGCCAATTTGAAATTCTTGTAAATTCTAGGGGGGCACTGGATAGGCCGAACGGTAGGCAGGTCATCTGATAGATTTTCCTTTCGTATATTATCGATAGGAACCTGCGGTACCTCATTTTTACGGGAATGTGAAAATATGCCTGGGAGATATCCACTTTTGCCATGTAGTCTCCTTCTTGCAGGAAGTTGGGTATTTTTTGATGATTGATTAGGCGAAATTTCTTCGGCTGAAGAAATTCGTTGAGGGCTCGCAGATTGAGTATTGGACGCCTTGAGCCATCTGGTTTGGGAACGGAGAACATTTGAGAGATAAAGCCGGTGGAGAAGTGAGATTCCTCCAGGACACCCTGCTGTGCCATGGTATTTATTTCGGGATCCATTCCAGATGTCCTTAATTGATGAAGCGGATTGCCTAACAGCGCAGAGGTGGTTTCCTGACGAATGGAATTGCATATCCCATTATAGTGTTTAAAATCCGTTTTGGCGCTCCTTCCGTCCACTTCACCACATAGTCCTCTAACTGGCCTGTCGGCGTCGTCGCTTTGACTGGAACTCTTCTCTTGTATGGAGTGGACCTGGCACTCGTTTTTTTTTTGCGACACTGCGACCTTGTTAAATGGTCGGCCATAGTTTGGTGGTCCTTTATTAAAGGAGGGATTACGAAAGGAACTACGAAAAGAATCTCCATATTGGTTAGTCACGTCTGTAAGTGGTCTCTCCTCGAAAAGATGCGATTGCCCCTAATAAAGATGCGATTTGATTATCTCTTGGTAAGAATGGTTTTCTTCTCTGCTCTATTATTTCACATCTTCGACCACAGACGTACTGCAAAAGATCATCGGACTGAACTTTAAACTGTAGGACTCAGAAAAAGGCTCTGTACATCATCTTTAATAGAAGGGTGCTTGGCAACCAAGGATTTCATTGCCTCAGAAAATGCTTCCCTTTGGAGCAAAACGCCATGAAGAATTGTCCCCAACGTGTTGTCTGTTCGTCTCATATGTTCCTCCAGAGGTGAATCGTTCGGTGACATGAGAAATGCGATCATTCACTTTCAAAGCACTGAATACTGGGGAGGCTTGCAGTTTCTTCTGTACGTCCAAATACCTTACTTTATTAAACGAAGACTTTTCCAACCGGAGGCACTCTATGCCTTGGACTTCTATATGAGGTTTTGCTGAAGGAATCAGAGGTTCCTGTTCTTTGGTCATAAGGGTGAAATCAAATTCGAAGTGTGATTCATCTGGGGGAATATTTTCGTAAACATCCAATTCCAACAGAGGTGGGATTATAGTCCTGTTCCTCGTTATCCTCCATAAGTTGGTTGAGTGTAAGAGCAGTCTTTGGACCGAACTCCGCCTAATATTAATTACACTACACACTATTATTATTATTATTATTATTATAAGTTCTTCATCTAACTCGTATTCCGGGGAACAGGAAGACTGTCTCGTAAAAAGGACTGGAACATGTTCTTTAATTCTTCTTTTGACCTTTCAAGCTTATCTAGACGAGATTCTTTCTTCGATTTTGATGAAGTAGAGGCCCGGCTCGAAGCCAAATCACGAATACTGTCAGTATCAGATATGTCTTCTGACAGCTGCCTGGATGCCTCTTTGCGAGATAGAAACAATGGTTTCATATCCGCCAGTGCTGCAACAGTTAATTCAAGTTTCATAGCTTTCTTTTTGACCTGATGTATTTTTATCGTAGAGGCAATGAAAACCGAGATATCTCGAAAAAATCGTTTCCGAGCACGATTTTAGCCCTTTACAGTGTTGCCAAATTTTATCCTTACACTCCCACTTCGGGGACTTTTGAGACCTTATTAAGGACACCCGTACCTACCTGGAAAAACCAACATTTGCTTTTGTATGAATTGGTCTGAAGATGCGGCTCATTTTTCACTAAATGCAGTGGACTATTCGCCAAATCTTCGAATGTAACACGAACAGAAAAAAAATTGTTCTTAAGTAAAAAATAAATAAATAAATGAAAATTATAAAAAATCAACCGTCATGCAAATTCGATGAAGGGAAAATGACACGGATCTGTCAGCCTCGTGCATTCTCATTGAGATTTAATATTTTACTTAATTCGAATGATGTTGCCATCTTAGGTTTTGCTTGCAAAACGAAAAATTAGTAATATACAGTTTCTCGTTATATTGTTGGAAGTCGAAAAGTGCAGAAATAGCTACGTATGCGACTTCGTAATATTATAGGGTGACGCATATTACATAAATAATTAATTATTGCCGGTCGATCTAATTAAAAAATGCATGCAAAAAAAAAAGAAAAAGATCATTTTCAGAATAAACAAAAAAATGTATCTAAGAGACGTGTCGTCAACGGAGGCACACCACGTACGTTTATAGTTCGCGTTCGTCGCCGCCGCCGCCGTCGTCGTCGCCGTCGATCACCCGATATGCACCGAAGGGTGTATCGCGGAAGGACGCGTACACGATACTGTCCATCTCCGCAACTGTCAAGGTGACACGTCCTGTGAGACGGGCCACCTCGACAGCTGCGTCGGCTATATTTTGAAAGACCATATTCATCATGTTGTGTAGCACATCCATCGCGGCGCCACCCACCCATCCACCTTCCCTATCGACAAACGGACAGGACATGGTCAAGAAAACCTCGGGACCCGTCACCGTTCTCGTCTCCTCCACGGTAAACAATAAAGCCATATGCCTAACAATAATCGGAAAAAAAAAGCCATACGCCAAAGGATACGAAACAAAACCGCATACGAAAACCGTTTGAATCGGAACACGTACGTACACACTCCGAATACTTGTCGACGATTAACCGATTTCGCCAATATTCTTGGCTATAGATGTCGGTCTCGGATGTCTGGGGTCGGGCAGGACTATTGCCCTTTACACCAGTACATCGCTGTAGACCGAGGACCAGCCTCATGCAGGGCGGGCGAACTTACTTTACGTCGGTCCCACTCACAAATGTGAGCGGTGCAGACGATTTCGGCCCACTTCCCTGGGTCCTGGCTCGTTGGACCTTACTGGCTAAGGCCTCTTCCGGCGTTCTTCTGTCTTCGGTTTCTTTTCTTCGCCAGCTTGTCCCCCCCGTGGGGTAGTCATCGGTCTGTTTGGGAGTTTTGGCTGGAGAGACTGCCGGAACACAGAATGCCAATTGACATCCTGTCATCAGGATCGTCGGTTAGGTAAGAATGAGCTATGTAGCTCGAGGAAGGGCAGACCTAACTGCTTTGGTAGCATTTTTGGTTTGCCCGGAGCTATTGGACGGTATGTTGTCTGTCTGTCTTATATTGTTTTCTAATTTCGAATGGCGATACAAAAAATTTTGCATATAACTCCAGACTAAAATGTGTTTTTTTTTACTTGTTTGGTTTATAGCACTCGCCTTCGACTCGTACTATAAACGCCCTACTTGTAAAACAAAAACATCATTTTAGCCACTTGTTATATGAAATATTATTTGTAACGCCTTATCCTAAAATGATATTTATTTGACAGTTTCAATGAATCGAAACAATGTCATTATTGACAAGTGAAAAATAAATAAAAAAGTGTGAAATAAAACTTAATATTTCGTTGTTTTACTATTGATTTCTATGGAAACAGCAATAGAATTTAGTCATTATGACAAGGTATTCTGGCGCTTCACGGGATTTCGTGATTTGAAACGATCTTTAGGGCTCCACATTTCAAAAGGAAGACTTTTTCGGACCTGGCTGCATTTGAACATTTGTTCAGGGGGTTATAAAGAACATTTTTACGTGGGTTAGATTAAATTTGACGGGAGGGAGATATCCCCTATAAGGTGTGCGGGGTCCTTTATCAGTACGAGATTTCGTCGTGGGAGTTGTGTAAATATGATTACAATCGTTTCATCTTCATAATGTTTAATAAATATTAACATGCCTGAATCACGTTCTTGAAACTCGATAGTTCGCGTAATCATAGCATCCGCAAAACTATTCAAAATGTCGTTTATATCCATAGATTCGTCCAAAGTTCTGTTGCTAATATTAAATGGCTTAATTTTAAGCCAAACTCTGTATCGGTAATGTGTATCTAAGTTACACCTGCCTCCCGGCTCTATGGCTATCGATGCTATGTGGGTTCAAGCCTTCAACAATTCTCGGGTAATCCCTTCCGCCTTAAGCTGTAATCTATTTCTCGCTTCCCCCTCCACATTAGGGAAGAAAGCAGTCAAAACGTCGACTATAATGCTTTCCCTCTTCTTCCCTAACGATTCCTCAGATTCTACCCCAGATGATTTAACCTCAGGGGAAAGGGTGTTCTCGATGCGAGTCTTCTTTAGGAGAATATTTTGAATAAATTCGGCCAGCCTCTTAGGTAGCGCATTCATGTCCACCATAAATAAATGCAGTTTTTCTGAAACGTAAACAATAATTACAAATATCCAAATCATAAAAATTACCATACTTAACACATTTCTCCGCTTAATTTTCTATCGAGGTAACCGCTTTTGAAATTGTTTTTTTAAATCGGGAGATCACCCCCGAACATGATATTTGTTCCACACAGTGATCTCCTTTGTACTGGTAGATCCAATTCCAATTTTTTCAGCTTGTAGATTTTCGTAAATGTACGATTTTCTTCTGAGTTAAGAGCAGTTTTTCTTTATTTGCCGCCACCGCCGACGAGGTAATTTATTTACTTTTACCGTTTTGTCTCCAATGACACTTGAGGGTCTAAAGAAGGCGAACATCCAAAGGCTGAGTAAGGTGCGTCGATTTTGGAGGAAGGGCAACGAACATAATGTCGTTTTCTTCGCAGGCCTTTAGGACTCTTAAAATTATGTGAGAACTTCGGTTGTCTCAGACAAGAACTTTCTTTCCATTTTTCCTTTTTAAAGTCGGTAAAACCAGAGGAAAAACCCGTCTTCAAAACTACCACTCTCAATTCACCCAGATTTCGAACAGTTATATTGAGAATTTGGGGGACCGCCTCCGTCCAAGTATCCCATATTTTCTCCGCCTTGTAATTAACATATGGCGGCAAGAGTTCCCCGGCAGCATTGCCACATATAAGACTCACGGCTGCTTTGGTGGAACTTTTAATGGTTTCGAGATATTGGCACCCACGTTTAGTAAGAATTCTTTTCTTTTCAGACCAAATTGGTCTCATCATAATTATATTGAGTTTCAATTTTCAGATGCCAAAAGAAAGAATTTCTTGCATCTTCATTGATGGCTGCTCGGATTCTTTTAATATTACTTCAAAATCTTTGAGACCCTTCTGTGGCGCGCTAAAAAGCATTCGATATAACGTCATCGACGAATGATTTTTCTTCTTCGGAAGAAAAAATACAATTACAACCTGGTACATTTACTTTGTTATTACGGTGAGCTTTTAGTTTAAGTATTGTCGTATTACGAGGCATTTTGTACTCTTCCTAAGCTTCGCGTTGACGTCATGTAAATATGTTTCCATAACATCAGTGCTCTACGAAATATACGAATTTTGCGACTTAAAACTTTGTTTGGCGGTGCCATCGTTGCGTCGTTTGGAACAAAATAATTTGTGACAATACAATATACAACGTGATCTACAAGAAATGCGGAAAATAAAATGGTGTGCTAGTCTTCAATGTGGGAAACCCCTTGCAAAATTTTAGAGGATTCCGAGGTAATTTAGTATATTAAATTATTAGTCAATTTGCGAAGATACACTATTGATGTTGTGTAAGTCCTGACCTAATTCTGAAGAGGTCGACGAACTTACTGATGAAAGAATGTATTCGAGTTGTTTACATTTCCTTAACAGTAGCTCAGAGACTCGGCAGATGAGTCATGGGTAAGAAAATGCTTTACGAATGGTTTTACGTGTTAGGTAGATAAAGATTAATAAATGATAGATGTTTTTATAAATTTTTTTTTAAGAGATGTTAATTTCACTTAGATAATGGTAAATGTTCCAGAAAAACGGGGCGCCAATCTTTCTATAATTATAATTTACACTGAAACTGAAGTTTGATTATAAGAAAGATAAACTAATCAAAATTTAGAGAAAGTACTAGTTGTATAAAAAAAAATGTAAATTAATAATTCAAATTTAGCACAAGTCAAGATTAGATTAATACCTCTGAATATTACTAAAGGATGTTCAACTTTATATCAAAGATTAAATAATTAATACAGTAAGTAATATCGAAATATTTAGTTTGTAAAGTTTGGTTTGTATCAAAATACCTGAAATAAGTGGACAATGTGATTATAAAATTGATTTTATTATAAATCAATCAAACTTGGCGTGTTTTTATTATAAAACAACTAAACTGAGGCCTTAATATTGAGTGAAGTTATGTACAAAAAAATATATCGAGTGGACGATAAAATGTTATGCAGATATTATTTATAATATTGTCTAAAACATGAACCGACAATATGGTGTTTAAAAGTCAAATTTTATTATATAACTATACCTAAATGTTTCGTAGAAATTGTGATCACAATGTCTTTACAGAACCTTTTATATAATTTGTTTTTAATTAGACGTAACGTCGATAATTTATACCTTAATAAAAATAGTATATATCAACTGTTCATTGAAACATGTTAATAATAAAATTGAAAATAGAAATAGTTTTAAAAAAAATAGAACATGATACTTTAAAAACTCTAAAAATGTTAAAAGGTAAAAATATGAAGTATTTATATAAAAAACGTTAGATAAAAAAAACTTATTTGTGACACTTATCTGGAATTTTTCTGTGAATGAAAGTGGTGACTCTTAGTAGGGGATGATGTTGGTGAAATCCAACCCACAGTGATATAATTGTTGGTTTCTAGATGAGCCCGGGATCAGGTTTAGAAGTTTCCAATACCATATTCGACGCTTCCAGAAATTCCATAAGGACAAATCCCAACTATCCTACCATACTATCGTCGCGATCTCCATACAAAATTTGTTTCCAACCCAAAATTTAATATGACGTTAATAAGCAATGCATAACTACGATGTGCATCCCAAGATTGATAAAACTTGCTTCCAATTTTAGAAGATTTGCATTTTTATAATAAAACTTGCATCTAATACAAAAATTCTTTGTCCAATACTAACATTTTTCGTCCAAAACTAAATTATTTGGATTCAATATGAAAATTGTTTATCCATTAATAAAATTGTTTATCCAATAGTGAAACCCTGGAAAGAAGTGAAGTGTAAGCGTGAGTTGTAAAATGGCCGCTGCCAAATCTAAGTTACAAAAAAATTATTTCTTTATAAATTACTTACGGATTAAACCGGTGAAGATAATTAGGCCTGCTTCATAATTAAGAAGAGGGACTATCAACCCTTTCAATGTTGAAGTCTTCAAGGAAAAATTTAATGAAAATACATCACTATTTAAAAGTTCATCGAGCAATCGAAGTTCTAACCTTCTAGTAACGGAAAACTATATCGTTCTGCTTTCTTTTTCGGTGCGTATAAATCGCATCGCTTCGTTACCCTCTCCACTCATAAAAATAAGCTGATTTTAGGCGTAACTCTGGTTGCATACCGTTGTGTTTATTTAAAAAGCAATTTTAAGAAATATATTTAAATCTACCGCGGACATTCACGCTTAAGTTAAAATATTTTATAATTTATGGGGCGGCAATATGCCTGCTACAATTGGCGGCGCATTCCTACAAAAAAAAATAAGGTAATTTTTTTGGTCATTTTTTAAAAATTTTTCATTTTTTTTACTCCTTTCGGTGGGGACAACCTACTGTTAAATTTTCCGCATATCCTGGTAGATCACGTATGAACACGCAATAAAGTGTATAAACTACCATTCTGGTTACAACTATAGTCCATACCATTGTATAAGTACACTTGATAGATCGCTCACACAAACTCAACTGTGGTCCAGAAAATAGTTTGGACTATAGTTGGAATCTAAGTGTTAATTTTTAAAATTTCCTGCTAGGACAAAAAAAGCTAGAAAGTTTGCAAGTAACTAGTTTCATATTGAGGCAATACTATTACTCTGGTATTGATCTGAAATAAAAAAATTGGTAGTACTTACTGCTTATAGTATAGAAAGTTTGCAGATCAAAAATATTCACCGCGTGCTGTGTACGACACTAAATCTCAAGGTAAAGTGGAAATTCCTACGGAAAGCGATTTCACGCGGAAATCTGTTTCTTTAGACTATTAGCTTACGCCTAGTACGTATATTTAATACTAGATGTCTCCTAAACATGTTTTACATATTTTTTTTTAATTGCGCTGCTCATGGACTATAGTTGTGTGACTGGATTATGTTGTGTGAAATTACGGCATTTAAAATTTAATAACTGTTAAAAATAAACCCAATAAATCTCTTTAATCATTACTCTAAAAAAGATTATCAAATATCAGAATCTTCTGAACTAGAATCATTACCGAGCTGAATAACAGGTGGCGCTACTGGTGGGTCAGTGTGATACTTATCTTCTTTTATAACATGAATTACACATTTTTTCCATATGCCGCTATTACTCAGTTCGTTTATTACTTGTGGAGTATTGATGCACTTAAAGTTGGCATTTTCGTGAACATTCCTTTATGGCGCCCCAAGCCATCTCGATCGGATTAAATATACGGAATATAAGGAGCGAACCGTGCGAGAATATGGTCGTGTGTCTTGCAAAGTTCATCAATTACACAGGCCCACAAAAAAAAAACAGTTGTCTCCGCCGGGGTACTTGAACTTCTAAAGGTTTTAATTGGAACAAACAGATTTAAAGCGGTATAAAAATTAACATAAAATTGCTCGCATGCTAAAAGACTATCCATTATATTTTCTTCTTCAACAATTGTTGGGTTTTTAAATTGTGACACTTGTTTCATTTTCCTCTTAGTAGAAAATAGACGCCCCTGTTTTTCAATTTTTTCATCTGCATTAATTAATTATTATTTGCTCCATTTTCAGATCAATAGCCTTTTTTCTATTCATTATATTTATAATTTTATCGAAATGATTTAAAATAACCTATGTTCTTCATCGGTTAATGAAGTTGTATCTATAACTAATTATAACTAATTCAGCCCTTCCTTTTGTAGCCTCTGTATTAACAGGTTGTTGTGTCTGACATGATCTATTCACTTCTAATAATATATTTTCGACAGCACTATTATTTTCAGTATTAAAATTAACTATACTCCCCGATTTCTTAAAAAATAATGATTTACAAGCATTTATATACGTACGCTTGCAAATGTGAATTTTGATCACGTTGTCTATACATAAGCATTTGAAAGTATGCAAACATATGTTACACGCATCACATCTTAAATATAAAGCAGTAAAATTCTCATTTACCTTAACTACCAAATATTGCTGATATTTATTTTCTGATGAGGCAACTAGAAATTCGTTTTCATTTTCAAGACGCTCGGCTTTGTCTAACTTAAATATTTGACTTGCTCTAATTCTTTTTATTTTATCCGTGGATGAATTTTTTGCTAAATTAATTAATCTTTTAAATACGGTGTCTCGTGCAATTTTCATAACAGCATTGACACTTTTATCTAGCCTTCTAGCTTTTTTCCATCTAAATAAATATGCTTTAATATTTCGTGAAGTGATTCTAAATACATGCTAGTATTAATTCTTAAGCCTAATCGGTAACAATAAGCCCAGCATAGTGGACGATTGGCATAATAGTCATTGAAAAATTGAGCAAACAACAAAGTATCCTGGTCTGCATAAAGATCAGTTAAGACTTGACTTAAACTCTCATTAAAATTTCCAATAGAAATAACCTGTAAGGGAACTCGTAGTCCTTTATTCCAGTGCCTCTTTTTGGCTCCTCCATTTATTTGTGATGAATTAAGCCTCCAGTTTCGATTTACATGCCATATACATTGCAGTTTACTAGGAACAGGCGACATTGCATGGGACCAGGCATTATGAAATTCCAGTGCCTCATCGGTCATAATACATTTGCATTGATAATCCCTACTTTCAGCTTGACCCGTTCAAAAGAAACATTATTTCATCAGACCTATTTGAAAAACAAAATACCACTGGAGATCCTGAGCCAAATTCATCGTCATTATTAATGTATACTGTTGAAAATCATAGCTATTCGTTCCGTGCGTACCATCTATACATGTTTTATCGTGACCAAATTGAAGCAACTGCAGAGCTTGAAAAGACGTCATTATTAGTAAAGCAAAATCGTTGATATCAAGAATCCCGAAATCACTTTCAGCACATTTTTACTGGACACTCATTACCTAGATTCTTCATATCATCTACCCACAATTTGATGCTAACTGCATCAATTTGATGGCGTTTTGTGCCATAATATCTACAGTTAAATTATTCACTCCGAAAATAATGTTTTTAAAAAATAACTTTATTTCGTTAAACACAATTACGAATTGAATATTGAGTATATTCTACAACTATCGGCCACAAAGCTACAAAACAGACAGACTAAATAAATGTTACACATATACGTTAGAATTAGAAATAGGTAAAGTCAGCATAATGTTATCGTTAGAGATAACTGTGTCTTGGGCATATAATTCTACGAGAAAATCACGTGCAATATCGTGCATATCTTTTTTCTCTAAAAGTAGGTTTCTCTGCGATTCTTCTTTCATCAAACCAGCATCACGGATATCATCTAATATGTGCTTCAAAGTTACACCTTCTTTTAACTTTACCTAGAAGACAGAAATAGTTTACATTATTATAGATTACAAATAAATGTGTGTGCAAATACCTGCAATTTCAGCTCTTATTTCCTTAAAAAAATACGGACAATGCCAAGAGAATGACCTACATGGGTTATCCAAAACTTCACCAGAAGAGGTCCTTCGCTGCTTTTAGTTAATACTTCAACCTTGAGGGACAAGATTTCCCAGTCTTATTTGTCCTTTTGCTCTTAGTAGTTATCTAATGAGAGAACCTCGGAACGGAGCAGCATATTTTTGTTCAAACGTGGATAGCCGTTATTTGATGACCTAACGACAGTGCTGGTGGAGCAGCTCATTTGTGAGAAAAGGTGAATGACCTGTGTGGGAACCAATTGCAGCTACTGTTCTCACGATAACATGGTGTGCAGGTGTGGGATACATCAGACGCGAATGATCGTTATTTGATGACCTTGAAACTATTGAGAAAACTACCGAAGCAGCACATCTGTGTTCGAAGGTGAATAACCGTTATTAAACACCTGGCGGTAATTAATTTTAAGTAATTCAATACCACTGTCCGGCATAGATCGTTATTTGATAATGAACACCCGACCGGTAATTAATTCAATATGTTATTAATGCGTGTCCCGACAAAATTGTTACACGCGGTATATACATCTATAAATATTAGCTAGTGTGGTTTTTAATTGTCCCCAAACAACGTTCAATGCAAAGCAAATTCTTGCAAATAGTACGTAGTGTTTATTTCGCACCATAAAATGATTTGCTCGACATATGCAGGGTAATTCATATTAGCCAGTCTATTTCACATGGTATAATTATGCATTTCATCATAAAACATTATTTAGGTTATCAACAATCTGTGTACAAAGTGAATAGTTTTTAACTCCCCGCTAATAAATTCATGCTAAAGAAAAATGCGTCGAAACCAGGGACCTCTAGAACTTCAGCCTATT
Source organism: Rutpela maculata (assembly GCA_936432065.2). Classification (NCBI taxonomy): domain Eukaryota; kingdom Metazoa; phylum Arthropoda; class Insecta; order Coleoptera; family Cerambycidae; genus Rutpela; species Rutpela maculata. The sequence goes on along the minus strand of OW386292.2, from coordinate 96,560,986 downwards.
GGTCTCCCCACTGAGCTATTTCAACTTACATAAACATTAATGAAAAAATCTTATGGATGGATTAGGAATAAAACAACATATTTTCACTAGTAATATTTATTAAGATTTTACATTTTAATCTCATAGAGACTGTTAACAAAAAAATATCAATTTTCCTGTTCAAAAAATTAAAAAACCCAGGACACACCGTTATTGGTTAGGTTATTGGTTATGTTAATGATAACAATGACTTAAAACTATTTATTTTTAATACGAGATTTTTTTTGTTGTTTTTTAAGTTTTTTTTGTCATACAATATGACAAACGTTTTTTTTTTAATTGACTGAAAACTATCTTAAAATTACAATATTAAAAATATACTTAAGTACACATACACGGAGAAAAAAATTGAATACTTGATGAACAAAAGTCTCATCAGATATTCAAGATTTTCTCAATCTCTTTATGGTTTTCTCTTCATCGATGCGGCGTTGTTCTATTTCCTGTAAAAGTTGGTTACCACGCGCTATCATGTCTCGCGCCGTGGTAGTCAATAGCGCGTCGCGTTCCCAAACCGCCATTGGATCTGCTTTTTCCCTTTTTAGTTTCGCGTACAACTTAGCCAAACTACTGACGGTATTTCTATCGTCAGCTTGGGAAAAAGTGTCCGTTTCTGAATCAGAATCATTCCGATTCACAACCGGAGTACTCTTGCGAACTTCCTGTCTCACCAGTTTAGAACAAGTGGCTTGTTCTAAAGTGTTGTTACCGGAAAGTTTACAATTCTTTCTTTGACATTTCAAATTTCACATTTTTTGGTTGATCTCCAATAGGACTAGAAGGGTCGGGATGAAATTTTTCTGTTCATTTAAAATGCTACGGAGGATTAAATTTTCATTGTTATCGCCCTACCTGAGTTTTGTTGTTGGATTTTTTGCCGACCACAAAACTATCCTTCACAGGTAGAGAAATCTTCGAAGGGCGTTACTGTGAATTGCCAACTTTATTCATCGATGACGAAGATGCTGACTTTATTTTTTTGGGTTTTGAAGGTTCAAAATCAGAATCATAGTCATCGATGTATTTTTTCGTAAGAGTAGGCGCAGATTGAGGCTTTTTTTTTTTTCGGCACATTCGACTCACCCTGACATTCTGCAGTCGCGCCGACGCCAACTATAGCGAAGTATAACGCTATAATAATAATGCAGAATGATATTTCAAAGGATTTATTTGAATGTTAACATTTTCTGTAAAATATATAATATAAATTGTTTTTGTTATTATGTACCCGACATTACTCTCAGCAGCACGAGTAGTTGCGTTCGCTCACTCATTCATTAGGTTGTGGTAGATGATCTAATGATGTCTCTAGTTGTCTCGTCTAATCTTCTGAAAAACCTTCTGAAATCTCGCTTTAGTAAGTTCCGTCCATTATCGAAATTTTACATGAAGTAATATGATCTCAGCGTATGGTCTAAATTGAATTCTTTCCTTTAGGAATTGTATCTTACTTGAAGGTAGACTTGTCAACGAGTCTGACATTTTGATTAAAAATTCCATAAATTTATTGGTAATGTACCATTATTGTTCTCTCTCGTCATATGATGTATTTCTGTTACTTCGGTTTTGGATATTGGGGATTCTTTTAATTATTTGTTATTTGTTGTGCCGTTTAATTGAGTTTTCCGTATTATTCTGTTTCTTCGTTTTTGTCCTGAAAATCGGATTCGGCTATTGTTCGTTTATCGGGGTCACCAATTATAGCGTTATTAAGCTATTAAATAAATATGTAAATTAATTTTGTAGAGTTGTATATATTCAGATTATAAAATTATATAAAAATTTTTATTAACAAAACTTTGTTATTCATATCCATAGAGATGGTTAAATCCTATATGTGTAGCAAGTACCCTACACCGACATTGCTGCTACCTGGTTGACCGTGGAGGTTGACCGACTGAGGCGTGTTTTCCACTTCCTCCAGGAGACGCATAAAAGTTGGGTCGATATTATCTAAATCATCCCCAGTGAGATAGATGTCCTCCTGAAAAGAAAATATTATTTAGATATTAAGCATTTCACAACTTACACACTTTCTGTTATAATTAAAATAAGAAATTACCTGGATGTCGCCAAAGTCGTTGGAAGCCGTTGTAAGCCGCCGCCAAGTGGCAGTAGATGCAGTAGCAGAGCACTACAACTTTTATTACAGCGGTGCAAACTTCGATTAACTAACGCTATCGCTGGAGTATAGGTGCAGTAGTAAAGCAGAGTACTACAACTCTACTACAGCGATGTCAAAACTTCGATTGACTAAAGCTACCGCTGGAGAATAGGTGGCGCTGGGTGCCATGGCAGAGTTTTCCAACGATGCATACTACAATTATTAGTACAGCGATTAACTAACGCTACCGCTGGAGAATAGGTGGCACTAGGTGCCCTAGCGGAGCAGTTATCCAACAGGTGACAGAGATCTTCGACTATACGCACTATCAGTAGCTTAAATAATGAATAGCTTTAAATTATTTGATTGCCACTTATTTTGAGGGAACTTATTATAAGGAAAACACAACAATTTATATATAAGTTATATTAACAACTAATAAGAGAACACATACATTTGTTACAATTATTGACTACTGTTTTTATTTTGATTAAGTGAAATATTGGGATGAATTTTCCCGTTTTGTATTATGTTTGCCGATCTTCGTTAAGTATTAAAATCATTATTATATTGACTTAACTCTGCTGTTGCTAAGTAAAGCATCTAAATTATCATTATTTTTTTCAACACCTCGTTCGAGACTATTTACGGCTGATATTAACCACTAAACGTTTTGCTTGGGCTCACTTTGAAAGAATCTTATATCAGAATGCCCCCAAGGTAATGTTTTTATTATTGATATAACGAAACGCTTGTCGTCATGATGAGAAAGAGCTACTTTATTTTGCATCTATGTAAAATATCATGTAAATGACTCTAAATGTGTACATTTTTTGGAATATTAAACCACTTTATTCAACGATTTTCTTTTAGTCGTCTACTGGTAATTTTTAATCGACTTCTTTACACCTTTGGCTTTCTTTAGCTCATTACAGACTGAAACGAATCTGTGTCCGTGTACAACAAGGAAGCATCATTACCGAATTTACTTAAAAAAGTCATACAAAACCGTCTTTGATAATTCAGGTATACAAAAGCCAACGTAAATTGGTTTGTTATACAGTACCCCTTCAATTTACCCATTTCAATTGCTACAAAATCTTCGGAGAAAATTGTGTATGACTTAAAATTTGGACGAGCTGTTAGTGCATTTGCATCTTTAGTTTTTCTTTGATTACCCCAGTAAGTAACCAACTTTATATCTTTTCTATTATCGACATTTTCCAATGTGTTACCAAAAACCGCATTATTCATTATTCATTATATATATTCTAATCTTTTTCAAATTTATTGGTTGCTTTATTTCGCATTTCTGTATTCAAATTAATATATTTTTTTAACCATTGCAACTGATTGAATTTAAGCACTCTATGTGTTTTTAACACCATTAAACCATTTATAATGGCTTGTTTCAGGTTTCTGTAATGTACAACGTATCTTTTTTTATCGTTCAAATTTGGAGTTTCGATGATTTTGATTGAGGTGGTATTGTCGACGCGAGCGGCGTCCAGGTGTGAAAAAAAGTAAAATTAAGATAGCAGCCGGATAGCCGCGAATTTGTTTTTGGGCGCCAGCGACTACTTTACCTACACCTGCGCCGCCTGTCGAACTCTCAGGGTAGGTTCGTGTTGAATTCGGAGCTGGCAAGTTCGGGAATAGCGGTGGACAACCCCCCCTTTCCGCTAAACCTGACGCTTGGAGAACCGCTGACCGTAGACGGCGAGAAGGCGTAGAGAGTGAGTGGCGGTGACGCGATACACCCAGATAGGCCAGGAATAATTCACCTGACCCACTATTACTAGGACTGCGTGTATTTCCCCTTCCCCTTGTCGGATGGCTAGCCCAATATCGACCACTCTGCACTCCCCGCAATTCCCCCCGAACGGGCAACGGAACAGCCAACCGGGTGGAAGCGAATGCTCGTTGACCACCATCTGATGATGGACACTTTAAACTGTTGTAGTGATGTAGGAACCTGCAAGTTCTGCAGAATACCCAACCTCCGGTAGATCCCTAGGCGCTGCTAGCTGGCGATACGTCGAGTGACAGACGTACCAGCAAGTCACTGCGAAGCCGATAATTAACAGTGCTGTTACAATGAGAAAGCTCCACACTAGTACTGAACAGTTAAGGTGGGATGAGTACCGAAGCCCCCTATTAGGCCGAAAGGGGCGTCGTTGCGCTGCAGAGGAGCGAATCAGTTGTTCCAGATAAATATGAATTTGAAAGTGATTTAGAATTGAATATAAGCAACAGAAAAAATTTAAATAAAAATTAAAAAGAAATAAGAAAAATGTATATAGAAAAACAGATTGGAATAATTAAAAAAAATTAATAAGGTAAAATTTCAACGTAGAGGAATCTGATACTAGGCCGAATAAAAATAAAAAATAATTAACAAAAATGAAGGTAAAAGTAAAAAAAAAATTTAAACCAGTTCACTGAATGTATTCTCACTCCACTGCGTATAGTAGTATGGGTTACGTTGCTTTCTGCAGATTAAGCGTAATTGGAATGATAAGACAACTCTTTAATCAGATCGGAGAAATCTCCCTTGATTTATTAATAGAATTATTAAAAGTTCAGTTAAACAGATAAGTATATATAAGAATAATATTAAAATGGGAAGCAATACTTCCATGAAATTAATACTAACAATTTAGGCTCTAATTACTCAGCGGCCGGTATTTGTACACCAGACCCTGCACTATTCGTGGTTTAGCGCTACACTGGCAACGTACGCGTTTGGCGTCAGCTCCCGCACTATACCGTTCACCTGTGAAAGACAGGTAAGGCGAAATTAGCAAAGCTGGCCCTCAGGGCGTTCACCCTTGATCAGGTGTATTGACTTTAGCCCGGTCTTGAGGAGAGTATAGGGCGGCCGAAATTAATGTAGGTCAATGATTATTGAACTGATTATAGATGCCGATTAAAATATATCGGAATCACCAATAGGTGATCGCCTGCTATACGGTTGCCAATGAACGGTGCCTTCCTATTAAGATTCTAATTGATTAAAATGAATGAACGAATCTTGCTTCGAAAAAGAAGAAAAGAAATGAATAAAATAAAAAAATTTAAAAAGAGAATTTAAGTTTAGCAATGAATAGAATTTAATTGAATTAACTAATGTCGCTAAATTAAATGCTAACTAGCTGATACTGGAGGTATTTCTGATAAGCGCTTGATTCCCTAATTATTTATGAGGTACCACTTATTAATAATCTCTTCCCCGGGAGACAGAGCTGTATTCCACACAGATAAACTCCTGGAATGTCTCACCTGAATACAGGTGGATCGAAAGAGAACTGATTTTACACTAGCCTAAGTAAAACTGAGCGGCTGCCTTAGCCCTCAGGTGTATTCGCTGTCCGAGAAGCGGTTCAGTTGCAATTAATTTAACCTAACTTAATGTGCGTAATCAGACGTAATTGCCCCTTCAGGGGGGGATTTACAGACTTAAGCCCGCCAGAGGTTTTTCTCTAGATCTCGGCAACGAGTTGGTGGGCGATGGTTAATAATGAATAATATAAAAAGGTGAATTTAAAAATATACACTATAAAAATGATGGTTCTCAGCCAGGGCTTAAGTACTGCCACTAAAGTTACGTAATTGATGGCAAGAAAAATAAACAATAATGCTGCACTGCCGTCGGATTGAATAAGTCGTACACAGAGTCTTACGATTCCCAATGGCATGAAGCATCGCGACGCCCCAACTCGTTACCTCACTACAATGTTTACTTCCGTCGAGTGCTCTGCACTAGGTGTCTCGGAGCTCACGGCAGCCGTCGATAAATAGTTTAATGATAGGGTTGTGAATGCTAATATGGCTGAAGGCTTACTACGATTAGAATTTAAATATTATGACGTTTAGTTCCACGATTACTGATGGTAACCTGTGATATGTTACTACCTCCGTCAGATCGAGTACCGATTATAATTGCGGCGCGAATTAGAGTAGGAGGTTTTTCACTCGCACCGCGGAACGAAGGGTTGGCCGCTGGTAACCATCAACCAACAAGTAAGCCCGGGTGACGAGCTTCCGCTTCCTACAAGGTAGCGATTCCTCCTAACTCTTTAATAATTAATAATTGGAACCTTGCCTGAGCAATTTCCCCACGTTCACAGGTGACCTACAGCCGGCAAGTAATTTAGTAACAGGTTTACTTGTTAATATATTTATTTGCTCAAATACACATATGATCGTAAATAAATACACAACAATCATCGAATTGGGCGCCATTGATTCTAACTCTTGATCTGTTATCAATATATTTCACTCTAATAATATTTTTTATTAATACCATATAGGTAATAATTAACATTCAATAAAATAAAAAAAAATTATTGATAATCGGCCAAGATAGTGTTACATACTTTCGAACAAGGATTGATTTAAGTAGGTAGGACGGTGATTATGGTTAAGCCCTCACCGAAATTGATTTACGTAGAGAAAAAAAAATTGTTCTAATTGATTGAATCGATTAAAATTTATCAACTGGATATTTTCTAGAATTGGATAAAAATGTGTAAAGAGATTTACTTTACTTGTTGTCTACAACGTACGATTCACAGATCGAATGATAAGGATTAATTTTGAATTGTGCCTCTGACGGAAGCAAAAAATTTTACAAGTCGCTTCTGAATTGAAATGAAATTTTTTGTTCTTGAATCCGAAACAACAATTATGGGGAGTAGTTTTCCCTCTGTAGAAGCCGAGACAAATACGTTCAGCTCGAAAGCGCGTCAACTGAGTGAATAAAAAATCGAATTCGGAATCGAGATTTGCGGCCTGAATTAAAAAACACAATTTTTTCTTCAAATTTGAAAATAAAAATTATGGCGGTTAGGTTTTTCTCTGTATTCTCCAAGAAAAATACGTTCAGTTCGGAAACGTGTCAGCTGAGTGAATGAAAAATCGAAAACTGAACAGAGCTTGAGCAACTGTACTAGAATTTTTTCAAAGTATGAATGAAAATGACACTTTTTCTAACACAATTTGGAAATTCTCGCCGATGGCGTATTTATCCATATAAAACGCCAACTTGTTGAATTTATTATGCAGGCACTTTGCTAGGGCCGGTGAAGAGCTGAGCGTCGGGGGCGTCGAAATTATGCAATCTCAAACGACGACTAAATTGACGATTTTTATTTTCGAAACTTCTCTCGGTGAGAACTGAACTTCACTGCACTAAAACGGAGCATGATTTTATGATGATTAAATTGATTAGACACACTAAATTAGATTGATTTTTCGTGATGCGCGCGAAGACACTATGCAGAAGTGTCTATGAAGAATTTCGGCTGGAAACTGCCAAGAGGTGGCCCCCGGCAACTAGTTTTATTACCAGAAAGCTTGGGTCTGTACAGTTGGACACAAAGTGATATTTTTCCGCCCCTCGGCTCCCTGGCCCATCAACAAGTGGGTATCTTTCAATTTGATGCGATGCTTCAATGTTTTAATTAATTAAGAGCGAATCAAACGGCGCATCGGCGCGAACTTCATCGCCGCGTGTGAATGAGGCTTTCTGCTAGCCTATGTCCAAGTCTCATTTTTCCACTACCAAAGGTGTGGCTGTGACGATTTTTTGAACGTCGAGTTGCGATTTAACTACCGGAGATGCCCTTCGGCTTTAGATTGAAGTTACACCTCTCAGGTAAGTTTTATCGCGGCCACCACGCGTCCCCATGCTGGCTGACGGTGTGGTCAATGATATTGATTTGGTTCCCACCTGTTGAGAGTCGCGAGTTCGTCGAGACGCGTAGCTTACCTGTGCCAACCGGTACCCTCACTTTGTGGATGCAAAATAATTAGTTGTCATTGTGCTAGAGATTTGGAACGCGGAATTGACTTTAATGTTTTAGCTAATGATTTCCGAAGTTTCCTCTTTCCACGACGACGCTAAAGGCGTCGTATGGATTTTTAAACGTAACGATGCAAGGGAATGTTTTCCTTTGTTTCGTGTGCATAAGCTCAGCTCTTCCGCACCCCGCTGTGGGTGGCTTGGGGTGTCGTTCCAGTACTTCGCTTGGGTCATAAATTTGTATACTTTATGAGCTCTCGAGTGCCTCTTAACGCTAGTTTATTTCTTATTGATAATTTTTACTAATTGCGTCGTATTAGTTCTTTGTTTATGCTTTGGTCGGTTGGAGAGATACATAGTGTCCCAATAAAATCTTGGGGAAGGTTTTACTGACTTGAGTTTGGATTTTTTTCTAACAAGGATGTATACAGGGTGAGCCAAGTTATGCCGGGCGAACCGCTGTTATACAGGGTGAGTCAATTTTAATTCATGGAAGACATTTGACGGCTCATTTTAAGAGTTCCGTCAACAGTATAACGTTTTCTACTAAGAATGGCACGCCTGAGTGTAAAAACTTAAATATTATTACACATAATACAAAAACGTGTTAAACAGTACATTCACATGAGTAGCAGGTCAAGGCGCTGTTTTCTAATACCACGGCATAGTCTGTAATATGTTGGGATATCTGAGAACTTTCGATGTTTGTGTTAAAGTTCGCAGCCACATCAGAAAAACAACTCATGCAAAATGTGTTTGCTTCATCTTCAACTAAAGCAATTTTTTTAAATAATGCTGAATTAGACATACGTATTCGTGAGCCCTTTTTTGCACAAATTGTAAACTTTTAATTTCATACTGCTTTTCTATTTTGGATTCACTGTCTAGTTCTAGCTCTTCAGAAAGAATATCAATCATATTTAAATCGATCTTGTATATATATTTTCGGAGACACTCAAACAGAGCATCATTGCTTAAGGATATATTTTTTTAAATTTTAGGTGGGGATGGGTGGATATTTCCATAGCAACAGATGCTGATGGGGAAACAAGTCTATTTCGGGTCATAACCACTAGATGATACCTATATGAGTAGGGGAGGGTGCGATATATAACCAGTAACCTTAGACATTAGTTCTCTAAAATGGCCGCGTCTTTCAGTTTCTCCGAATATGTGCCTCAACAATATACACCATCAAGTGAATCAAGCGTGGATGGTCAATATACGTGTCAAGCATATTTCAATCAGAAGATAATATTGCGATATTAAATATTGAATAGTGATTGGCGAATATCGATAAAAGTTAAATAATTCAGAGTGTAAATTTGTTTCTGTGGGACTTTCATAAAGAATCCGGATATGCTCCCTGTGTAAAGTTTTCCTGAAATAAAAATGATTAAATGATTTTCGATCAAACCAATTGGAACAATAATGAATTACCTGTATTACAAAATGGAAGAGCAGATGCAATACATGAGAATAACTTTTCTATAATTTTCAAGAAGTTCTCAAATGCTCGAGTGCCGTAAACCGGGGTTACTTCAGACATTTTTTAATAATTATGGTTATATCTTTTTAATTAAGGGATATAAAATGTTATTCATTAGTTTATATAATGGAGAGACACTTAATGAACGGGATTATGTTAATATGTACGGAACTTAATGGGAAATACTTTTTTTTTTTACTGTCTTAAGTTATCCTTAACATGGGGAAACTTGAGTGTTTCCTATTTAAAATCAAGATAACTGAGCTGTGGATTACTTGAGACAGTTCTTATTTTTTTAAATTATTTTCTACTGGTTAAATAAAAAACCTCAATACAAAAAATATATATACTTTATTCTATGAACATCACAAAAGGAACATGTATAAAAATGCATAGCTCTATAATGCAATAATCTTTTTTTTTACAAATCAAAACAAGTTTGAATGAAAAAAAATTAATAATCCGATTCCTTACGCCAAGAAATGGAGATTAATAAAAGTATTAACTGAAGACCTAAGTGGATAAAGGTGTTATGTCGCATTTTTTAAAAAAAATTACTTTATGCAATATTTGAACACCCCTGATATAGATTTAACACCCAATACGGTGAATTCTAAATTTGTAATATTTTATAGAAACTTTTTAATTATAAAGGCGCCATGTCATACATACAACCAGTAATTTTAGTGGATGTACACAGTTTTGGACAGAAAAATCTAGTTTTATAACAGCTTGATATTGTTCTTTAATATTAGTGTAAACAAAAGGACATAATCCAAAATTATCTATTTTATGAGGTATTATTTATTTGAATCGAAGACAAAATAAATAAGTTACAACTCAAAACCGTTTTGTTTAATTTACTCAAAACTTTAAAAGTGTGACATAACACCTTTATCCACTTAGGTCTTCAACTATTATAACAAATTAATATCTTTGTCAAATACACGGCGGTCCCTTCTTATAAGTATCGGGTTGTTTTAATGCACAGACGACCTGATTTAATTTAATAATAGCAATGTCCTGTACTAATGGATAAACAAGTGTTTTTTGTATCTTTATAACTCCGCAAACAGTGCATTTTTTTTTTTTTAATTACCAGATCAACACATTATTGTTATACATGGTACATTTAAAATAGACAATACATAACAAACATATAGAATTGGACTTAGCCCAACATTAATTTTTAATAGTGTTTATGATAATTAATAATAATCTTAATAATCTTGCATCTTAATCTTCCATCATTATCTCATCATCAATATACAGTGTGTCCCCGGATGGAGTTGACAAGAGGAAAAACATCTATATTATTGATTTTACGACGAAAAGTCATTCTTTATAAAAAATTCTGCTTGTCGAATTGAATTTACCATATAAAAATCTTAGATCGGATGTACCGGGTGTTAATAAATTAAGAAAACATCAAAATGCCTCGAGAGAAGTACCTTTATTTATTATTTTGGACAAAATGTTTATAAAACAAAGTTTACTATCCAAAATAAAGCCTAAATACAAATTATGAAGTCTAAATTTTGACTTTTACATTTATGTCAACTTACATTTTTTTTTCAAACATTAACATAACATTAACTTCAACGATTGTGGAAAAACAATTTATTCTACATAGCCTCCTCCAACCTCAACATTTAGACAATACTCAACACATTTCTCCATCCTTTTAATAAATTCACCATAAACCTTACGAATGGTTGAGGGTACATTCATTTCATTCACCACGTCTTGTATTCGTGCTTTTAGTGTTTCTCGATTATGCGGCAGGTCATCTGCATAAACTTTCTGTTTTAAAACACCCCCACAGAAAAAAATTCATTGGGTAAGGTCTGGTGATCTTGCAGACAAATTTATTGAAGCATATCTTCCCATCCATCTGGCTCCGAAGTGATCTGTCAACCACTGCCGTACCAAAACAGGAATGAGCTGGGCAACCGTCTTACTGCCAAAAAATGTTACGCCTCACTTCCGGTTGTAGAGTGTTTATAAATGGCAATACAAAGTTTTCCAAAAGACCCAAATAAACATGTTGATTTAAATTTTCTTCTAAGAAATATAGACCAACGATTCGATCATAAAAAATCCCACACCATACATTCACTTTTTTATAACGTTGACTTCGTTTGTGCATGACATTGTTTGGATTTTCAAAAGCCCAATAACGACTGTTTTGTGATGAAACGTGGCCATTGGTACAAAATGTTGCTTCGTCAGTAAAAAAAAAAACAACATTCTGTGAAAACTTCTATCTACGAGGTAATTCTCACCCACCCATAAACAAAAATCCAATCACTTCTCTTCATCTCCATTTTCAAATGTATGTCTGAACCTTGGCTTAAACGGTCGAACTTTGTTTTCCATATTATTATAAATTCTCTATAAATGACTTTTACTTACTTCCAGTCTTTGTGAGCGTTTCTGTAAAGATAATTTCGGGTTTTCTATTACTGAATTTATTGCCAAAAGTGTTGCCGCATCGTCTTCATTGTACTTTTTCTTGGGTTTTTTGAAATCCAATACAGATCCAGTTTCATTGAATTTTTTTCACAAGTTTGCGCAATGATTAGCGCGATACCGCTGTGTTAGGGAACTTTTGGTGGAAAAGGTTAATTGCATATCGATAAGAGACGTCTCCAATCCTATAACATTTGATCAAATAAATTCTTTCTTGTTTGGTAAACATTTTTTAAATGATCAACAGAACACTAATAAATGCAGATATAAGGTAGTAATATTCTACACAATGTCCAATGACGTTTGTCAGTTCAATATTATCGACAGCACACTGTTTCTTAATTTGAATTCTTATTCATATTAATAAATTCAAGTAAAAAGATAAACACAATAAAAACATAACAGACTTCATAATTTGTATTTAGGCTTTATTTTGGATTATAAACTTTGTTTTATAAACATTTTGTCCAAAATAATAAATGAAGGTACTTCTCTCTTGAGGCATTTTAATGTTTTCTTAATTTACACTCGGTACATCTGATCTAAGATTTTTATATGGTAAATTCATTTTTTCGACAAGTAGAATTTTTTATAAAGAATGACTTCGTCGTAAAATCAATAATAAAGATGTTTTTCCTCTTGTCAACTCCATCCGGGGACACACTGTATATCAAATAAAATTAGTTCTATGAAAATCTTTCATAAAACCCGCTGCTTAAGGAATCACTACTTCCACATCCAGATTTTCTATCCAAGTCTCTCATAACGAAAAAATTTTGTATCTGGAAATAATCGTTTATAGAACTTTTATAATATATTTGAAATCGTCCACCCCAAAAACCCATAAAACGATATCTTACACGTTAGTGGGGGGTGGTGATATGGGGGAGGTGGAGGTGGATGAAGTAAAAAAATACTGTGTGGCTTTTGGTTCTTGTACACAGACTAAATAATCCCATTTAATAATGGGTAGGGGTGGTAATGGGGGTGACTAATGCAAAAAATTTTTTGAAACCTTAGCTTCTCTTGTATACAACGAATACCAATTTTATGGACTCTTACCTACTTGATTTAACCATTTACCCCCCAACCTTTCGACGGAATAAGTTGAAAATATAATCTAGTTACAGATCCCGTTAAAGTACATACATTGTACCTTTCAAGTCATTATCTTAAACGGTTCCTGAGTAATCGTGCACACAAAAAAAGTTACAGACAGAAAAAAATTTTTCGCTCAAATTTAAAATCTCAACGTTTCATGACATTCTAAGCCTATTTGAATAATAAAAATGTTCAAAAATTTTTTTGTCGTTACTATACTTCCACCGGATGTGGAAGTAAAAAATGAAATTCTATAATATAATAAAAATATAGTATATTTGGTTATAAGTAAATTGACAAAAATATTATGGAATACTTAAATAAATATATATAAATTATTTTATAATTTAAAAATTTCCATATGGTTCAATGAATGTATAAAAAAAGTTTTTTGATGAGAAACTAATACAATTTTTTTTATATCTGAATGTAATTGGATTTATCACAATTTAAAAAAATATTATTTAAATTTCTACTATTCGATACGTGTAAAATTCATTTTTTTTTTCGTAACCAATTTACAAAACTTATAATTAGTTTGATATTTTCTAAATAAGATCAAAATATTTGACATTAGACAATTTACTAAAATCATTGAAAAGATTTATAAAAATTTGAACAACCATTAAAATGTCCACTACAAAATAAAAAAAATTATCTTTCACTATGTAATATAAAAAACACACGAAATAAAATAATCAAAAATAAAAGGATGATGAATGACAATTAAATCTTATAGATTTAATCAAAAAAAATGTTTCCCATTGTATATATTATTACGAATATTATCATCAGGGAAATGCAAATATTAAAATTATTTTATTATGTCATACTAATAATATTAAAAAATTAATTTATAATACAAATAAAACAAAAAGTGTTAATTTGAATATAATAATCCCCAAGTAATATTTAAAATTATTATAAAAATAAAACCTCAATTTACTATTTGTGTTTAACTGGACTAAGTTAAAAAAAAAATGAACTAACAGGAATAGGAAAAAGGACCCCGCAAATGGGTTTCAGTCGATTGTTCTGGCTCGTCCTGTATATTCGAAAATAATTTTTGGTTATAGACTTTTTTATCTAGTTTACTTGTATTTTTACACGCGCACACACACACGCCCACGCACGCATTCACACACACACACACACACACACACACACACACGCATTCACACACATACGCGCGCACACACACACACATGCTCATATGTATATGTATAAAGAAGAAACAAACGCCATGGTGCAAGATCTCAGATTTCCAGTTTCGATCGCCTGTAGATCAAAAAATCGAATTCGGTTGGACTGGTGGCCATGGAGACTTTTAATACGGGGGCCCAGGAGAACATTTTCTCTATCGTTTGCAATTACGAAAAATAGAATTATTGGTCCATTCTTTTTTCCGGAAAATCTTATTCAAAAGTCGTATTCAGAAATGCGGAATACTTTTCGTCAGAATTTGAAGAAGAAAATTTAGAATATAGACGTTAGGCCTATTTTCAACAAGGATGCCCTTCGCATTCGTCACTGCATGTTCGAAATTGGCTTCATAGTCATTTTCCCTAAAAATGGATAGGTAGATTTGGCCCCATTCACCGACCGGCTCGCTCCCCTGATCTAACAGCATGCGATCACTTTCTTTGGGGAACTTATAGGAGCAAAAATAGAAAAGCTAGATACCCATTACCGAGAGGCGGTTTCTGCAGAGGAACGTACAAAAATAAAATCATAATTAAAACTAAACATACATTCTTCATAGCAAAAATATTAGCTTGTGATACCAATGAACTATTTATACCATGTATCTTCATGTCTTCCAAAATCATTTAAATGTCCAGTGCAATCTTTGTATCCTTCCCCCATTGACCATGTCCTTGGTTGAGTCGAATTTGGCGTTGGACACTGCACAGGATTATTCGGGCTTGGCGTTGGACACTGTACAGGACAATTGGAGCTTGGCGTTGGACACTGTCCAGGATAATTGGGGCTTGGCGCTGGACGATGTAAGGGCCTACTTGGCCTTGGCATTGGACTATATACATAGGACGGCCCTGATGAACTTAAATTTGAGGTAGATGAATGACAGACACGAATATCCACATGTCGTCCATTAGTCCTATAACTTTTTGCCGAAATCTTCTGTTTGTCTGTCATTTTCATCATATCTGGCAACAGACTATGTAAGAATGACATATTTGGATGTTCTTTGGTAATATTCTTTTGCTGCTTGTTTTTTAGCCATCCAATGAAAGCATCGTCAGCGGGATTTGTGAGTCGTTTTCGCTTTGTAGAAGTACATGTCTTCTTAGCTATAATATAGGACTTCTCAATATTTGAATGTTGGCCTGATCCTTGATCTGTCATGTCAAGTGGCGAATTTGGCATCGGGCGACGGGCGAATATCGTCGACTCAAGAAGTTTCCCAGCTCAACACGCTGTAGGAAGTCTCCAGGTCAGGCTCATCCGCTCTGGTTCTGGCGGCGAAGCGGCGTCGGGGAATCACTAACGACTCGGGGGGTCCCAGCTCACCACGCTGAAAGATTCCCAGGGTCAGATTGCATTCGTTCCGTCTTGTTTGTGCCGGGAGATGCACAAAACTGTAATATGTCCAGCTCACTACGCTGAAGACAGATTGGCAGAATTGTCCACACTGAATTAGTTGATTTATGGCCGGGCTTTTATATCCGAGAATCTTCGCTTACTGGTGACGTAGACCTGCGTATAGTTTAGTGTCGTGTGCAAATCCGTGCCGAGCTGTGTAGATTTGCGGGCCGTGTACACATTGGTGTCGTGTGTAAATCCGGAAACTTTAGTAATGGAACATGAAGTTATGAATGCTTCATTACAGACTTCGCCGGTCAGGTTGGAAGTCCACAGGTTCTTCTTCATTGTCTGCATGGTGTTCAGAATCGCTATTGGTCTCTTCAGAACTCTCGATGCAGTCGCTCACCATTTTTAAATTTCCATCACCATCTTTGTTTTTTTGTGTAAGGCAAAAGGAATTCCAAGTATTCATTTAGGTAATATATTTTTTTTGACTTGCACCGGAGCCACGTGGTGGTTTTCTTATAGATCTCAGAAATGCTTCTCGGATATTTCGCCAGCGTTCCCGACAATTAGACACTAAAAAAGAAGAAAAACGAAAATTTAAATAAAAAATTTGTGAAAAGCATTCTTTTTTTTCAGGTATTTAGCAGCAAGTGACAGTTTCAAAAATCTTTCGCTTCAGTTCTACAGAGTAGATTGGTAGAATAGTAAAAGAAACAACTGATGCTGTATGGAAAGGTTTGCAATCATAATTTATGAAGAAATATGGAAACGCAATGCTCAACGATATTATGAATTGTGAAATTTGTCAAATTGCGTAGGCGCAATTGATGGCAAACACATTCGTGTAAAAAAATTTTGCAGCAGCAGCAATTTTTTTTTTGAGTCTGAAGTAGACATCAAAACGAACAGACTCCACAAAGTTTCGTGAAAATCCATTCATTCGGTAAACTTTTTCAAGTTTAGGTCGATTTTCGCCTAATTTGCTTACACCTGCTTTTCGTGGATAACAAAAAATTCTGACCTGATGGGGCGAAACTGACATCGGGATCGTGGTCAGCAGTAAAAAATACATGGGAGGTCATATGTGAAATTTCATAAAATTTTCTTTTTTTTGTGTGTGCCTGTGTTATTAATAAACATAATGTTAAAAGACACTGTTTGAATTTTCGGCAAACAGTTTTTTCTTACTTTTAAATTGGTTATGTATCCATGTTTTAATTTGTGGAGAACTTCTTCTTTGTAGTTGAGACTATTTCTGCATTGCGCTTTGAATTTCTTTCAATGAAAGCAAAGATTTATTTATTATATTTTCTTTATAGGCACTCATAACTAACTCCTATTTCGTCATAAGTCTACCTTATTCTTCTGACAGTTCCATATGGTAACTTATAGGCAAATCTAATACCTTGATAGAAATGTGTTTTTTAAAGAAGGGATCATAATGGTCTATTTTTTAACGCAAGTAAATTTCATATACTTAGTGGACTAATAATAATTAATTGATCTGAATATTTTACACGAAACAAAAATTAATTTTTCTATATTGTCACTTTCTTAAGTTATCTATCAAACTAATCTAGAAAATTTATTAAATTCATAAAGTAAAAATACATCACGACCGCGAAACCGGATTGATATTGAGCAAAAACTGACTCAAATAAATCATTAAAAATAATATGAAAGTTAAAATAATTTTTAACATATATTTTTCAATTAAGTAATAAAAACAACTATTAAAATTGAAAAAACCGCTGCCCAAGGAATCACTAGTTCCACGTCCAGATTTTCTATCCAAGTCTCTCAACGAAAAAATTTTGTATGTGGAAATAATTGTTTATAGAACTTTAATAATATATTTGAAATCGTCTACCCCAAAACGATATCACGCACGGTAGTGAGGTGGGGATGGTAGTGGGAGTGGATGAAGTAAAAAATATTTTGAGGCTTTTGGTTCTTGTACACAGTACACACACTAAATTACAATTATTTTTTTCATCCCTTTTAATAATGGGGTAGGGGTGGTAATGGGGATGACTAATGCCAAAAATTTTTTTGAAACTTTAGCTTCTCTTGAATTCACTAAATACCTACCAATTTTATGGACTCTTACCTGCTTGATTTACCTACTTACTCCCCATTTACTCCATTTTACCCCCCAACCCTTCGACGGAATAAGATGAAAATATTAATCTAGTTCCAGATCCCGTTAAAGTACATACGTGTACCAAATTTCAAGTTAATATATTAAAAGGTTTTAAAGTAATCGTGCGCACAAAAAAAAGTTACAGACCGACAGACAGACAGAATCTTTTTTTTTCGCTCAAATTTAAAATCTCGACGTTTCATGACATTCTAAGCATATTTGTACAATACAAATTTTCAAAAAAAATTGTTGTCGTTACTATACGTGGAAGTAAAAATAGGTTCATTATACTCCTAATTTCAATTATTTAGCGTTAGCCGTTTTTATGTGAAAAATATATTACCGTACTTCTGCAACCTCTGTATCATGAAATTCCGCTTTATTATTCATTTATTTAATCAGCTATTTTTGCTACCAAGGAAATTTTGCCTCTAATCTGTTAGTAGAGTAGAGATGTTTTATTGGCCTAACAATTAATTGACAAGATACCGAATGATATATATAAAGTTAGCGAAACACCTTCAACGGATCAAATGCCGAATAGGTGACGAATTTGCCGCTATTTTGCCGCTAATTATTCGTGACAAAATTTGCCGCTCCTTTTTTAAAACAAAATTGATGTTTCGCTAACTTCATATGAAGTTAGCGAAGCACTAACTAATACTACGTATGATACTAATTGAAAACTGAAGCGGGGATAATTTGCCGCTACTTTGCCGCTAATTATTCGTGGTAATTAAAAATTTGCCGCTCCTTTCTTTTTAAATAAAAAAATAATGTTTAGCTAAATGCATATGAAGGTGGGTAAGTAGTAATATTAGACATGAGGTCCGTCGTCCCTCTTTTTTCGCCAATTAAAGAAAAATATGGTCGAAATGCGCTTTTTATTTAAAGTTGCTAACTTTGCACCGGAAAAAGCATTTTATTCAGAATTTTTTTTATTACTATGATAAATGTTGCCATACAAAATTCTATGTTTTCGATAATTTACCCACTACCACCTATTTTATTCTAGTTGCCAATCATACTAGAGTTTTTCGTGCACCATAACTGGTTAAATTCATAGCCAAGTCTAATAAATGTTTACCTCAAAATTTTTATCGTGTATGAACAATCGAATCATATTGTAATGTATAGTACAAAACAACTAAACTCCACAGTTAATAAAGTTTTTATTGCACAAGTTACACTAATTTTCACATAAATTTAAGTTATAAAACACATTAAGTTATTTAATGACAGCCACAAAGGAACTTAAATATTAATGAAATATTATTATGAGATTAAATTATATGTTTAGAAGTATTATATGACTAAGTCTTCTTGATCAATAAATATGTGTCAGTCCCAGTGAAAAGTGTCCATTTGGTCGATTATAGTTTCCGAAGTGTTCACTTTTTTGTCTGTTTTGGTCGGAATTATAGAGATTTTTTTTTTTTACTTTGCGTAGAGAGCAGTCAAATAACTAACTTTTGGCAACCATCTTTTTTGACAAATAATTTTTGGTCTGTTTGACTTTATCGCGATTCAACGGTCACTGAACTTTTAAATCGAATTTTCTAAAAATAGTGTTAATTTCAAATTCAAGAATTATTTTTGTCGGTTAATTTTGCAGGTGGAAGTCTCGGTTATGTTTTAAATGATAGCTTATAGGGTCTAATTATCAAATCATATGCTAAATCCATACCGACTAAATGGACCATTTTTCCTGGAATTGACACTTATTTTAAAGAAAATCGTCTACCTACAGCCGCTTTGAGAAGAATGGTAATTCAGGATGTAGTTTATATGTAGATTTCAAAGCAATCGCTTTCATTTTTCACTCATCGTAAAGAATGTTCCTTCTCACAATTAATTGCTGTGTAATGACCAATCGGATTGAAACTTCGTGTCAATGCTGACAGACCTTCATAATTAACGACTCCCAAAATATCATACCGTCCACTTGTTTTGGGGCAAATGAAAGTATAGATTCAAGTTCAACATCTCGTTCCGTGTCAATTCCAATAATCACAAGATCTCCTAAAAAAATTAAATAGGGAACATAAGTAAAGCAAGCTAAGAGTACAGAAACTTGAGATTTGGTGTGTATACTAGAAGTCAAGGCCTTAGAAATAATTTTTATGGAATTTTATCTATAAACATTATACCCATCATATGAAATCCATTCTTCTCAATTTTTCCATAATTTTTTTGTTGGTATTTAACACCGAGAAGAACGTGTTCTTTGATGACGTCTCCAAGAGGTTTCTTCATTTCCTTCAGTATTTTGCCCATCCTCATCCTTATCGTTAATTATTGTTATTGCTTCAGTTGCTTGCATGCCTTGTGTTTGCGTACTCGTGCACGGGGTAGAGCTCTCTGGTTGTTGTACCTCTAATTGAGGTTTTTTTTATTAAAAATCTTTACAAAACGTTACTGTGAGGATTTTAAAATTAGAGTAATTGTTATTTTATATTTACCTATCCCTTTTTTAATAATATACAACTCGCACTTTCTGGTACTTTCGAATTAACAATTAACTGCCGTGTCAAGCAGGACGTCGGCCGTGCCGTGATCTAGCCTTTAAAATTACGAGGATGAACGATGCGGTCGATGCACAGCGCAATGGGTAAAGGAAGTTTCCAGTCCGAACTCGTATGCCTCGTGCGCCAACGCGACAACTAAAACTAAATCACAGAATAAGAACCAACTGTTTCTTTATTCTGTGATTGAATGTAATTTTAATTTTATTTACTATGCAAGTAGAAAAAATAATTTCTCTTGAATATTTTTATTGAGGACTAGATTTGCTTGGAGAGTACTAGGGTACTAAATATCATTCAAAAGGACCAAATTTAGTCCCAAAGGACTAAAAATGCCAACGCTGACTGCAGAGCGCTCAAGTCACTGCTTTTATACATTATTACGCAGCCCGGCTAGACTCCTCCCCCTGTAAAGGATCAGAACCTAGCCGTCTCATTGGTGCATGATTATTTACATTTTCTATGCACCGATGACAACAACAAAAGCCTAACAGAAGTGTTTAATAAAATTACATATACGCTAAAATGTGAAAGAGATTTACCGTTTTAATACATTAATACTGACAAAATATATAAATAAATAATAAATTTTGTAGTCCAACTCTCAACTGACAATTATACATACCTAATATTACATCCGACTGTTAGTCTTTCAAATAATTTCTATTAATCTTGAATATATGGTCCTCAATTGATTCATGAGTAAGGGTTTTCATTCGATGTATTGCTGATAATATAAAATAGTTGCAGTGTTTTGGACTTTAATGTACGTTTGATTAAAGACTTTTATTTCTCTTCTCTTCAAACCAATAGCAGCATTTCATATCCTGTAAGTCACCCTCGTTTCTTTATTCTTGGAGGCAATACAATTATCTTAATATGTCCGTGTTCATCATTGTTATTTGTAAGAATCTCATTAGGATTATTCATTACAGTATTATTTTTGTTACTGACAGTCACTCAAATAAAGGTAGAAACAATCATCGCTCCTTCATAGTTATTACTTTCATTTACTTATTCAGTTGTATGATTAATTAGTACATTTTCAATTACATTAGCATTATTTTCAATACTTGATTCGAAAACAGTTTCTATGACATTCACATCTCCATCAAATAATGTATGTACTTGTTTAGACCTTTATTTAATTTAAAAATTTGTTCTCTTGTTCCTTGCTGTAGAAGCTTTAAGTATATGTTGAGTGGCGCCCTAGATGTTCAAAATGTCCATCATTTTCGATGCAAGACTTCATTTTCTGACGAATGAATTGAACAAAAGTTTTTACTTCTGCCATCGAAATACGTTGAATGGCATTTCTTATACTTTCGATCACGTCATCTCTTGCAGTGGGTCTGGTGGCAAAAATGAGATCTTTTATTCGCCCCCACAAATAATCTAGGCAGGTCAGCTCTGGGGATCTGGCTGATCAATGAAATATACTTCCACGTCCTATCCACCTATCAGGATATGTCTGGTTTAAAAAATCCCGAACGTTCAAAGAGAAATGCATCATGTTGGAAAAACATATCACGACGAATTCCTAGAGGTACTTCTAAAAAAAAATTGGCAACTCGTTTCGTACAAAATTTAGATAACGTTCTCCTAAGAGTTCCATTGAAAATAAAAAGCCCAATTATTTGTCCACCTAGAATTCCGCACCATAAATTTATAGACTAACGACCCTGAGATTGGATCTCTCGCATCCAGCGCGGATTCGACTCAGACCAATATTATGCCGATTTACAGTACCATCACTCTTAAATGAAGCCTCATCTGACCACAAAATACGTGAAAGTAATGCAGGATCTTCCTCTATCATTTGCATCAGCCAATTACAATAATCCAGTCTTTGATCGAAATCGCGAGCATTTAAACTTTGATGGAAGACTATGTGATATGGATACAACCTAAAAAATTATAAATCAAACAAATCTATTTTATTTTGTAAACGTTCTTCTGAGAAATATATGAACCATTTTTTTAAAATTTTACATGCCATATGTTTTCTATACTTGCTCTCAATTGTTGACAACTCCTAGATAAAACAGCATCACATACACGTAGAACAAATAAATCGGTAGCTACGGAAGCGGCTGGAACCAGTTAGGGAGGTTCCTAGGTTCGAAACACTGTTTGAACTGTCTACACAACTTTATTTCAATTAGGTTTACAAATATCTCTTCTTTTCTATTTGGAGTTGATTTTACAAAGGCTGGTATGATACTGATGTCATGTTGGTTTCTGCCAGTATTTATATAAAATGTTATCTTGTTTATTTTTGATAGCGGTCACGGTAATCTTCATAACATCTTTATCTTTATGCGTAAAAGAAAGCATATTTACAAAAATAATAACTAAGGCCAAGGGTACACGTGGTGATAACTCCTCCCCCTTTAGAACGGAAGGCGGGTTCCAATGGGTCCAATACGTTGGGTTCTACCTGGAGTTGTGGTTGGAATTTTGTCCTCTTCGTCCTTTGTAGAAGTTTTGACTTCATCTTTGGCTTTGTGGAAAGAAACGTTGAAATTCAGGGGTTTCTTGCCACGTCGTTTAATCCACATGGATAATAAGATGATGAATACCATAATAAAAATAGGTAAGATTATCCATAGGTAGTTGAAGTGAGAAAGATTGGGTAAATCCTTTAAATGGATTTTGTGCAGATGAGAAATTTGTAGTTGAGTATCTTGAATATCCTTTAGAGAAGGGGTATTGAAGTCAGCAAGCGAAATTGTTTCCAATGAAATGTTTGGTAAAAGGAAGGTAGAGTGTGAGGTATAGGGTTCCTCATATGGAAAAGATTGATTGTTTACATAGCATTCCCAGTATGGATCTAGGGTAATTTTTCTGCTTTGTATGATAGTTTTATATTGATTAATATATTCTTACTTTATTAACCAATCAAAATATACATTTTCAAAAAAATCGACCAATAGGATTTGTTTAAAGTGAGAAAAACGGCTATCGATAAGTGGAAAAAAATCGAGAAAAATGTATGTTACTTTTTTCGTAGTAGCCATGTGTCAAACTAAAAAAGTCATTGAAATTATTAAAATCTGACATTTCACGTTTTCATCTTGATTTTTGTACACAAAATGAATGAGAAAAAGCGATTTGGTGATGTTTCACAAGAAAATATTAACAAAGCTATGAATGAAAGTGTCCCAGTTAAAACGAGAAACACTAAAAATTCTATATGGAAACAATTAAAGCTTTTTGCAAATAGCATTATTCCCTCGAAAAAGATAGGACTACTATGATGAACTTGCAAATATTTTGACTGACTGGGGTTATAGCATGATAAAAAACATTAGAACATGTTTTTATTTTTTATTATAAATCGTTATTTTTAAAACATTAAATAAACAGTTTTGTTGTTTTAATAATTATTTTAGATAATATTTTTTAAACATGTTTAATCTTCTGTAATACACACGAGGTTGATTTTCTACTTGGGTAAATTTTTTTTTGAGTGACTTAAACCTGTTTTCCATGAAAATTATGCTCGAATTAAGGGACATAGGAAAAATCGCTCCCCTTCGTGTCGCGATTTTTCCATGCCCTTAATTCTCGAATAATTTTCATGGGAAAACAGGTTTTTGTCCAAAAAAAATTTACCCGGTAAAAAATCGACCTCTTATGTATTAATACCCGAAAAGTTTGTGGATGACATGTGTATTTCAGTGTAATTGGTGAGTCAATGATTACAACAAATTTTCTTGGCGATAAATGTTCCACATGTGGACTTTTCAGGTGAAGTGAAGTTTGCAGTAGGGTTCTGCTCTACTTCTTCTTAGAAGTTCAATGAAGTAGGTATCTTCGATTGGTGTTGGTTCCTTATCCAGCCATAAATAATGGTCATTGGAATTGGATAACCAAAAAGTGTTTTGGAGGGATAATTGTAAGGTTTCGGATTGGAATAGGAACTATGTGGAATAAGGATAAGGGTGGGTGTTCAGCTAAGATTGGTACTGCTATAGCTATATACATAGTATAATCGTCTTGAAAAAAGAAAGGTTTAAAAGCTTGAATGTAAGAAAAAGGTTGTTTGAATTTCAATATGTTAACTTTAGCATAAAGCAATCTTAAATTAATTTAAAACATTTGGATTTCGGAATCAGTTAATAAAAATATTCCTAACTTTAAAAAGGTAACAGTTTGTTCTATTTGTTGGAAATAATGCAATATTAACTCAAGTTGATTGATGATAACTTGTCTTTGAAAATTTGTGTCATGGCTTATTTTAATGAATTGTATATTGTCTTTGAGTCTTTGTTGGTTCGATTCATAAGTTCAGAAGTTTTATTAGCGAAAGTTGAAAATAAAGATGTACGTAAATTTACTTCATGTTCTAAAGGTTTTTCATTCGAAAATAGTATTTTAAGTTTATCATTAATGTCTTGAATGTCTTCTTCAGTTGCAACACCGAATAATGTTTTATCAATCTTTCCAACGATATTTAATAAACCTATTTTTAACTCTTTTTATTCTTTTTAGTCGTCGTGAAATTAGTTGTTCATTTGTAATAATTTTTGCTAGATTTTCTGCTTGATTAATTAGTGCCAAGTCAATTTTACTCGTAGTAATAGTTTTATCTAGTGTAGATGTATCATTAAGCATAGTTATGGTCTGGTGGAAAGCATCAATTAATGGTCTTAATTCTAATTTGTGGATAAACAAATGGTAATGACTAATTATTTTTGTTTCAGTACCTAAAGCATGAAAAATTATGGGATGGTTAACGGGGTCGAAGGTTATATGGGTGATGACTTGTTGTAGGAGGATCAGGATCGTCGTTATCCTCAGGATTAGGATCATTTTGAATCTGTAACAAAGGAGTGTTGGAATTAGAAGTACTCCTTTGTTTTTGTATTTTATTTTTATGTAAGGTACCAGAAGTTGTTACTGTAATGTCATTGTCAGTAATGACTTGTGCCGTTTTGAATTTAGGTAGATGTTTTGCTGTACGTTTACCAGAACGAATATAAACAGTTTGGTCTTTCTGTAGGGTTTGCGGTTTATCAAGGTTTTTGTTTCTGTTTTCTATTATCTTGTTTTTATTTATTTGAATTTTCTCTTTCATGGTTTGATATAGTTTTTGCATGTTTTTCTGATGTTGGTCAATGTAATTAGAAATTATTAAGTGTGGTGATGTTTCGAATGGATTAATTCTGGGTCCGTGAATAACTTCAAAAGGTGTCAATTGTGTGACAGATTGAATTGAATTATTGTAAAGCATGACAGCAAGGGTCATTAAAAATTTAATAGGTTTTTGATGTTCATTTCGCAAGCAACGAATGGAATCGGCAAGAGTAGAATGAAATCTTTTTTCTGGGGAATTTGAATTGGTATTATAGGGTGTTGTGAAATGCAGAGTAATATTATGTAGTAAACAGAAATCTCTAATCAATTGGTTATTAAATTCAGTACCATTATCCGCTGTTATTTTGTTAGGGATACCCATATGTGAGAAAAATTGCAAAAGTGCTTCCATAATAGATATGCTGTTTTTAGCTTGAGGATGGTATGCTTGTCCAAATTTAGAAAATAGATCAAAGATTGTTAAGAAATTTTCTTGATTTATGTAAAAGGTATCAATATGAACATGTTGTAATGGTTTGTCAGGAGTCTCTGTTATTTGTAATTGGATTTTTTGAGGTCGTCTGTCGTATTTAGATGTTAGACAGATTTGACAAGTGTTTATGTAGTTTGTCACATCAGTTTGGATGTTGGGCCAGTAGTATGTGTTTTGGATTGATTTAACTGTCTCTTTTATACCACGGTGGCATGTCTTGCCTTGATGGAAATATTTTATTTTATTTTGTTGGTCTATGTCATTAGTGACATCCTCAAGAAATTTATTTGAAATGAGGATCTTATTTGTTCTATGGTAAAGAAGTGAAGATCTGAGGATTCGTGTTATTTTATTTTCTAGTTCTAGTGTTGAAAATTTAAAACAAGTGTTACCATCTATTGAAATAAAAGGTTTCAAAAATTTTAATGTGTTTTCATCATCCAGTGTGCTTTGTAAGGTAATGAAATTCCTAGCGTTATTGAAGATTATTTGAGTGTTACAGACATTATTTGGGATACTATCGGATTCTGTTAGAATTATTTGATTTCTAGAATGATTTACAGGGTGTTCCGTATAAGGCATGGTAAAGATTGGTTCTTCCTGTGCAGTATGTTGTGTTTGTGTGTCTAAGTTTTCTTCTTCAAATTCTTCGATGACTTCTTGGATTTTATCAGTGTCACAATCTGGTTCATTTAGGACTTCTGTAATCATTTTATCTATTTTTTCATCAGGATTAACATCTGTACTGAAAGTGTCATCATTTGTGTCATTAGCATGGCATTCTTCAATTCTTATGCGACTTAATGTGTCTGCTACTTTGTTTTGTGATCCTTTATATTTTATTGAGTAGTCGTACTCTTCTAGTTTGAGTTTCCAACGTACAAGTTTGGAATTTGGATCTTTTAGGAAAAAAAGTCATTGCAATGATCGATGATCGGTATATATAGTGAATGGTTTGCCATAAGGATATGGTCTAAACTGTTTGCATGACCAGACGATAGATAAGAGCTCTTTTTCAGTTGTAGAGTAATTAATTTCTGCTGCATTTAGTGTTCTTGATGCATAACAAATGGGTTTACCCATTTGAGAACAGAGACAGACCCAATAGCAAAATTTGAAGCATCGGTTGTCAATTCAAAGGGTTTAGAGAAGTCTTAGAATAGGACTAATAAATTTTTGCAAGTTTCAAAACATTCAATAAATTCGTTGTCTCTGGTTATTTTTGCATCTTTTTTAAAACATTGTGTCAAAGGCTTCGTAATTTTGGCAAAATTATTAATACATTTTGGTAAAATCCTAATAATCCAAGAAAATCTTTAATTTCTTTTGTTGTTTTGGGTATAGGATAGTTTTGAATTGCTACGACTTTATTTGGATTTGGTTTAATTCCAGTTCTAGTGATATGTCCAAGAAAAGCGTCTTCTTTACGTAAAAATTCGGATTTATCTAACTGAATTTTTAAATGTTTCGAAAGGTGTCAAAGACGAGTTGTAGATTTTTAATGTGTTCTTCAAGTCCGTTTGAAAACACTATGACATCGTCCATGTAAATTAGGCAAACTGTATTTTGAAGTCCTTTCAAAACATTGTCCATACAACGTTGAAAGGTAGCAGGGGCGTTTTTAAGTCCAAATGGCATACGAATAAATTCATAATGACCATTATCAACTGAAAATGCTGTTTTTTCAATAGAGTTAGGATGCATTTCAATCTGATGGAAACCGGAGGCCAAATCTATTGTGGAAAAATAAGAACATCGTCCAAGTTTATCAAGAATTTCAGTTTTATTAGGAATAGTGTAACGATCTTGAGTTGTATTTTCGTTTAATTTTCTGTAGTCAATGACCATTTTTCTTTGCCACTAGCATCTTTTTTCTTCGGAACAATCCAAATTGGAGATGAAAATGGACTTTGGGAGGGTCTAATATTATTTTCCGAGAGTTCCTTAATTTGCTATTGAACCTCTTGTTTATGAAAATAAGGATAACGATAGTTTTTGGAATATATGGGTTTGTCGTTTTGGTTTTTATTTCGTGTTTAACGGCATTCGTAAAGGTTAATTTGTCATCAGGTTTTTGAAAAATGTCAGAATATTGTCTGCAAAGTTTTATTAAATTTGTTTTTTCTTCAATATTCAAATGGTCTGTGCGAATGAGGGAATCAATTTGTGTTTTATTGATGTTGTTTTTTATAGAAGATAAAGTATAGTTAAATAAATAATAATCGTCTAATGTTGAATATTGCAAGTCACTGATAAACATAAACTGGATGAGTGTTATAATTATGAATTTCAAATGATAGCATTCCATCTTTGACCGTTGATATTGCGTCAGGGATGTTGTTTTTAATTTCGTGTAAAAATAAGTCGGTGTTATCAGGAAGATTAATTGGAATCATGACCTTTTTGATTACTTGTCCTTTTATCTTAATTGTCGGTTTAGTAAATTTTATAGGCAATTGACATTGATCGTTAAAAATTAAATTATCTGAGAAAGAAATATTTAATTTTAGTTTATTAATGTCTTCGATTCCGAGGGCACCGTCAAAAAATTCATGAAAATCGAAAAGAATGGCATCAAAATTTAGATCGGAATTAAATTCTGGAAAGGAAGGAAAACTTGCCTGTTCGTGTGCAATTGCTTTCCCAGTGCTGGTTTTAATTTTTACGGGTTTTTTAATAATAAATTGAGGACAAAATTCTTTAAAAATTTGTGGTTTAATAATTTTTTTGAATTGCCAGTGTCAAGAAGTAATTTAATAGGAAGATTTTTTAGTTGGATGTAAGGTAATTGATTATTTGTGAATAAGGTGTTACATTCTGTTTCTGTTAAATTTGTTATGTCTGTTCATCTGTCTGAGGTTCGATTGGAAAATTTAGATCTTCGTCAAACTCTTCATTTCTTGATACTGTTCTGCGAATATATCATCAAGGTTGTAAGGAACAGGTTGACCGGAAGGTTTGTAACAATATTCATGAGGGGTAATGTCTGTTTGGGTGTAATACATTTGTGCTTGAGGTTTAGGATGAAATCTCGTACGATTTACTGTTGATGTGTCCATGGGAGTTGGCTTTGGATAATTTTGGTTTTTGAAATTAAAATTTCTAGAAATTGTAGAAATTTCCATAGGTGTTTGTTGGCTGGGGTAAGAATTTCTTATTTGTATTTTCCCATACATTTTGTTTGTTAGTTGAATTGAATTGTCGCCTGTTAGGTGGATTTTGGGTATTAGATTTATTTATGGGATGAGTTTGTTGTTAAGATGCGAATGGTTGTTAGAAATTTAAATTGGGTTGTGATTGAAATTGAGGTTGTCTAATGAATTGGGGTTGTCTATAAAATTGGGGTTGATGGAGAGTTTGTCTTGGAATGGAATTAAAATTATTAGGTTATTGATAATATTTAGGTTGATTATTAAAAGCAGAGTTGACTGTTTTACTGTAGTTCTGAAATTGTTCTTCCTTACTCACAAAGGATATAGTATCTTCAAGATTAGTGAGCTTCATTGTTCTGACCATAATTTTGAAATTTAAAGAAAGATTTGACATAAGTGTCGAGACTGAGTTGGTTGTAAACTTTAGACATTGCTTGTTTAACTTCTTGTGACTGTTGAGATTGAGCTAGTTTTGAGGTTAAAAGAGATTGGTAAGCCATTATTTTATTTTCAAATGCAGTTAATGTTTCATTTTTATTTATATTTAGATGAATTAATTCGGTTTGTAATGTGGGTAAATCGCGTGAGTCTCCAAATGGGGCGGTGGCACCGGTAGTTGACCGGTTAAGAACGTTTTTTTTAAATGGCTTGTAGTTATTATACTAGTAACTTTTCCCAAAAACCAAAAATATATGCAAGAAGTACTAAGTTTTGGAATTCAAAATATTATGTGCAATCCTGAAATAAGCGTTTAATTTTTACAAAAAAAATATGATTTGAAAGAAAGTCACTAATTACCAGTAATTGACCAGCGAGAACTAGTATTTGACCGCAATTTTATCTAGTGGTTGACCACCTGATAAAATAAAATAAAACAAGTTTTTACTCAAAACTATATAGGTATTTATTTAAATAAAAAACAGGAACTAATTTTGAAATAAAAACTTAAAAACATTTTACGCGCAAAATATTTCAATATTAATTTAAAATAATTTTTTCCAAAATATTTAAATGACGTCATTGGAGAACTTAAATTTACTACGATTTCCGGTTGTTATAACACTTTGTTCTTCTAGTTTGTTAATAAGTTGCTCAGCATTTACAACACTAACATCATTTTCAATTATTTTGAAAAGAGACTTACTTCCTTCTATTGGAGTAAATGCCTGTACTTCAACCTCATGTGTGTCAAATATTTTGTATACGGCAAGCATAATTATGATACTTTTTTTTTCCTGGAAAAGCAACCAAATGAAAATCACCTGTTGAAATGTCTTTCTTTAGTTTCTTCGATATTTTGGTGAGTGGTTCATTTTCACTGTCACTGTTAAAATGCTCTGATATATCGTCTAGACTTGAGCCACTCTCCTACCATTCCTCATATTCACTTTCCGAACTATCAGAGTATTTTACTTTGTTCCCTTTCTTTTTCGATATTTTAGCTTTTGCTTTTTTGATCAAATTCTTGTCTTCGGTTTTTTTTAACTTTTCCTCTCGTTTATTTTTTCTCAAAAGAGCTTTCTCTTGTTTTTCTTTCCCTTTTTCAATTTTAGCTCTTTCTTTCTCTTCATGGTATTGCAACCACTTAAGCAAAGTAGTGGCGTAGGGCAGTTTTTCTTTCCTTGTGAATTCCTTCATTTCAGGTGACTTCTCAGGCTAAAAAATATGATCCAGGAAGGCAGTATTAACGTTTCTTTTTTGTGATTGTATTAGCTGTATTGGAATTACTGGTTTTCTTACACTTACGTTACTTAAAATAATTACACGTTTCTCCTTTTCTGTTTCATCTTTTTGAATTAAAACTTCTTCAGTCGGGTTTGGAATTTGACCAGTTTCTATTTCCTTCATTTTGGTGTCATTGTTACTATACTCTTTTACTTCAGTCTCAATATCAAATGTTTGTTCTTTAGTTTCATTGTTATTTTCTTGTGTTTCAATGTTTCTTTCAGTTTCTTCTTCGACATTTTCATAATCATTATTAGTTTCATTTTCTAATTCTGCGTTACCCTCTTTTTCTGTATTGTGATTTTCTTGGCATCTCTTTTTCAATTTTCTCCAAACATTGTATAATTCTTTCGCTGACTCATCGCCGACCCATTCTCCCATTCCTGCTTTTTTAAATTCTTCCCGTCTTTCCATTGGAATAAGTGAATCGAAATATAGAAAATGCGGTACATCAAAGGTAATTGGGTTGATTTTTTCTATTCCGTCGTGAACTCCTAAAGTCCGCGAAGCGTCGTGCATGCACCTTGTAAAATCCACTGCCGCAACATCACATGGATACAGTCCGAACTTTTTAAATCCGTTTTTAACGGTATCCACTCCAATATGCTTTACGGTATTTTCTAATAAAAGTGGAAAAGTTGCTTTATTAACTATTTTGTTATTATTAGCTTTTTTCCAATCAGAAACAACTTTTTTCCATTTATTTTTTAATGGGGCAAATAAAGAGACATCGGCCGGCTGCAAAATATGCGTCGCATTTGGTAAAAGTGCGTAGAGAAAAATGCCATTATCAGAACAAAACTTACTCAAATTATACGTAAGGTGAGATTTATGTCCATCAAGTATGTATAATATAGGTAACTTTATACCTTTGTGTTGTATTACACACGTAACTGAAGAATGTCACACTGGTCATCCAGACTTTTTTTGATCGGACTGAAAAATAAAAAGAAACATTACCTAAATGACCTAGAGTAAATTAAAGAACCTACCAATTACCCAGTCAGGATTGGTGTTTATTACAATTTCTGCTGGAATCCTTTCGTAAGGATACACAATAGGGTGGGTCGGTTTAAAACTTTTTCAGAAAATTCGAAATGCCTGTAGTGAAAAAAGTTGTAGATTGGTCTTTTATTTAAGAAAAAAAATTTTTTTTTTTCAAAAATGTTTTAGGCCACCCGCCGGGCCCCCAAAAATAAAAAAAAACTAAGTCGCCTGTGTTGGGAAAGGCTGTTATGGTTCCTTATTTACGCATAAAAAATATTTTTAAATTTATAATTTAGAACCCCGTCGGCCCCTCAAAACTCGTCTAAATAAATTTTGTATGTTCGCTAGTATTAAAACAGCTCTTTGCTTATTTCGTACAATAATTATTATACAAAATAACCCAGAACTCACCACGTTGAGGTGGCTGCCATCGACTACCACTTCTGCCCACCCATCCCCCCTTCCATTTGGGCATTTAATAATTATTTGTCTATACTACTACACCTGTATTCGGATTTGGTACCAAACTTTGGCATTATATTCCTAGACTCTAATGTTGTGCGTATCCAGCCATCTCTATTTTTATCTCCACAGACTGCCAATGACGCTTCTGTCACTAACTTGACACCTCTCTCGACAGCCTGTGTGTGGCAAGGTAGTTTCCACAGGTCCCCATCTGGCAAATTACCAGTTTTGATAAATCCTTGAATATCCTCGTTAGAGAAGTGCTCTGTCAGCGGAGGCTCTGTAACTGCACTCTTGCCAGTTTATTAAATCTGTATAGCATTCAGCATCAAAATTGAATGTGGGAATCTCAAATTTTCGAATATTCTTTGATTTTCTATTTAGTTCTATTTTTGATCTTGCTTTCAGTATCTTTCTGAATCCCAATTCTCTTACGTGTCGACGTGGATCGAAGATCATCGAAATTAATACATTTTCAGGATGGCCATAAAAGCCATTTCTTTGGATTACCGGATCAATCACAGCTTTATATTCGTCACTTAGATATCTTGAATAATTAATAAGTTTCCAGAGGTGATGAGCCCCGGTTGTGCACAAAGGTGAAGATCTGATGAGGAACCAAACTTTGGCATACACTTTCAAAATGTACTCTGCAAGAATCTTAAGAGAGGCAGATGGCTCATTAATTCCAATATAAGCACGTAGTACACGATTTGCCGTAGTGATCCATCTTGCGTGAGACATCTTGCCCGGCGATCTATTTGCTAAGTTGACTGGACAGTTTCCAGTAGATATAGCATGGCATATCTGATACACATACTTTTGATCAGTGCTCAGTTCTGTTAAAATCACCTTAGGTAACTCGATCTCAATTTTATTGAAACACACAACCGGTAAGTACTCGCATGATTCAAGAAGTTTGCTAATGGGACCTGAAAATGAAACAGGGCCTGTAGTATTTCCATCCAAATAACGGATCAAATGGCGCAGTGGTAGCTCGTTTGCGTGCAGTTGGCATATCAACCATTGTAGAGGTCGCTTGAGATGCAGTTCCAACAAATGTATAACACCACCATGGGGTCCGGTATTCACCACTGTCCCATCACACCCAATAGCAATTAAATCAGTAGTAGATATATGAGCTTCGTCAAGATAATTTAAAATACTTGATGCAATTTTCTTAGCAGTACCGTTTTCAGGTGCCACTTGTCCAATATAATCGCCTCCTGACTCCTGTAGTAAAACTACGTGCTCTTCTACTACAATTTTTCTAGATGATGTGGCTCCTTGTTTTTCAATCTGAAGAGTACGATCTTTGCGTCCGTCAAAATAAAGTGCTTGTAAAGTTGTACCGTCTTTCAGTATTTTTTCCTGTAAATCAAGTCGAGCCCTTTTTCTTTGACGATCCAATTTACACTTGTCGATTACATACGACATGTCATTTTTTGTAATTAATCCGATATCCTCAAGAACTGCACTAGCTATCATTGCGCCTTTTCGACTTGATAATCCAGTTCGGTCTATCGCCTTTGCTAGTGAAGGTAGTGCAATTTTTATTTCTGTTGTAGAAGCTGTTGGTTTGAAGTCCATGTCAGAATCCGTATCCGTTTGTGTTGATGTATCCGATAAAACTTCGTCATTATAGTCAGGTTGAGTTTTTGTTTCAGATTTGGCATCATTGCTGTTAACCTTCACTTTTTTTCTCTGCTGCCGTTGCTTTAAAATTCTGGTTGTTTCGGCATCCACATTTCCCATAACCATTAACCTTGTGGTTCTCTGGTCTTTCAAAAATTCATGTTCTAGTGTAGGGACCTTCCTTAGCTTCTCGCAAGTACATAAAGAAAATTCCACACACTTACATGTTGAAATATCAAATAGTTTTGTATTTGCGTCAATTTTGAAACGCTGTAATTTATTTTTTGCAGAACCACTTGTTTTCTTTAGGGACTTCTTGAGATCCATAAATTGTTTATGATATTTTTTCAGTAATGCAATACATTGCTGATTTGATATTGTTGGTAAACTAACTTTCGACCAAATTACTTGTACCCTTCCTACAACAATTTTCGAAATTTCAGCAACTGTTTTATTTTTAACTACACTATCTGCACTCATTAGGTTGTTCTGAACAAAAAGGAAATAACGCATAACGTCACCATAACATGGAAGTCTTGTTTCACACAAATCGCGAGGTTCACCAAACACTGGATCGCGAAGGCTCTGCCGAGTCGACACTTTTCGTTTTAATGCCGCCGACATAATCTAATCTACAAATGAAAAAGTAACTAACGCTAACAAAATCCGTTTCGTTTCACCGGCATCCACAGTTTCACAGCATGAGTGTCAACAGTAAACTAATACCTAATTATTATTTTATTTACTTGCTGCAACTTGCAAGTGAGTGCGCGCACCAGGGTGCGCGATGCTCGCAGTCGCGCACAGGCGTGCTGATATAGAGGGTATTTTAGAACCTAACAAATGGTGGGTGGGAAGTCTTAACCTATTCCAAATTTGAAAATATTTTTTATGCGTGGATACAGAATTATTGTGAAACTTTTTCCGGTATAGGCACCTGTGATTTTTAATTTTAATTTTTTTTTACTTTAGGTGCTCGGCGGGGGGGTCAAATATTAAAATAAAAAAAATAAAAAAATATGTGTTCATTTTAGACCATCACACAACTTTTCACACTACAGGCCTTTTGAAATTAGAAAATCGACCCACCCTAATACACAATCATCGGTGGATATATTTGTCCATCAGCAGAAATTGTAAACAAAGCAGTAATGCACTCCTTCTCTGATCCAGTCTTTACTTCATAAAAATTTTTAATTCCTCGAGGACCCAACACAAGACCTGTTTTTGGATTTGTGGCGAAACCTGATTCATCTGAATTGAGAGTTCTAGTGGGATGATCTAAAATGTTCTGAGAATTTTATTCAATTAAATAAGTTCGAATGGAAGCCTGCCACTCTCGTATAGATCCCTCAGTTACACATGCCCGTGCTCCATTTATAGATTCAGCATGTCGTTGACAAACCTCCGGATGGCGTCTCAAAAATGCCGAAAACCACTTCTTGCCAGGCATGCCATCAAGAAATTTGTGAATACGATCGTCGTTTTTAATAATATCACCGACAGTTTCACAAAGGGTGGTTTTGTTGATAGGAAATCCCTTCTTAGCACTTGCTAGCAGCCACCTGACTAAAAGGTCTTCCTCATTTTTCGTTAATATGGTAGGAGGGCCTATTTGTCTTGTTAAAGAAGACCTCCCTTTTAACTTATTTATTAATGTGGAATGAGGAACACCATACAGTCTCCGCTTGCTGAATTGAGCAAAGATTATTGGATATGTCGCTTACAGCTTGTTGCAATTGTGTTTCTGTGTATTTAAAAAACCTCTTCTTTTCTAAAAGGTACAGGGATATTACTAAAGCAGTAGTTTCAAAAGAAACAACTTCAAATTAAGTAAAATTAATGTACCAGTTATTGACCATCACAAAAAACCAATAGTTGACCACCGTTTTATGATGGTCAACTACTAGATCTGCTTTAAAATAACGGTACTTTTTAAACAATAACGTTTATTTCACACATACTCATTGCTATAAAACAGACAGAGACGTAAAACTTTTAATTTCTTTGAAACACCAGTAGTTGACCAAAGTGGTCAATTACTGGCGCTTCGACAGATGTTGCGTTCTAGTAGTTGACCATACGAGTTTTAAAAAAAACACACACCTTTCAACAATAAATATTATGAAAATACTTAACTACATTCATCTAGCAACTATTACATCAAATACTTTGTTAATAAAACGTATGACATGAACAGATGATATAAGATAAGTAAAAGTTGTCTACTTACCATGCTTATTGCTACCTCACTTGTTTACTGTCAGACAAAAACTAAACTTTTTTAAAAATTGACAGCGGCGCCTTGATGTGATATTTCTTTTGGTTAGTTAATGACACCTACTAGACAGAAGACGTATTATTATTAGTAGTTTAAAACCACAGGCAGCCCACAAAATATTATAGATTCCTTATATCCGCACATTAAAAAAAAAGGTCAATTACCGGGTACTGGTCAACTACCGGTGCCACCGCCTGTATTGATTAGGATTTTTTTTATATCTGCCCATGACTTAAGGTCAAGGCGGGTTGATATGTTAATCTGAACTTGACCAAATAGTTTCTTTATAATTGCTCGATACACCGCTTTATTTTGAAGTGGACTATCACTGTTGCCATATGTTTCTACCAATTCATCACAAACCGTTATAAATAGATTTAATAATGATGGAAAACCATCAAATTTTGGGACAATATCAATAAACAGCTTGAACATGAAAACGTGAAAATTGATTGTACTCTCTTGAGGAACAGGAACGGTTTAATTGTCCATTTTAAAATTAGTTTAAAATTAAAAATAAATTGATTAAAATAAGGAATTAAAAATAAAGAGAAAGTAACTTCAATAGTTTGTAGTTACTACTGATAAACTAATGTAAAAATTAAAAATAAGCTCAATATATTAAAAAAAAAAATTAATATAAAAATTCAAAATAAATGTAATAGTAATTCATAAAATTTCAAAATATTTTCTGAAATTTTTCGAACAAGCTATAATAGTTTTCTGATAAACAGTCAGGAAACTATTGCAATTTTATAAAAAATTCAAAAAACTTAATACTAACCAATTATTCTGATAGAAAGTCAAAAAAATTGGCGATTTTTATAGAAAAATAAAAAAAAGGTGAGCACGTACCAGTCTTAAACCAAAAGGGAAAAGGAAGGGAAAAACACTTACAATTGGTTAAAGATTGCTCGAGTTGCAGTGGTAAATTGCCGACTGCGCCAGTTAGGGAGGCTCCTAGGTTCGAAACACTGTTTGGACTGTCTACACAGCTTTATTTCAATTAGGTTTACAAATATCTCTTTTTTTCTAGTTGGAGTTGATTTTACAAAGGCTGGTATGATACTGATGTCATGTTGGTTTCAATATCATAACATAAAATACCAAATGCGTGTTCAAGGGTATATCTAACGGTCTTCCTGGTATTTCATTAGTTTTTTTCTTCCAAAAGTGCTGTAACAACTGGCATGATATTTTGCTTCAGCTGCTACAAGATCTATTTCGTTGCATATCCTTCTGTGTACGTCTCTACTCCATTCATCGCTTCTGTCCTTGCAGCATCTAAGAATCGTGCTTTTTAAATTAAGTGTAGCAGCTGAGCGAATATTTTGCATTTTCCCTTTGTGCTTTAGTGCTACTAAGTCAATGTACTCCGCACAAAAAAAACAATGGGCTTGGAAATTAAAAACTACATCATTCTTTAGATCGGAGTGTACTTTTTGAAGATTCTGACTCTTTACGAAATTTTACATTTTTAAATTTGGAAAGTTCTGTTGGATGCGTGTATTTCCATCTACATGCTGCATGAACAACCGGGAAATTATATTCATTACAATTTTCCCATTTACCGTCCCCGCGAACAAGACTTGCTTTCACTAAACTTGGAAACCCTTCGAAGTTATCTGAACTGTCTTTTCACTAGTGCCTTTGTCACAAATAGCACATATGTTTTTCAACGAAGCCATAGTCGCCCTCGCACTCAGTTAATAATCGTTCTACAACGTAATATGTCCACGCAGAAGATTGTATTATTACAGTTTTAGTATTCATCATGCATTCATAAATAAGTGTCGTATACAAATCACACCGACGCGTTGTTTACACAAGAAACAATAAAACTATGTATAAATAAGTGAGTGGACACAGTTCCCCTCCACCACGACTCTAGATATGTTGCGCTGCGCCATACGCGGAGATTGTTTGTGTCTCTGTTAATTAGGGAAATATGAGAATATAAGAAGTTTAATTGTGTAGGTATGCGCATCTTTACCTCGTTTTCTTTAGATAATATATACAACGACGAATACATTTTTTAATTACGTAATTTTAGTCAATAGTCTAGTGATAATATGTTCTAAATACAGTAAATTAAAACAAATACTTCAAAAAAAGCCTTTAAAACTCATATATCGTATATTTTTCATTTAAAAGAAAAAAGTTATTTCAATCAAATGTCCATAATTCCATTCTCTATGGAAAAAGTAATGCGCACGGAAAAATATGAAAAAAAAAATCCAATTTATTCGATCTTCCCCGACTAGGATCAAATGGGACTTTTGACTGCTTAAACAGGAGATTATTATCTATTCAATCCCGTTGAAATCATCTTGTTACTAATTTTTTCTATCTCAGCTAAGTTTATTAGCCTAAATTGCTTGTTCATTTCTAAGAATCATTATAATTTTAAGAAGTAATTCCAAAACGAAAACAAATTCAATTAGAAAAGTAAATACCACACAAAATGACAAGTTGTATATATTTTAACATACAGAATAAGTTAGAAAAAGAAAGGCATATCCACTTCCACTACCTGCAATGGACAGGCGGTTAGAAGCGATGTCCAGCGTTGATACGCGACAACATGATAAAAATAATATTTCACGTGTGGAACGTGTTGAAAGCCAAGATCTGATAATAATCCATAATTTCAACTTTGTTTGCTAATATCGTTAGAAGAAAATATCGAGTTGCGGTTTTCATTGACATCTACAGCTTTTATTAATTTTCTAATTTACCGCGTAAAAATAAACATGCCATTCCACTTAAATTTTTTTGGAAAAAGTCCGATATCTGTTGACGTCATATAACGCCCCCCTAGCACAGTGGCCCCAGAAATCTAAAAGCCTGGCCAAAATTCTGAACATGGTTAAGTCTCCTAAAAATGAGTACCTACATCAATCATAAAAAAATATTTAAAAAAAATTAAAAGTGAGGTGCAAAAATTGAAAATGGACAAATCGGCTAAAAAGAGTGTATTAAGCATGGAAAAAAAATAATTTTATTGAGAAGGATGTCTTTGGAAAATGCGAAAAACGTGGTAAAGTAATTTAAGAATGGTCCAGTTTTCTAAAAATAAGTATACTTAGCATGGAAACATTATTTAAATAAAAATAAAGGTTATGGGGGTTAGTTTGCGGGGATGTAAAAAGTAAAATAAGTGTTAAAAAAATCAAAATGAACAAGTCGCCTAGAAAATAGTATATTGAACATGTAAAATACATATTGGATTAGATTTCAATATAGTTAAATGTCTTTTTTATTCCACAACATAAAGAGTTAATAATCAAATTCATATTTGTTCATATTCGGTATAGGTACCGCTGGCGCTGCCAGAAGACTTCTGTCTCACTATTATCTCAGGCGATTGAGTATTATCAGCCGATTGAGTATTACCAGCCGATTTAATCACGGGTACATGATATTCTGGCTCTTTCAATAACTGGAGAACTTTCTTAGGAAAGGTTACCGTTTTCTTTTTGGGTAGATTTCTCATAGAAGAAATTACTGGATCTGAAGACACCAACAGTCTATTAAGTAAATCCGTGTTTGTGAAAGATATTAATCATTGGAAGATAACTACCAAATTTATTTGCAGAAATTTCTGTGAAAATAATTAAAATAGTCATTCGAAGCAGTTACCGAGCCTCCACTGTCGCTTCGTACGTATATTTAACACCTCGAACTTGACCAAATTATTACTCATTACTTGGAAACCGGGGTGAACCGGGTTCTAAATTTTGTGCCATAATATCAAAAAACTATAAAAATCGACCAGTAAAAGAATCTTGCTTGAAACTCGTGCTTTTTTTTAGCTTAAACAAAAATTACCCATTAATTTTATTTCTTTGTTTTTTGTAGAACCCCGTTTAACACAATTTTATGACTAAATGTGTCACATTTCACAAGCAATCAATATACAAAATAAAATACTTATTTTACAGATTATCTTGGTAAAATTTCACTATGTTTTTGTTGAAATTACACAAATTACAGGCATATCGAATGGTACGTTCGAATGTGGCAACTATTCACAACTGTGCGTTAACGGAACGCTGTGTTTCTTAGGGTGTATCGAGTGAAAATGGGCAACAATACGGTTGGAATTTTCGGTACGTAATGAACTGAATATTTATAACTACAGAAATATTACTTTGAATACAATTAAATTTCTTTCGAATTTTGGCTTTTTGGTCAGGTTTTTCGATTTTGTGGTCCACTGTGCCTAACGGCGACGTAATAATAAAATGAAAACAGCGTAAGGTGCACTCCATAGACTAAAAGTTAAATTCCGTTAATGCTAATCGGAGTAATCATAAAATAAAAATGGCATCACCCAACCTCTTTATTTTGGAAGATACAAAAAAATGGAAAACTGACAAGATTGAAAATTGTCTCAGGATTACGCTATTTTCAATAGCACTTAATTGATGAAAAATACGAAGAAAAATTTAATTTTCTATTCGGCCATGGCTGTTCCGCGCCCTAGCAGTCATTTTATTAACTCGAAAATATTTTTCAGCGATTTTTCAAGATCACTTTACCCAAGGTAATTTTTTCTCTAAATTTATGCGATAATTGT
The DNA here is from genome assembly GCA_936432065.2 of Rutpela maculata. Lineage (NCBI taxonomy): Eukaryota > Metazoa > Arthropoda > Insecta > Coleoptera > Cerambycidae > Rutpela > Rutpela maculata. Next base: position 96,520,352 of record OW386292.2, on the reverse strand, counting down.
TTTCTGAGATATGGCCGGTCTCCATTCTTAGTTGACCACCCGGCACAGAAGATCTGGGATCAGAAAGTGTTTAAAAATAAACAGAGGTTCTCTAGTAAATAGATTATAGTTATTGTTTAATAAATTTACAAAAGAGCTGTTTCATCTCCCCCCCCCCTCTCCAATATATAATAGAAAGAGTTTTTTCCCCGGAGGGTAAGAAACGACATATTTCAGGTCTTACCTAGACTTGACTCCTTATGAGATTACATTCCCCTTATTTACTGTGTGTTTATTGCATCACTGGTTACCTGTTGCTCCCTCCTTCCGCGTCCAGTCAGCCCTTCTGTGCCTGAAATAAGTCGTCAAGGGCTTATCGGGGAGTCAAGCCAGGTAAGACCTGAAATTTGTCGTTTTTTATCCTTTGGGGGAAGAATGCTTTCTATTTCATGTCTGTACCGTAACTAGACGTAATTAGATATACTAAATGGAAACTAATTAGAGTAAGACATCTAAGTCAATACTCAACCTTTACCCTACTCTACCTCTTCCTAGAAGGAAAACAAATCTATCTCTACTAAGGTTAATGACAACACTAAGAAAATATAAATTTTGCAATTTTAATAACGCCACATGAACAATTATTTTGCATTAGTACATTCTAATCTAGAAAGCTAAAATACTGCGGTTAAAATTGCCGTACTGCTAGATTGTACAAAAGTTTGTTTGTACTAAATCAGTTGCCTTGGAGGTTTCTACCATCGTCTTTGTAATGTCTTTTTAGTAAAACTTGAACAAAGTTTCGTAGCCTTTTCAATTCCCATTTTTTAATATAACGTCAACAGGAACATCAAACCTAGAAGAGGCCACGGCAGATCTAATACTACCTAGAGAATAAACAATTCCAGCCTCCTTAAAGGCAGCTTTAAGCAGCAAAAGCTTTATCCAACCTGTAGTCACTGCCCCCGTAGCTGGTCTTACTTGCCTCTAGTTAAAATAAAAAGCTGGGGTAGGTCTCTATTTCCTCTTCTCTCCGAAGATAAACTTATAAGTCTCTTTGTCCAAAAACCTGGATCCAAAGCTCTTTCAGGGAACCTAGACAATTTCCATCCCGATTGTCTATAGGACCTGTTAGTTTTTGATCCAAAAGCTGGCCAGAACACAGAGTCTTGGCCAATAATAAGACTTTCTTTATCGATCTTCAATAACGTTAAATCGTGTATTCTGCGGCTTGAAGCTGATAGTAGAACGCGTTTGACCAATTGGTGATATAGTCTCTCTTCTCGGGGTTTACCAGAGTTGAGACTACGGATATATGCAGCTTTATAGTACTAACTTCTTTGATCTATGAAGAAAACGCAAGTAACATGCCACATCTCTTGGGGATGGATTAAATTAGACATGACGTTATTATGTTTTGCCTAAGCAAGCCATTATCTTCATTAACCAGAATACGTCTTAAGAGACAAAGACCTCCAGGTTTGTTGTAACAGAGATCTTTCAACTTCCAATCTTTTGTGATATCGGACCACCCTGTACCATTCATACCTCCAAACGAACATTTTTGGAGTCCGGTAGTTTGTCTGTGCATCCAACAGATGGCGATCGAGGTTGCGGGTGTGAGAAGGAGGAGCTAGGGCCCTGGATTCAAGTCCACCCTCCAAAAAACTTTTTCCCACTTTGGTACTATCATTATGTACACACGTTTGACCGATTTCAGATGGCTGAGAATTCGAGGAATTAATGCTGGGGAAGGGAAAATCCATGCCTGGTTGTAGTTCCTTCTCCGGCTGAAAGCATCTGCGATACAAGCTTGCTGGTCCTTCACATTCCTGGATACATATCTTGGAACGGCTTTGGATAGATCCGTTGCAAACAGATCTATCTGGGGTTTTCTCCATTTTCGAAAAATCTTTTGTGTCACTTTTTTCGAGAGATGCCAATCTGCTAATTGTTTGTTTCGGGACAAGTTGTCGGCTATTTCATTGTGAACACCCGGAATAAAATACCGGCTCGGTGGCGCAGTGTTTAAGGTGTTCGGCTTGCGACCACGGGGTCCCGGGTTCGAATCCTGGCTAGGGTATGGATGTGTAGTGGCGTTTTTCACGTGTTGCCGAGACGGTAGCAGTGGGCTGGACTGCGGTTGTGTGACAGACAACATGATCTAGTCGCTCTCCTCTCCTGAGTTCAAGTCTCAGCTGCGGCAGATGGCAATGTCGCAGGGAATGGGTGTTGTGATGTTGTCTATGTGTGTGTGTCCGTCATGGTAGAATAGCCTACGGCTAAACTCCGCCAGGACGTTAATATAAATAAGGCGATAAAAAAAATAATAAACTGTCAACGAGATATCCATTTTCTGGGCAAAATTTAGGAGGCGTTAATACAGTTTCAGTAGGTTCAAACAATTGGTTCCTCCCTTCTTTTTGATATAAGCTACAACTGTCTTGCTCGTCTGGATCAAAACAGCTTTTCCTTTAAACCAGTTGGCACAGAAATGAATCGTCCTGTAAACCGCATACAGCTCCTTTTGGTTGATGTGCCAGTCGGACTGTCCCCAGTGTCCATTCCTTTCTTATTATTTTGTCCCCAATTTACGCTCCCCGTCTAGTATTCGAAGCGTCCGTACTCAGAAACACCTCCACTGCTCGTAGGAATAGAGTGCTTTTCCTGTAAAGGTTCTTGATCCGCCAAGTGCACTTGTTCACAACGAGCTTGGGGACTGGTAGGTACTTGACTTGAGTGCAGCCTTCCCAATGGTATTACGAATGAAGCGAAATTTGTCTTCCTCAAGAGACGTTTTTCTGCCAAAGTCCAGTTCCATTTTTGACTCCTTATATTGACTTCAGATCCCTTTGTAATGAGTGTATCTTTTGGTGGGGAAGGACTGTCATTTTCGGTATCCCAGACGATCCCCAAGTAAAAAAAAAATCTTTGAGGTAAGCATACCGTCTTTTAATTTATCACCCATCTCAGAGATTCTAAGAAGGCTACCGCCTTTTTTAACTGAGCACAACTGACTGAAAAATTAATGGGCTATGGGGAAATCGTCTAAGTAGACTATCACTCGAATATCCATTTTTCTGAGGCAACTCGCCAGCCAGTTCCATATTCTGGCAAAGGTTAGGTGCGCACTCGAAAGACCAAATGGAAGACAAGGAAATCTTCTGTGCTGCGGTTTTATAGGAACATGGAAATAGGGTTGTGTTATATCTATTTTTGTTAAGTAGTCCCCTTTTTGAAGGACACTTGGCACCTCTAAATGATTTAGGAGCCGAAAATTCTTGGGATTCAAAAACTTGTTTAGCCTTTTTAGGTTGAATATTGGCCAGGGAAACCCATCCGCTTTCGGAATTAAAAACATTTTTTATATAAATCCCGTCTTTTCCTTCCATTTCTCTAATATTCCGTGTTTGAGTAACTCTCGAATGTTTTTGGTCATATCCGGGATAGAAAACTTGACTGTTATCTCCTTTGACAGTTAAACCACTGGAGGTTCTTGGGCAAATGGTAGCCTCTTATTATATTTAAAATACCTTTTGGTACCCCCCCCCCCACCTTTGCCACATCGCAACAAAGTGAGCCAGCCGGCCACCCCGAAAGGTTAAATTGTCATGTCTTTTTAGACATTCTTGATGAGAAGTTTCTTTCAAAGGATTTGTTGTGCTCATCCTTTCGAATTCTTTTAGTTTGGGGCCCCCAGCTATTTCTTGCTGTAGATGTCTTATTTGAAGGCCTCAACCTGAATGAATTAGATTTTGAATCCGGAATTGATCTGGGGTAAATAGTTGGCTTTTACTTCTTGCTGAGTTCTTGCCTCGGGAGACGCTACGGAAAAATTTGGTGTGATTCCTATATAGCTCCAAAAAGAGCTCCTCCGAGAAAAAGTGTGTAGAAGAAGAAGGTATAGCTTCTAGAGATGCCGCTAAATACTCATCCCTAGGTTTAAAATATTTTCTCTGCCCAATAGCTTCCGATCTTCGACAACAGACATATTGAAGAAGGTCGTCCGACGTAGACCCGAATGAGCAATCACTACGAAGTAAAGCTTCCTGGACGTCTATTTTAATTGACGGATTTTTGTTAATCATATTACTGACAGCATCAGAAAAGGCCTCCCTTTGTAGGAGAAGTCCATGCTTCATCGTCCCCAAAATTATATCCGTTTTTGTTAGCTGATCTTTTGTCGAGATCGAATTGTTTGGGGTAAGTAACTGTCGATTTACTTTTGGACCTCCAATACTTGGCGACGCCTGAAACTTTTTTCCTATACGTATCTAATCTTATTGAAAGATGGAAGACCCAGCCTTTGACATTCTATACCCTGAATTTCTATGTGAGCTTTAGCCGTCGCCGTCGGCACCAAAGTTTCTTGTTTTTTTGTTTTTGGAGCGAAATCAAAATCAGTTTCCTGTAGTTCTCAAGTTCGGGGGCTGCCCACGGAGTATCTCCCTCGTCTGTTTCTACGACTACAGAAAAATTCTCTTTGTTCTCTGGACTATCAGTATCGTCTGAGGCTTCAGCCTCGGAATCTACAGCTTGTGGCTCGACCCTTTTCATAAACTCTTGAAACATATTTTTCAGCTCCTGTTGGGATTTTTCAAGTTTATCCAAACAACTCATCTTTTTATGCATAACCTGAGGTCCCTCTTCTCCACTTGACCCCGAATCCGAGTTATGGGACAGTTGATCATTTGCCTCTCTTCTTGAAATCAGTAAAGATTTCACTTCTGCTTTTAAATAGAAAAATTCAGAAGAAAAAATGTTTTAAATTTTTTATGAAAACGATAGGTACTTTCGGAGATAAAAATCTCTTACCATTGATTCCTTGGTGTGGTGGAGTTGTAGAACCGGTGACGAGATATGCGTCAGTAGGGGATTCTTCCGTTAGTTCAAGGGCCAGATCCTGGTTAGGTCCAGCACTTCATCCAGGTTCTGTTCCGTGTCACCTTGGTTTCGGCCGTGGTCTTGGTCCTATACCAGGACCTGGACCTGTTCTAGGATCTAGTTTTGGCCCTGGTTGCGGTATCTGCTTGTTATAAGAATTGAAAGATGAGGTCGCCCAATGCAAACACGAGTGATTGATTTGCACCAAAGTGTTATAAAAAGTGTGCAAAAATAGCTTAAAGTGGTCCAAAATGTTGCTATATGCAGTACAGTGTCTCAACCGTTGTGCAGCATCTTTGAAACATGTTAAGTTTGTGGATGAAAACACCATTATTTGTAGTGAATCTGAAAGCAATTCAGCAGACCTTGACATAATCTTCAGCAGCGCCAAGGATGAATTCGGTGAAGCAAGTGAGATAATCTATTTGAAAGATATTATCAGTCAAAAGGACTTAACTATAAAAAATCAAGTAGATATGATATGCTCTTTGAAAGATCAAATCGAACTATTAAACAAGCTATAAACCTACTTTTCGCCAATTTACTGAGCTTTTTATATAATTATTACACATTCTATAGGATACTCTTCGCAGTTTTCTTGTAAATAATGTTAGTTTTTGGACATACTAAATTTTGTGATACCATCATTGTTGTGAAAAAAAAAAATTATATGAAAAAAAAATATCTAACCTGTGTGGGATTCGAACACACCATCTTTGGTTTGCAAGACAAAACTTTAGCCACTGCACCATCACATACTGCTACGAAAATTGATTGTCTGTGATAATCTTTCGACAATCATACATATTTCAACTCGTACTTTTGCTATGGTCGATCGGTTTCCTGTCAAGGTTTTGATTGAATTTTTGCATTCCTGTACTTGTCTGTTCCAGTCACTCATTTATCTCATTGCTTTGTAGTCGTTCGACTTGTAGAAGCAGTCTACTGGCTACGTCCTTCAACTCCTTTTTGGGGTTGTACATTTCCTTCAACGTCCAGTTGATTAGCCTGTCCACATATTTTTCTGACGATGCTTTTAAATACATCTGCCATTTCTATATTGTCCCTGGCAGTTCCAGGCGCCTTTTACGTTCTCTTGCGCTTGTTCGGTTGCATCACGGTACCTACATTTTTGTAGTTGTCTTTGGGAGGCCTCCCAAAGACAAGGGACTATCCCGTGTCCGATCGTGTCGCCGAGGGAGTTTTCCGTTTTGAGGGAGGAGTCCTCTTCATAGAGCTCCTCTCCTTTTTTGTCTTGTATCTGTAGACCAGTAGCAGTTGGCGTCCCGGCCTGGTCTCTTACCGGTGAACCTTTGTACGTCGTCTGTGTGCCCCCCCGAATCCGTAGGGCAGTCCATAAAGGAGTGGGATTCTGGGCCGTTACCGGCCCTACCCACCTGGGGTAATTTGTTATTGACATCCGACATATCCATTTTGCGAGTCGTTCTTAGTTTTCCCTGCTCAAATCAAACCAGGTCTGACCAGCGTATCGAACTATCTCATGCTCCACTCCCAGAGGTATAGCACTGAAAATTGAAATTAGCCGCTGTCATCTCCTTGTTAGGCGTTAGGTAAGTCTCCACTTCTCGCAAGGACCTTAATTTTTTTCCGGATGAGGCGTGGTAATATACATCCCCTCTACGTTTCTTGGACTTGGCCCGCCAGACAAGTTCCCTCCGCCAACCTAATGCAAACGGCTTTATTAAGACATCTTCCGAAGTTTCAGCAGAACGTTCTGCCAGAAGATTCCGAGGTCATCTTCCTCGTTCTAACGGGAAGTCCCGTGGCCGCCTCGTGATCTTTCAAAATTTGAAATATAGCCCCAATTAGTCTTCTCTTTCGAGTGTTGTCCTTTTTAGGACACACCCTTTTCACAAAATCGAGCACTATTGTACAAGTTTGTACAATAGTGCTCGTGCAAAATTCACAGTAGGTAGAATGTTCCAAAGTTTGTCCATTAATCTGGATGATGGGGAAACGTTGGGAAAAGAAAGTGTGCATCAAAGAATTATGTCTTCTACTCACATCCTCCGTTGTAAGGCATAACTTGCATGGCTTATGTCCACCTCCCATGATAAAGATAGATAAATAAAAAAAAGAAACACAAAATGCTACACACTAGATGTAAAAACACAAGCAGTACCTCTCACTACACAGATATCGACCCATTGCCAACCTGTAAACTCAATCATATTGTAGATAAGAAAATGACCACGCAGATATCAAAGGAAATTAATAAACCTAAAAAACGACTCGCCAGCACGCCAATGGAGGGGACCAAGTGTGTGTTAGCACTCAAAATAAAATTATCCAACCGATTCTTTCCTGCCATATTTGGTCTAGAAGGTCCAGAAGTTCCGTTTCATTTCCAGCATTCAGTATTTTGTTATTTATTTCCAAAGCCCTCTCTTCCTCCTTCCTTTCGTTCTCTTCTTCACTTTCCAGTCCATCGTACTGGGTGCCAATCGTAGCTTTGTTCATTGTAGTTTGTGTGCCTACCGACCTCGTACTTTTGCTATGGTCGATCGGTTTCCTGTCAAGGTTTTGGTTATCTTCTTGCATTCCTGTACTTGTCTGTTCCAGCCACTCATTTATCTCATTGCTTTGTAGTCGTTCTACTTGTAGAAGCAGTCTACTGGCTATGTCCTTCAACTCCTTTTTGGGGTTGTACATTTCCTTCAACGCCCTATCCAGTTGATTAACCTGTCCACATATTTTTCCGGCGATGCATTTAAATACATCTGTCATTTCTATATTGTCCTTGGCAGTTCCAAGCGCCTTTTCCGTTCTCTTGCGCTTGTTCGGTTGCGTCACGGTAACTACCTTTTTGTAGTTATTTTTGGGAGGCGTATTCCTCAAAGAGAATTGACTATCTTTGTCCGATCGTGTCGCCGAGGGAGTTTTCGGTTTTAAGTGAAGGGTCCTCTTCATAGAGCTCCTCCTAGCAAAAGGGTCTTCTCTTTTTTTGTCTTGTATCTGTAGACTAGTAGCAGTTGGCGTCCCGGCCTGGTCTCTTACCGGTGAACCTTTGTGTGCCCCCCCCCCCCCAAAATCCGTAGGGCAGTCCATAAAGGAGTGGGATTCTGGGCCGATATCGGCCCCACCCACCGGGGGTAATTTGTTATTGACATCCGACATCCATTTTGCGAGTCATTCTTAGTTTATTAAGACATCTTCCGAAGTTTCAGCAGAACGTTCCGCCAGAAGATTCCGAGGTCATCTTCCTCGTTCTAACGGGAAGTCCCGTGACCGCCTCGTGATCTTTAAAAATTTGAAATATAGCTCCAGTCAGTCTTCTATTTCGAGTGTTGTCCTTTTTAGGACACACCCTTTTCACAAAATCGAGCACTATTGTACAAGTTTGTACAATAGTGCTCGTGCAAAATTCATAGTAGGTAGAATGTGCCAACGTTTGCCCATTAATCTGGATGATGGGGACACGTTGGGAAAAGAATGTGTGCATCAAAGAATTATGTCTTCTAGTCACATCCTCCGTTGTAAGGCATAATTTGCATGACTTATGTCCACCATGATAAAGATAGATAAATAAAAAAAAAAGAAACACAAAACGCTACACCCTAAATGTAAAAACACACCCAGTACCTCACTACACAGATATCGACCCACTGCCAACCTGTAAACTCAATCATATTGTAGATAAGAAAATGACCACGCAGATATCAAAGGAAATTAATAAACCTAAAAAAACGACTCGCTAGCACGCCAATGGAGGGGACCAAGTGCTTGTCTGTTCCAGCCACTCATTTATCTCATTGCTTTGTAGTCGTTCAACTTGTAGAAGCAGTCTACTGGCTATGTCCTTCAACTCCTTTTTGGGGTTGTACATTTCCTTCAAAGCCCTATCCAGTTGATTAACCTGTCCACATATTTTTCCGGCGATGCTTTTAAATACATCTGTCATTTATATTGTCCTTGGCAGTTCCAAGCGCCTTTTCCGTTCTCTTGCGCTTGTTCGGTTGCGTCACGGTAACTACCTTTTTGTAGTTGTTTTTGGGAGGCGTATTCCTCAAAGAGAATTGACTGTCTTTGCCCGATCCCGTGTCCGATCGTGTCGCCGAGGGAGTTTTCGGTTTTGAGTGAAGGGTCCTCTTCATAGAGCTCTTCCTAGCAAAACCAGCGTATCGAACTATCTCATGCTCCACTCCGAGAGGTATAGCACTGAAATTGAAATTAGCCGCTGTCATCTCTTCGTTAGGCGTTAGGTAAGTTTCCACTTCTCGCAAGGACCTTAATTTTTTTCCGGATGGGGCGTGATAATATACATCCCCTCTACGTTTCTTGGACTTGGCCCGACAGACAAGTTCCCTCCGCCAACCTAATGCAAACGGCTTTATTAAGACACCTTCCGAAGTTTCAGCAGAACGTTCTGCCAGAAGATTCCGAGGTCTTCCTCGTTCTAACGGGAAGTCCCGTGACCGCCTCGTGATCTTTCAAAATTTGAAATATAGCCCCAGTAAGTCTTCTCTTTCGAGTGTTGTCCTTTTTAGGACACACCCTTTTCACAATCGAGCACTATTGTACAAGTTTGTACAATAGTGCTCGTGCAAAATTCATAGTAGGTAGAATGTTCCAACGTTTGCCCATTAATCTGGATGATGGGGAAACGTTGGGAAAAGAAAGTGTGCATCAAAGAATTGTCTTCTACTCACATCCTCCGTTGTAAGGCATAATTTGCATGGCTTATGTCCACTTCCTATGATAAAGATAGATAAATAAAAAAAGAAACCCAAAACGCTACACACTAGACGTAAAAACACACACAGTACCTCTCACTACACAGATATCGACCCACTGCCAACCTGTAAACTCAATCATATTGTAGATAAGAAAATGACCACGCAGATATCAAAGGAAATTTTAATAAACCTAAAAAAACGACTCGCCAGCATGCCAATGGAGGGGGCCAAGTGTGTGTTAGTACTCAAAATAAAATTATTCAACCGATTCTTTCCGGCCATATTTGGTCTAGAAGGTCCAGAAGTTCCGTTTCATTTCCAACATTCAGTATTTTGTTATTTATTTCTAAGCCCTCTCTTCCTCCTTCCTTTCGTTCTCTTCTTCACTTTCCGGTCCATCGTACTGGGTGCCAATCGTAGCTTTGTTCATTGTAGTTTGTGTGCCTACCGACCTCGTACTTTTGCTATGGTCGATCGGTTTCCTGTCAAGGTTTTGGTTGTCTTCTTACATTCCTGTGCTTGTCTGCTCCAGCCACTCATTTATCTCATTGCTTTGTAGTCGTTCAACTTGTAGGAGCAGTCTACTGGCTATGTCCCTCAACTCCTTTTTGGGGTTGTACATTTCCTTCAACGCCCTATCCAATTGATTAACCTGTCCACATATTTTTCCGACGATGCTTTTAAATACATCTGCCATTTCTATATTGTCCTTGGCAGTTCCAGGCGCCTTTTCCGTTCTCTTGCGCTTGTTCGATTGCGTCACGGTAACTACCTTTTTGTAGTTGTCTTTGGGAGGCGTTTTCCTCAAAGAGAAGGGACTATCTTTGCCCGATCCCGTGTCCGATTGTGTCGCCGAGGGAGTTTTCGGTTTTGAAGGACAAGTCCTCTTCGTAGAGCTCCTCCTAGCAAACTAGCAAAAGGGTCTTCTCCTTTTTTGTCTTGTATCTGTAGACCAGTAGCTGTTGGCGTCTCGGCCTGGTCTCTTACCGGTGAACCTTTGTACGTCGTCATTGTGCCCCCCCCCCCCCCCGAATCCGTGGGGCAGTCCATAAAGGAGTGGGATTCTGGGCCGTTATCGGCCCTACCCACCTGGGGTAATTTGTTATTGACATCCAACAGCCATTTTGCGAGTCATTCTTAGTTTTCCCTGCTCAGGTCAAAAAAGGTCTGACCAGCGTATCGAACTATCTCATGATCCACTCCCAGAGGTATAGCACTGAAATTGAAATTAGCCGCTGCCATCTCCTCATTAGGCGTTAGGTAAGTTTCCACTTCTCGCAAGGACCTTAATTTTTTTCCGGATGGGGCGTGGTAATACACATCCCCCCTACGTTTCTTGGACTTGGCCCGCCATACAAGTTCCCTCCGCCAACCTAACGGAAACGGCTTTATTAAGACATCTCCCGAAGTTTCAGCAGAACGTTCTGCCAGAAGATTCCGAGGCGGTCATCTTCCTCGTTCTAACGGGAAGTCCTGTGACCGCCTCCTGATCTTTCAAAATTTCAAATATAGCCCCAGTAAGTCTTCTCTTTCGAGTGTTGTCCTTTTTAGGACACACCCTTTTCACAAAATCGAGCACTATTGTACAAGTTTGTACAATAGTGCTCGTGCAAAATTCATAGTAGGTAGAATGTTCCAACGTTTGCCCATTAATCTGGATGATGGGGAAACGTCGGGAAAAGAAAGTGTGCATCAAAGAATTATGTCTTCTACTTCTACTTGTAAGGCATAATTTGCATGGCTTATGTCCACCTCCTATGATAAAGATAGATAAATAAAAAATAAAGAAACACAAAACGCTACACACTAGACGTAAAAACACGCTGCTACTACTACACATTTCTTACCGCGATCTTTCCATTTACTAACTGTGACACCTTCTGCCTGAACACTATCAAGTTCTCCCGATTTCAACTGCTGATCAGGAATAATCCAGTATCCGAACATGAAATTGCCCAAGCTTTTATACCTCGTTTTATAGGTTTTAGAGGCATGTATTGTTTGGGCGTAGAACGCCCTTTATAAGCAATCATGCTCTCATCAACTGCTAGGTTCCTTCAAGGATTGTAAGCGTTTTGGAAATTTGCTTGTAAAGCATCTAACAGCGCTCTAATTTTATATAATTTATCATATCCATCCTTCCCCTTTTTCACCATTGCTTCATTATCATTCAGATGCAGGTGACGCAAGATTTTTTGAAACCTTTTTAGGGGCATGATTTCTGAACTTCTCTGGGAATGGCAATTTATATCGGTTGACCTATAAAGCCGTAAGCTTGGAAGACAGTTGAAACCCATTATAATTATTATTCCCAAGAACGCTTTCAATTCGTCAGTTGACAGATCCAAAGAATTATGCCTTTGTCAGGCATTACTATTGGACTCTTTGATAATAATATTCAAAATGGTTTCATCAAAAATACTGAGAAATATTTCCAAAGGCGATTCTGTGTTTACAGGTATCTTAGGGCCAACGGCTTCTATAAATGCTGCCTTTTCATAGTTATTTTTTACATCATGTCTATTCCACTTCATAGGTGGTGGCGGTGGCTTCTTCGTCTTCGTTATGTTTGTCTTTTTAGCAACAAACTCTTCTAGGGGTATATAATCATCGTCAGACCCTTCTTCGTCCCAATTTCCTCCAGGTGGTGAGTTTTCTTCCAAAATGTCATCCAAGTCCACCACTAAATTTTCACCATCATCCTCGTCATCCATGGGGAGTGGTCGTTTGCGGGAAATCCTTGGTGTACTTATTCCTAACGTACTTGAAACACTACTTCTTATAGGGTCAAAATTCTCCGCATCGGAGTCGCCCCCAAACTCCGAATCGACAGCATTGATCGTCATCACGATCCATAGCTTCCAGTTCAAACAAGTCAATAATTATTTGACCGCGACATTTCTTATGTAACTCCTAAAACAAGGGATTATTTTGTTGCACAAATAGTCTAATTCAATATGAAGAGCACAGGCGAAAACGATCTAAGAAAAAATATAGAAATTATAAACAAAAAAATTACATTACTTTATGTCGAAAATGTTCTTTTTGAAATACATGCTTGATTTTTCGAAAACAAAATTTCAACTACGATTTTTCTCGTTTTTTGCAAGAGTCGTTTCACCTATCCTGGGACGCACTGTATACCCAGAAATTATATCAATATATATCAATAATGTTTTAGTTGTAAAGTATCATGCAAATTATTGTTATACAGGTTTTTTTATACCCTAGTTGTTTACACGTTATATTTTTTAAAATTACGTTTGTAAATTGCTGCATTCTCCTTTCGGAAAAATAACTTGCACAATGTGACTTAGATTGCTTTTCCTGGTACTGTTCATATAAAGTATCATTATCGATGATTTACCTAGTAGATTATTTGAAATATTTCGAAATAAATTACGCTGCAAACCACTGATTTCAATACAATGAATAATTTATAAAGAATTTTTCTAGGTTATGTTCGACAAAATGAAAATAACATCTTTGCGGCAACATAAATTAAAACTTACACTACCTCAGTATAATATAGAATCTGTGTACTACATACATGCTAAATGGTTTTCAGTTTCTTGGACAAACACAACTTGTATTCAATCTTGAAGAGAGGCAGCTAAAATACTCACACTTCCCGATAAATGACACTGGTTAAAATTTCTACCACAAAACCCACATTTATGACATGCGCATAAATTTGGTCGAAATACGCACCACCAATGCTTAACGGTACTGCTCAACTATCATTTGGTTGAAAATCAAACCGGTGTCTGTTTGGGATCTGACTTAATTTTTACCGGTCGAATTATCAACCAGTAACCGTTGAAGGGTTAAGTAGACCAATATCGTTAAAATAATTATCAAAGTAGGCCTTATTTTTATGCCACTCTTGCTCGGACATTTGCAACACAATTCTTGTTCTCAAGCTGTAATTTGCATATTTATTATTAATTTCTTCTGCGTTTCCGTGATAAATTTCAAATTTCTTCGCAAACCCAGATTTATCAGATGAAACCCAAAATTTGTAGCCCCTCTTTATGGGCTTTTTGGGATTGTATTGTTTGATGGAAGAGCGTCCTTTAAATTTTACAATGAATTCGTCCACACACATTTTTTTGCTCCCCCACATAGTTCAAGAATATTGAATTCAGTGAGTCAATAAATGGTCTCAATTTATACAATTAGTAGTTATACAGTACCAATACTGGACCAATTCAAGGTCAATTTCCCATAAGAGATAACATGGGGCGTGTCGCGGAAAAATCGAAATTTTCAAATGGTTCCAGCCCCCATGTATTTTCTTATGGGGCTAAAAATGAAATCCATCTTGTAACGCATTTCGATTTATCTAGGAGGCGTGTCCTGGAGATGATTGGGAGATGGTACTCGGTAATTACCCCCACTCCTGCAGAGGCGCCGCCTCTCATCGGTTCTAGAACCTATGACCTAGAGCCTAGTGTGAGGTGGTAGGGTGAGGTGGAATCTTCTTAGATGATAGGTGATAGGCCCTAATGGGAGGGGGGAGATGAGAGATCCAATCCCCGAGCTTAGATATTAGATTATAGCTAAAGATAAGATATTGTATCTAAGAGGGCGTGGATAAGAGTATACAGGGTGTGTCTAAAATAAGATGGCTACCATTTATTGTTTATCAAACGCAGGTGATAGATGATAGGACCTATGATCATGGTTTTAGTATGAGGTGGAATCTTCTTAGATGATAGGTGATAGGACCTAATGGGAGGGGGGAGATGGGAGATCCAATCCCTGAGCTGATGATATTAGATGATATTATTATTATTATTATTACCCTGATATTAGATTATAGCTAAAGATAAGAGATTATATCTGGAAGGACGTGGCTAAGAGTATACCAGATGTATCTAAAATAAGATGGCTACCTTTTATTGTTTATAGTTATTCGCGAATAGTATTGCATGTTTACGTTAGAGCGAGTTAAGAATGGTTACTGACGTCCATCATTAAATAGACAATACTTATATGAGATAAATATTCTTCTGTTTCAATACGTTAAGATTTGAATGTTAAAATTGTAATCAAATGCAGAGACGTTATCGGATTCTAGGAAATTGTTAATGTAAATAAATGTGGTTGTCTACAGCTATATGTATATTTAAAACGTGATTAATTACCTTTAGATAACTACAGCAGCTAGATCAAAGGAAATATCGAGAGCCAATATAAACGCTTTTCAGACAAGTCTAGACTTGTTAGCCTGAGTTTTATATAAGATAAATATTCGTTCGCTTCTCTACGTTTAGATTTCAATGTAATAAGAATATAATGCAGAGCTGTTATCGGATTCCGGGAAATTGTTAATGTAAACAAATGAAATCATTTCTGATAGCCTACTAACATAAGATAGGTATACGGTAAAGGTGCATGCGAAGAATTTTGTGTCTCACAATACATGGTTTCTTATGGGAATATGTAGCCACCCCGCAGCGATATAGCAATTTAACATTGTTTTATATGTAAAAGACGAACAGATTATGAAAATTCGAGGGCCTTTTAGAAATCGTTCACTGCAAAGTCACGTGACCCTCGACCGCCAAGTATAAAAGCAGCGTCATCTCCCCACCTCAATCATTAGCTGTTTATCTCTCGCGGTGAACGGTTGTCTAATCGAAACAGTATGTCGTCTACCGAGACCGTATCTAAACTCAGTACTGATATAATTAATTTAACTAAAAAATCATTGCCTGTACTAAAAACTGATGATGAAATCGATCAACATATTTCATTAATTAACAAAAATATTAGACTAGTAACCAAAGCGATTAAAACCAAAATTCATATCAATAATAAGAGCGAAAATATATTTAAATTGGAAAATAATTTAGCGCTTTTAAAATACTACCGAGAGCAATTGAAAAAATTAAAATTAAAAAATAAAATATTAGGCGGTTCCTTAAAGCCACCAGCACGAAAATATTTAGTATATCAAGAGGTAGAATCTTGTTTTAAAAATCGTGTTAAGTCCGGTATAATAACTAACGTACAAATTAAGGAACCGGTATTATTTTTTAAAAAAGCGTTTAGGAGCTTCTCTATTCAAATTAAAAAATGTTTGAAAGATGGACTAATTAAAGTAAATGTTATTTTTGAATGTAACTTCGTACAACCTACCAGCAGCATAGCAGAAGTAAAAACTTTTGCTACAAAGAACACCGTGATAGACTTAAATACGGATTTAAAGGAATGGTATAGAGACAATGTATCCGAACAATTATTGAAAAATCTTGAAGACTTTCAGGAAAAAGATTCAGGCTGGGTCTTATCAGAAATTATCGGGTTAAGAGTAAATACCAATAAATATGAACCTACGGTGAAATACCATACTTTATAAAGAATTTAAAAAATTATTATTACCGTTAAAAAATAATGAAGAATATTGCTTCTTGTGACCATTGGAGGGTACTCCACTAAAATAATGGGGAGAGCTGGTTCACTGCGGTTGAGAGTATGTAGAGCGTTTATAGTAATAAAAATAAGATTACTGTCGTTATACTGTTTATAGTTATTGATGAATAGTATTGCATGTTTACGTTAGAGGGCGTTAGAGGTTAAGAAATAGCTACTGATGTTAAATAGACAAGTCTTATATGAGATAAATATTCATTTACTTCTATATGTTAAAATTTGAATGTTAAAACTGTAACCAAATGCAGAGGCGTTATCAGTTTCCAGGAAAATTGTTAATGTAAATAAATGCGACTGTCTGCGTCTATATGTATATTTAAAACGTGATTAATTGTCTTTAGATAACAGCATCCGGCGGTTATAATACAATGAGTAATAAGTCACGTGATCCATTATAAGGAGCGTCTCAGGGTTTGGAGAGAAATCATGTATACAATGACTAATAAGTCACGTGATCCATTATAAGAAGCCTCTCAGAGTTTGGAGAGAAATCATGTATACAATGAAATCATCATATTTCTTTCCATATTTTTCTGCTTACTCGATACGAAAAGTGGAGGTGGAATATAGCATAAAAGTAAAGACCAGAGACCCCCCACATTCATTCACAATCTTAAAGTTGATATATAAACAGCAGCAATGTCTTTCACTGGTGATGCTACAACAAACAATTATACTAAAAGAAGTGTATTTAGTAAATAGATGCCAGCAGGCACGACCACTAACATTGAATTCATCGAGTCCTAAAGATGGATGCTGAAACGTACAAGAAGAGGTTACAGCAATTTATAAACAATTTAAAATTACTAAGAGAAGACATTAAGCACATTGAAGTTTTACATATACTTCAACATGTCTGTATCCAACCGAAGATGTCTAAAAACAGTTCAATTCAGCGAGGATGTTAAAATTCATTGCATTTACCATTGGAGTTATGCTCATAGAACTGCTAGATGTGGTAGCTGGATGCAAGACGCCTACGATCGGGAACGTTTTCAAATTAAAATATTACGATACGCTCAGATAATTAATACTGTACTTGAACATAAATATTCTATTATTATATCACAAAACATGTAACCTTGTTCTTATATGTATTAACAAATTAATTTTAAAAAATGGTTGACTATTATTACCCATTTCCTAATTAAATGAAGAATTCCGATTTTTTTTCAAGTTCATTGTAACGAAAATGTTCATACTACATTTTATGTGTTTTTTAATGCTGAATTCAAATATGCAGTCAAAAAATTAAATCTTAAAAAATAAAGCCACCTCAGACGAAAAATGAAAAAATTAATTTTTATAATATATTTTTATTTTATCTGAATACATAATACAGTATTAAAGCTTATATATGTACATGGAATACATAACCTATAAAACTAGCAGTAATAATAATAATAATAATAATAATAATAATAATAATAATAATAATAATTAATTTTCATAATATATTTTATTTTATCTGAATACATAACACAGTAATAAAGCTTATATATGTAAATGAATACATAATCTATAAAAATACCAGTAATAATAATAATAAGCAGTATGTTGGAGACATGGGAGAACTACCCAGAATCGTGTGCGCGAAAATAATAGTAATAATAATAATAATAATAATAATAATAATAATAATAATATAATAATAATAATAATAATGATAAAACCATCATACATCATCGATATATATTTCGAGATATACCTAAACATGTCAAGCTTTCATGTAAAAAAAGGAATGATATAATCAGCGTCTTATATGAGAAAAATTGTAGTTGTCTACTTCAAAAGATAGGTATAGATTTGAATGTATAAACTGCAGTCAAATGCAGAGGCGTTATCACTTTCGAGGAATTTATTAATATAAACAGCAACCAATCGATTATTAAAATAACTCCCAGCAGTATACTTAGCACAGCGTAATTACTTTAGATGAATGCAATGAATTGAAAGGAACTGTACGTAATTAAAAATTTAAAAATAGTGTAACCAATATGATTGATATTTTTAATACAACTGCAGATATTCTCAGTTAAGAACCAGACATTATAATATATCAAGAAATAGTACATGATAGTACTTTATATAACTTAAGTGACTAAATTAAATACTGATAATGAAGTGAATAGTCATATTTTAATAATTAATATAGAAATATTAAAATATTAGGCTAGGACAAACAATTGTAAGCAGTGCGATTGAGATATCAGTTTTGAGGAATTTCTTAATTCATAATATCAAATTTAAAAGTCTCTAAAAAAGTCGGTGGCTTAAGAGGTTGAATTTAAGTTTTAATTTTCGTATGGAAGCATAGGTTCAGATCCTGACATTTATTCTAAGGAAGCTAATATGTCATAAAAAAAATCAATTTTGTAAAATAAAACCGTCTCAGACAAAAACGAAAAAAATTCGTAATATATTTCATTTATTTAAATACATAATACAGTAATAGAGATGCTTATACAGAAATAAAAATATATAACCTATACAAGAATAATAATGCAACCTGCTTGAATATTCAAAATTAGTATTTTTTCTATCAGATGTGCATATAGACATGACTGATGGAAGCGGTATATCTATGGTTTCCACGTTAAGGTCTCTTGTATCAATCTTCGCTTGTCACTAGCTACATCATCAAAAAGTTAAAATAGAATTAATTTTATCTTTCGTAAAAGACATTTACATTACTATTTTTTATTTTTATTTGTCTTATTTATATTAACGTTCTGGCGAAGTCTAGCTAATGCTATCTCACCACTTCAGGACGACGAGAGGAGCCGAGCTCAAACGGTGTGTCTTAACTTCACTGATTGATTTCTCACCACTGAAACCTGTACCGTACCTCACCTCACATCAACATCCTCGAACTAATGATATTTTGTTTCGAGTAATTGGTAGGAATAATATACATTTCAAATTAGATATTAATTTCAATGAAGAGCATAAGCAGTTAATAAAATGGTTGGAGGATAATATATCCAAAGGTCGCTCTGGGCAGCCGATTGGTTGGAGCTCTGGTCCAGACAGCGGGCACTGGCCATCGACTACCTTAGAAGATTATGTTAAGACGCTTGACATAGTTCGCCTACATTTTTTGTAATTAGTATTAAAGTATTGTAATATAAATATTTTACATTTAATAAATTAAATTATTTATAAAATGTGTGTTTTTATTTCCTAATACCTATCCTGACATGATGATTATGAGAGAGGCAGGTGAGACCGCTTGAACAGCTCGAACAGCTCCAACAGGTGTAACAGGTACCATACCTGTTACACCTGTTGGAGCTGTTGGAGCTGTTCAAGCAGCCCATATACATATACATATACATGTATTATATATGGTCAACTCCAACAGCTCGAACAGCTCCAACAGCTCGAACAGGTGTAACAGGTACGGTACCTGTTACACCTGTTGGAGCTGTTGAAGCTGTTCAAGCAGCCCATATACATATACATATACATGTAATATATAGGGTCAGTTTCAACAGCTCGAACAGCTCCAACAGGTGTAACAGGTACGGTACCTGTTACACCTGTTCGAGCTGTTGGAGCTGTTGGAGCTGTTCAAGCAGCTCATATACATATGCATATACGTGTATTATATATGGGCTGTTTGAACAGCTCCAACAGGTGTAACAGGTACGGTACCTGTTACACCTGTTCGAGCTGTTGGAGCTGTTCAAGCAGCCCATATACATATACATATACATGTATTATATAGGGTCAGTTTTAACAGCTCGAACAGCTCCAACAGGTGTAACAGGTACGGTACCTGTTACACCTGTTCGAGCTGTTGGAGCTGTTGGAGCTGTTCAAGCAGCCCATATACATATACATATACATGTATTATATAGGGTCAGTTTTAACAGCTCGAACAGCTCCAACAGCTCCAACAGGTGTAACAGGTACGGTACCTGTTACACCTGTTCGAGCTGTTGGAGCTGTTCAAACAGCCCATATACATATACATATACATGTATTATATAGGGTCAGTTTCAACAGCTCCAACAGCTCCAACAGCTCGAACAGGTGTAACAGGTACGGTACCTGTTACACCTGTTGGAGCTGTTGGAGCTGTTCAAGCAGCCCATATACATATACATATACATGTAATATATAGGGTCAGTTTCAACAGCTCGAACAGCTCCAACAGGTGTAACAGGTACGGTACCTGTTACACCTGTTCGAGCTGTTGGAGCTGTTCGAGCTGTTCAGACACTTAATAAGTATGAGATGCTATTGTCGACGTTGACGGCGTTCAGGTAATAAAAAGAAATTTGAATTGAAATGGAAGGTGATGAGGAGGCCGCTAATGACCCCTCGGCGAAGTATGAATAGCCGCAAATTTATTTGAAGAGGGCGCCAGCGACTACTTAGCTTGTACCTGAACCGTTCGTCGAACTCTCAGGGTGGTTCGTGGTGAATTCGGAGCTAGCAAGCTCAGGAATAGCGGTGGACAGCCCCGTTTCCGCTAACCTGACGGTTGGAGGGCTATTGACCGTAAACGGCGAGAAGGCGTGAGGCGTGAGAGGCGGTGACGCGATACGTACAGGTAGGTCAGGAATAGTTCACCTGGCCCCCTATTGCTAGGACTGCACGTATTTCCCTTCCCTTGTTGGATGGCTAACCCAGTACCGGCCGCTCTACACTTCACGCAATTCTCCCCGATGGGGCAACAGAACAGCCAACCGGGTGGATGCGAATGCTCGCTTACCACCACCTGATGATGAATGCGCTACACAGTAGTAGTGATGTAGGAACCTGCAAGTTCCGCAGAATACCCAACCTCTGGTAGATCCCTAGGTGCTGATAACTGGCGGTATGTAGAATGACAAATGTACCAACAAGTTACTACAAAGCCGATGACTAACAATGCTGTTACGATGAGAAAACTCCACATCAGTATGATTCAGTAAATGTGGAATTTGTACCTTAGCTCCCTGACTATTGAGCCTGGGGAGCGTGCTCACGTACAGTGGAGCCGGATCAGTGAAGGCAGGAGATTACGATTCAATAAATTTTTTCTAGCTAGTTGCAGTATGCTACCCGACTGACAGGAGCTAATTAACAAACGCGGTTTGTGCAACACAAACGACAAGACAAACCAAAATTTTAATCGATGAGGATAATTAATTATAATTCCCAAAAAAAAATTAAAAAGATTATGGTTCTTTCCCTGCTCCACTGAATGAGCTCACTCCGTGGCGTGCAGTAGTTGGGGTATGACGCACTGTACTAATGATGTGAATGTAAAATGATAAAACACCTCTTTAATTTGATTGGAGAAATCTCCCTTGGTTTATTAGCAAGATAACTAATAACTCAGTTAAACAGATCAATATATATAGGAATACGATTAATAGTGAGACTAAAATCTCCATATACTAATGAAGGTCAGTGAAGTAAAATAATATAAAAAAAAATTAAATCTATGTAGGTTGTATCGCTACACTGGCAATTGCACGCTTCTTGCGTCAGCTCCCTTACTATAAGCTCACCTGTGGAAGACAGGTAAGGCGATTCCGCAATCGGACCTCAGGGCGTTCACCCTTGATCAGGTGTAGTGACTTAAGCCCGCACTTGAAGAGTACAGGGCTAGACTTAAATTACTTTAATTGCAATCTGGCTCACTTCAATTACTGAAGACAAAAATTAACTCAGGATCACCTAACTGGTGGTCGCTCGCTATACACTTGCCAAAGAACGATATCCCCTATGTAACTATCCTTATCAAAATGAATTAAAATGAATAATCAAAATTAATTTATGAGAGATAAGAATCGAATATGATAATTGAATATAATGAAAAATAATATGACCTTAATTATTGTTTAACTAAGAGTGAAAGATTAAATGATTAATTGTTAATTAACTAAACTGGAGGTATTTCTGATAAGCGCTTGATCTCCTAATTAATTATGAGGTACCACTGATTAATAATCTCTTCCCCGGAAGACAGCGCTGTGTTCCACACAGGTTAACTTCAGGAACGTCTCACCTGAGTACAGGTGGATCGAAAGAGAATGAATGACTACTTAACCTAACTGAAACTGAGCGGCTACCTTAGCCCTCAGGTGTGTTCGCTGTCCGAGAGGCGGATTCAGCTCCAATTAATTAAATCCAACCTAATGTGTGTAATCCAACGCAATGGCCCCTTCAAAGGGGGATTTACAGATTCAAACCTTCTGGAGGGTATCCTCTAGATTTCGGCAACGAGTTGGTGGGCGATAGTTAGCAGTGAATAATATAAGAAGGTTAATTTAAGAATTTGCAATGTAAAAATGATATTCTCTCGTATTTTCGGAGTCTGTAGCCAATGCTTAATTGATTCTGCTAAAATGACGTAGTTTAAAGTGAGAAAGGCGAACAATAGCACTGCACTGCAATATGATAGAATGATTCGTGCCCGGGGCCTTGCGACGCCCGATGGCATGAAGCGTCGCGACGCCTCAACTCGTTACCTCACTATTCGAATACCTCCTTCGAGGGCTTCGCACTAGGTGTCTCGGAACTTGTAGGGAATGTCAGTGACTTGATTGCTAATAATAGAGTAATTATAATGAATTAAGATACGACGAATTTTTTCTTTTTGTAAGGAAATTGAGCTGAAGGCTTAATATGTAAGGTAATAACAAAATTAACTGAAGTGCAATATGGGTCGATCTTATATGTACTGAAGGTGACCTGTGAAGTGACGCTACTTCCGCTGGCTTGGTGGCGGATAAAAATTACGCCGCGAATCAAAGCAGGAGGTTTTTCACTCGCACCGCGAAACGAAGGGTTGGCCGCTGATAAACACCAACCAACAAGTTAGCCCGGGTAACGAGCTACCACTCCCTGGACGGGAATGCGATTCCTCCTAACTTTTTAACAACAGGTAATTGATTTCTCGGAGCTTGGCGGGGCAATCTCCTCCGCGATCACAGGTGACCTACAGCCGCTAATTATCTTTAGGGTAATTACTGCGATAACCTGTGGTATAATTGATAAGGTAGGTTAGTTTGATGGAAATGCGGATTACTAATCCGGGTAGGGGAGCTACACTCGTACCACGAGACGAAAAATTGGCCGCTGATAACACCAACCAATGATTAATCCCCGGTAATCGAGCTACTACTTCCTAATACAAGGTTGTGGCTCTCCCTGACGCGTAATTAGTAATCTAGGAATTACTCCCAGTACTTGAACCGCGTCCACAGCTGATCGACAGCTCTTACAATATGATTAAAATGATATGAAGCTACTTGAAATAATCACGTTAATCTTTGATATTCGAAAGAGAGTCTAATGTTTTACTTTCTTTCTTGTGATCCTTGAATTTACTACGTTTGTCTAGATGGTTCGTACCTGAGGGGGACTACCTAGCTTTTATTGCTTGTCTAGCCGGAGGCGGCTTCGAGTTTAATGACTTGTTTAACAGGCAATTAAGTTTTTATGTTAATTCCTTGAAGACAACCGTGACAAGTCCCCGGTGATTCGACACCTAGCACGAGCTGTAATCGATACAATTAACACTTACGAAGTGGCCTCGCTTATGCAGATCGTCAATTAGAGATAGCCTACCTTAATCGTCGAATAATTAAACAGGTAAAATTTGACTACGAAAATTTTGATTTGGCGGCGTGCCGGCGGCAGCTATCTCTAAGACAATTGCCTGAGCTGGGCCGTATGACGTCGATGAATAAAAATGTTATTGCTTACGTATCTCTCCAACGCTGTAATCCCAGAAGAATGACACCTGTAGCACTCACAACACCTGTTGATTAAATTCGCACAAGTATTGATTTAGTGATGTAGGACGGTATTTATCGTTTAGCTCCCACCGAGATTGGTAGGCGAAGAAGTATAAGCTCTAGAGTAATGTAGTGAATCAATTAATTATGTAAAAGAGTTAATTTTCGAAAAAGTTATTAATGATTAAAAAAAAACTATTGCGTTCGTTGATTGTGACTTAACTTCCTTAATAGAATGAGAAATGTCGAATTTTCTAACTTGGGCTTCTGAGGGAAGCGAAAATTTTACAAGTCCGGTTCGAATTAACTGAAATTTTTTCTTTCGGATTTCGATGAAAAATTTATGGGGGGTAGGTTTCCCTCTGTAGAAGCTGGGAAAAATACGTTCAGCTCGATTCGGCTTCAATTAAGCGAATTAAAAATCAACTCGTGAAACGAAAATCGCAAACTGTACTAAGTCCAACAATGAATTAAATTTTGAAAATTTCTCTTCAAATTGAATAAAAAAATTATGACGGGTAGGTCGTCACGTATATATCATGGAAAAAATACGTTCAGCTAGATATTGGGCCTCTAGGCCAAATGAAAAATCGAAAACCGGGCTGAGTTTGAGAAAGTGTGCTAAGTCCCCAAGTGGGATAAAAATCACTTTTTTGCTCCTAAATTCGCGGAAAAATTATGGAAGGTGAGGTTCCTTGTTGTAATAATGAATTGAAGGTTCTTGAGGAGAACTGACCACTCTCGACTTAGCTAAAATTCGGCGAAGGTCTTGACTTACAAAAAATTTTACAAGTGTCGAAGTACGAAATTAATTTTTTGCGATATTTTTACTCACGAAAATTACTGAACGTAGTTTTGCCTATGAGGAACCGAATTTAACGATGCTTGAGCTGAAAGCACCTTGCCGGGGCTAACGAAAAATCGATGTCTATTCGACTTGTAAAAATTTCAAAGTACGAACACAAATGACACTTTTTCTGGTTAGATTTGGAAGTTTCGCTGATGGCTTATGTGGTTTTTATGAAACGAATACGAACTAAATGACTTTACTCTGAGAAACCCTTGTTTGAGGTCAAGGAAGGCTGAGCGTCGAAGGCGTCGAAATTATGCAATCTCGAAGACGTCAGAAGAATGCGAATTTTCGATGTGAATTTTCTCTCGGTGAGAACTGAACTTCACTGCACTAAACCGTAAGTTGGTTTTATGATGATTGAATGAATTTACACACTAATTAAGTTGAATTTTTTCTTCGCGACGCGCGCGGAGACACTCTATGCAGTAGTGTCTTGAACGAGTTTTGGGCCGGAACTGCCTAGATTTGAATTCGAAAACTAGTTTTGTTACCACAAAGCGTGGGTTGTGAGTTGGACACGAAGTGGGGCTTTAACTACCCCTCAGCTCCCTCGCCCAGGAACAGTGGTTAAATCTTAATTTCGAAGCGTCCCTTGGACGTTTTAATTAATATCTCGCGAATCAAGCGGCGCATTTGCGCGGCTTGAGATGAGGCTTTCTGCTAGCCCGTGCCCAAGTTTCATCGTTCCACGACCAGAGGTGTGGCCGTGGCGATTTTTTATATGATGAGGTGCGATCCCATTACCGGAGATGCTCTTCGGCGTTTGATTGAAGCTACACCTCTCAGGTAATCGAGATCTTGACCGACACGCGCCCCTATGCTTGCCGACGGTGTGGTCAATGGTATATGTAAGTTTCCCACCTGTTGCAGGTCGCGAGTTCGCTGAAAGCGCGGCTTACCTGTGGCCAACTGGTACCTCCACTTTGTGGACGCAAAATAATTACTTCCCGTTGTCCTAAGGACTTGAAACTTTCGCGAGATGTACTTCGATGTTTTGTCTATCGATGACCGAAATTTTGTCGTTCCACGACGACGCTTAGGGCGTCGTTTCGATTTTTAAACGTCATGATGTAAAAGGAATGCTTCCCTTTGTTTGGGTGTGTTTATGCTATACCTTCCTTGCACCCCGCCGGGGCTGGCTTGGTTTCGTCTTCCCTGAATAGCGCTTGGGCCATAAATTTAGGTACTTTATGTGTTCAAGTGCCTCTTAACGCTAGTTCGTTTCATTATTGATAATTTTTACTAATTGCGTCGTATTAGTTCTTTGTTTATGCTTGGTCGGTTGGAGAGATACATAGTGTCCCAATAATATTTGGTCATTGGGGTTGTTGTAGTGGAAGCGAATTTAAAAAAATTATTTTTAATTTCTTCCTCTTCTCCTGACAAGGGGGTATACAGGGTGAGCCAAGATAGGCTTGGCGAATTTTTTAGAAGGCCGTAATAGGCTTAATTGAATTTTTTAAGAAGCTTAGGGCCCATTTTAGGGTAGAATCAACGGCTCGTTTTAAGAGTTCCGTTGACACCCCCCTTGTTTTGAGAGAGACGTCATCGGCCTAGCTCTGGCTGTAATTAGAACTAAAATTAACAATACACGAACGGTATTACAGTTCCTACCGTACGTGTGACTTAGCCTAATTGTTACAATGCTTATGGTATGCGTTACATGTACGCGGTGACGTCTTCTTCGGTATGCTGGCGGCACTGGAGTTTGGCGCAGTCTCTGTGCACTCAGAAGTTCTGGGGTTTTAGTCGAAGCCTTGACCGTAGGGCTCTTCGCTCACCGAGCCTGCGGTCCGCGAACTGGCTTCGCGCGCACTATTTCGATCCCTCCGCGGCGGCACCGAGGGAGTTTTTGCTTGATCGTACGCGCACTTTTGTTCGTTTTGTTCCGTTCGTCACTCGCGATGGTTACCTTGGCGGTAATGTCTTTGTAGTGCGTACCCCTACGCACTGGGGGTCTGTGATACTGCTGTGGTCTTTGGTGATGATGGGTCGCGATCACTCGCGTCCGGCGGCTCTGGATCAGGCGGTATGCGCGGTGGTTCACCGTCTGAACCGTCGGAGACGATTATGAATCGCGCGCGTCGTCTTCGGTGACGCAGCGGCGCTGTCGGTGGAATTGCTGGTGGATCTGGATCCTGGTGGCTGCTTCCTGGTACGGCCGCAACTCCTCTGGCGGCGTCGTACCTTGTAGCCGGTTCATCTGATTCGTCGCTCGAGCTGTAGATGGTCGGTCTGGGATATCTCGGTCTGATCTCTGTTTCCTCCTCGTCGTCGCTTTCTAACTCGCTGGGCAAGTAGATGGTTCCTACTGGCGATGTCCTTCCGCCCTTGGAAGGACCCTCGGAATCGGCGGGTTGCCGTGATTCTACGCCCGGATAAGCTTTAACCCGGGGAGGTGATGCTCGGAGGTTATCTGATTGCTCTTTAGCTGCGGTGGCAGAGTCAGTACGCGGTGGTGTTCGAACCTGGTCTCCTGGCGGCGTTCGCCTGTCTTCGGATGAATCCTCGGACTCGGTAGGTTCACCTGACTCACTGCCTGGGTCTATGCGTGGAGGTGCTGGTCTGAGATCGTCTACGTGATAGTCGCTTCGGTTGGTCCCCTTCTTGATCGTATATACTTCGGGCGAGAGCTTTTCTAATACGAGGTAAGGTCCAGCCCACGGAGCGTCAAAGGTAGCCTTGTGCGGGCGTAGCACCCTTGCCATCACACGGTCACCGGCTTGAAAAGCAACCGGTGGTACCGCATCCCTCGGTGCGTACCGATCTTGGTACGTCCGTTGGCGATTCCGCACTTCTCGGATCCTCTGCTCTCTGGACTGCCTGGACTCCTTCCTCCTCTCGTCTCTATACGCTCGGAGAGCCCATTCTCCTGGTTTCGGGGGTTCGTATCCTAGGACTACCACGGCCGGGGATTTTCCCGTGGCGGCGTTGCGTCGTGTTCTGAGAACGCGCAGGGCGTCGGTCAGATGCGTGTCCCATGTTGTCTTCGATCGTCCGTATGTCAATGTCTTAAGTGTCTTTTTTAGTTCTTGTACCCGTCTTTCCACCGGATTGGCCCGCTGGTGGTACGGCGCCGAGTAAAAGATTTCCACGTGATGGTTTTCGCACCATGCTACGAAAGGCCCCCCAACAAAATGACCACCGTGGTCGGAAATGATGGTTCGCGGGGTTCCGTACCGTGAAGTTACTTGTTCCCGGAGGAAATTTACGAGTACCTGTCCGGTAGCTTTGGGTACCGCGGTTGCTTCTACCCATTTAGAAAATACGTCCTCTGCTAGTAATATGTACCGGTTACCGGTGTTTTCCGCTGCTTTGTACGGGCCCATTATGTCGACGCTGATCGTCTCGAAACAGGTCCTTGGGGCGTGTGCTTTGAGCGGAGCTTTTTGCTGCAGTTGTCTAGATTTGACGGCGTGACATACGAGACAGCTTTTTATGTAATCGCCCACGCGACTCGAGAGATTCGGGTAATAGTAACCCCGACTGATAGAACGAGTGGTTTCATCGCGTCCGGGATGTGCTGCACCCCTAGTGTCGTGGTGGCTGGAAATTACTTGGGTGATTCGTGATTTGGGTACGTATAGGGTATGCTGATCGTCTATGTAGCGCCAAAACAGGCCATCGCGAACCCTGTGTTTTCGATGAAATTCCCCGTCTGTCACCGTCGTCGGTTTGTCACGGTCCAGTCGGTTCCACCGTTCGATCTTGGCTTGTATCGATGCGGATTGGCGTTGGGTGTCTGCTACGTCGTTATGCAGTTCTGTCACCGTTAACGCGTAAATGGCCTCCGAAAATGCGTGGTGTTCGGGCATGAGCATTCGGCCCTCGTCAAGGTCTGGTCTGACTGCTTCCTGGTCGGGATGACGACTGAGGAAGTCAGCCAGGAGGTTCTCCTTGCCAGGACAGTGTTCGATTTTGAAGGAGTATTCCTGCAAGAGCAGGGACCAACGCATAAACTTGGTCTTCTGATCGCGATGCTTGTTAAGCCAAAGTAACGACCGGTTGTCTGTACGCACCGTGAAAGGCTGGTCTTGAAGGTATAGCGCGTATTTTTTAATGTATGTCACCAGACTGAGGCATTCCAACTCGTTGATGTGGTATTTGCGCTCAGTCTCGCTGAGGGTGGAGCTAGCGTACGATACTATACGTCGCTCTCCAGAATCGCTCAGCTGGTACAACACCGCTGCCATCCCGATTAACGACGCGTCCGTCTGAAGGACGAACGGTCTCGAGAAATCTGGCCTGTGCAGCTGAAGGGGCTGTGAGGCGGCCCTCTTCAGGTCCTCGAATGCTGTTTGGCATTCCCGGGTCCACCTAAACTTGTGCTCCTTCGCCAACAACTGGGTCAGAGGTTTTGTCAACAGAGAGACGTTTGGAATGTACTCTCTGATCCAGTTGAACAAGCCGAGAAAGCTTTGCAGCTGTTTCTTGGTGGCTGGTGGCTGGAAGTCTTTGATGGCTAGGATATGCTTCTCTTGCGGTGTTGTGGTGTAGCCGCAGATGCGGTGTCCCAGGTAGTCTAGTTCCTGGGCCGCTACGGTACACTTGCTTGGTGATACCGTCAGGTTGTGCGTTCTCAGTCTCTCGAAGACTAGTCGTAAGTGTCGTTCGTGGGTCGTTATGTCAACGCTGAATATTATGATGTCGTCCAGGTATACTTGCACGAAATCGTGGAGGTATCCTGTCAGGACGTCTCGGGCCATTAACTTTTGAAAGGTGGCCGGAGCCGACTTAAGACCGAACGGCATGACCGTGAATTGGTATGCCGCCCCGTCTGGCGTGGAGAACGTGGTTAGGTGCTTGCTGTCTGGATGCATAGGCACCTGCCAGTAACCACTCTTTAAATCTAGTAAGGTGAAGTACCTGGCGTCACCGAAGTCCTTGATCGTGTCAAAGATCTTCGGTAGCACCGAGGCTTCGTCTAGCGTGACGGCGTTGAGTCGTCTGTAGTCTACGCAGAACCTGGGTTTCTTCCCCGATCTTTCTATTATGACCGGAGGAAAACTGTATGGTGACACGCTTGGCTCGATCACGCCTGCCTCTAGCATTTCCTCGACCTGGTCGTTGAGGATACGCTTCTTCCCCGGCGAAAGGGGGTAAGGTCTGACGTGGATCGGCGTTGGGTCGGTTAAGATGATTCGGTGACAAGTCGTGATGGTGGTAGCCTGGGACGGAGAGTCTGAGAAGATGTCGGTGTATTCTTCGAAGAGTGGCGTCAGAATAGCGTCACTTTCGGGAGGTATAGTTATGCTTTCGGGTATTGCTGCGTTCGTGCGCGGAGAAAGGTCTCTGTCAGCGCTGTCCCAGAATACCGTCTGCCTGTCGTCTGTGCCTGCGTACAGACAACTGCGTTGATAGTCGAGGACCGCACGTTCCTTGAAGAGGAATGGGGCCCCTAATATTACATCTTCGTTCAATTCTTGGATAATGTTGAAGTTTGCCCAGTACGATCTACCGTTAATGAAAAATTCTAGGGAGGTTTGCCCTAAAGAGGTGATAGTGTGGGATCCGCAGGCCATTCCGAATTGCAGATCGTTGGTTCCTGCGCGGTACCCATTAGCTAAACGCGCGTTTATAATGTTTCGGGTAGCGCCCGAATCGATGAGTGCGGTTCGTTTGT
Organism: Rutpela maculata; assembly: GCA_936432065.2. NCBI lineage: Eukaryota > Metazoa > Arthropoda > Insecta > Coleoptera > Cerambycidae > Rutpela > Rutpela maculata. Next base: position 96,490,133 of record OW386292.2, on the reverse strand, counting down.
GCTCGTGGATGAATATGGTGATTCGCGGAAGTTTAGGAAGCTCTTCGGCGGTATTTATGCGTTCGTGGCCCAGTGGTAGTCGTCTGTCGGTCTGGCAGTCGGCTTTGGGCCCAGGGAAACCCGAACGGTCGCTGGCATAGCGACAAGGAGGGGAGGCGAGACAGGGGCGGTCTGAGGCTTGACCTGTGCCTCCCAGTCCGTCGTTGGGTTGATTGATTGTGCCCGCAGGCGTGGAATGTGAAACTTCCTCCGGGGAAGCGATTTGGTGCTTGCCCGGGGAAGGGAATGATACTACCTCCGGGATTTCGGAGGTAGGGGTGTCGGCGCAAGCGTGAGGCGGCATGTGCTCGACGGAATTGGTCCCATGCGGGACTGGAGTAGTCGTTTTTGCGACTAGAGTGCGTACCGAAGGTACTGATTGGGTTGGTGGTTGATGAATCCCCTGCGGGATGGTTCCAGTCTTGTATGCGACTAGAGTGTGTACCGTAGGTACCAGACTAGGGGGTAAACAGGATTTTACTGGTCCAGCCAGGGGGGAAAGATCACAAGTATCACAGCTCGGTTGCGGGGAGTACGGACTAGACTTCTCGCTGCCGCAGATCTTCGCAGTCTCGGAGGCGTGGTGCCCACGCGGGGAGAGATCTCTCTGGTGGTGTTTGCGCGCGTCGGAGCTTTGAGGATGGATCCCAGAGGAAGAGGGTTTTGGTGTGCGCTCCGCGCCGCTGAAGACACTCCCCGGAGGGGACTCCTCGTAGACTTCTTCCTCGAAGAGGGAGGTGCCTGGGACGTTCGTCGAGACGCCGTGTTCGCGCAGGGCGTCTCGGAATTGGGGCGGGGGAACGAGAATGTGTTGAGCGTCGGAGATGGGGTCGTCTCCTAGCTCGGGGGTTTCCTCGTAAAGAGGCGCGGGTTTTAATGAGGTTATCGCCCTCGGGCGGGGTTTGTCCAGTCGAAGGACTTGGTCTCCTGTCGTGACTGGCTCCTGAGGGGGGTGTATCGCCAGGGACCGGTCCGAAGAAGGAGGGGAAGAGTAGAGCGATGTCTCGCGCCAGGCGATTGGGACTGGGCTGGCGAAAGACGGAATTGCGTCCGACGGGCTGGACAGATGGCTAACCGATTGTCGGTCTGAGGTTGAGTTTAACGCCCTCCGGCGGAAAATGCCCGAAGGTGGGGAGTAACCTTCGGAGCGGGGGGGACTTCTCCAAGACTCAGAGTCTGGATGCATTTTTGAGTTTAACGCCCTCCGGCGTTGGCCTGCTGTGATACAGTGGAAGGGGGGACGATTGAAGTCGCTTAATTGTTGACAGTGGCCGGGGCTCCGCGACTGGGATTGCCCTCGGCCCTCTCTAGGTTTCCCGAGAACGGGTTGTTATTGTTTCGGACCTGCGGTCCGTTGTTTTGGGGACGGTCGTTGCCGTGCCCTTGATTAGGCCGCGATGGGCCGGAATACCCTGGCTGAGGGTTTCTGGGAGGTTGATCCCTCCAAGATGGACGAGTGTTCGAATCGGGCCTCGATGGGCCGGTATACCCCTGCTGTGGGGGACGATTGGGTGCATCTCGCCAAGAAGGACGAGCATCGTTGTGCGGAGGGGGACGTGAGCGATCGTCAGCCCTCTGTGGGGGATATGGTCGGTTATTCCGATAAGGATTATTCGGACACTCATTATGGAAGTGGTACTGCTGTCCGGGGCAGTACCGGCATGGAGTGTTTGGCACTCGGGCTTGTGGCGCCTGATTGCGCGCGATTGGCTGGGAGGCGGGAAGTGGCCGATGTGGCTCTTCTTGTCGCTTAGAGCGGTTACTGCCCTCGGCATGACTGCGCTCTTGAGCGCGTTGGCTCTTGGGTGGGGCAGCGCGAAGCATGTCGGCTTCTACCTTGCTGGCGAGAGAAACCAGCTGCTCTAGAGTCCGGAAGGTATGACATCGGATGCGAGAGCATAGCTCTGGATCCAAGAGGTCGAGGACAATTGATATGCGTGACTCTTCGGGCTGCATTCGGGCCACTCTATTGAAGAGGCACATCTTTTTGGTTATGAAAACTGCCGCTTCTTCGCCGGGCTTTTGGCGTTCACCGTACAGTTGAGTGGTAGCTCTGGTAAGGTTTTCGACAGCATCGAATTTCTCTAGAACCCTTTCGCAAAATGCGTCGTAGGAATTTATTAGATACCTATAGGGCTCGTACCAAGACTTGGCCGGTCCCTTGAGCTGGTCTGCTATTAGAGCCAGCTGAATGTCGGGATCTTGGACGTGGAGGCGGCGGAAATGCTCCTCCATCTTCCGAATGAAATCTCCTGCGGATTCGTGTTCTGAACCGCGGAATTCGGGGAGGGGTAATGGTTTATGGTGAATGGATCGGTTCGGGGTGACCCGGTTTAGGGCCGCAGCGAACGTTTCGCCCATTCTGGAGAAGAGTCTCTCCATCTTGGTCTCGAAATCAAGAGGTGATTGAGCCTCTCGAGCCCTAGGGCTGGGTGCGGGGGAGACACGGTTGAAAGAACTGTCCATGTCGATGGTCACGTGCCTACTGCGGCTACGTTCCACGGGAGTGGAGGATGTGACAGATCCTGGGATCTCTAACGATGGGAGGTTGAATGCTCCGAATTCGTCCGACTCTCCGGACTGGTCTACGATAAGGGCTCGACCGCGAAACATAGGTCTGTGCCTTGTGGCTTACTGCTTTTTCTGGAAGAACCTCGGCGAATTGATTGGTGGAGGTTAGTCCCAGTTGGGGCAGAGGAATTAGGCAAGGCTAGAGGTGACTAGAAGTCTTGGGCTAGTTGGCACAAGCTGAATGGCAGGTGATAAGAAAAGGAGAAAATTATTTCTTGCGAAAAAGAAAAAAAATTCCTGGGGGGAACAGAGTTTGCCTCTGAGACGTGGCTCGGACGTATGGTACCCTTATAAACGTAGAAGCCCCACGTTGGGCGCCATGTCGACGTTGACGGCGTTCAGGTAATAAAAAGAAATTTGAATTGAAATGGAAGGTGATGAGGAGGCCGCTAATGACCCCTCGGCGAAGTATGAATAGCCGCAAATTTATTTGAAGAGGGCGCCAGCGACTACTTAGCTTGTACCTGAACCGTTCGTCGAACTCTCAGGGTGGTTCGTGGTGAATTCGGAGCTAGCAAGCTCAGGAATAGCGGTGGACAGCCCCGTTTCCGCTAACCTGACGGTTGGAGGGCTATTGACCGTAAACGGCGAGAAGGCGTGAGGCGTGAGAGGCGGTGACGCGATACGTACAGGTAGGTCAGGAATAGTTCACCTGGCCCCCTATTGCTAGGACTGCACGTATTTCCCTTCCCTTGTTGGATGGCTAACCCAGTACCGGCCGCTCTACACTTCACGCAATTCTCCCCGATGGGGCAACAGAACAGCCAACCGGGTGGATGCGAATGCTCGCTTACCACCACCTGATGATGAATGCGCTACACAGTAGTAGTGATGTAGGAACCTGCAAGTTCCGCAGAATACCCAACCTCTGGTAGATCCCTAGGTGCTGATAACTGGCGGTATGTAGAATGACAAATGTACCAACAAGTTACTACAAAGCCGATGACTAACAATGCTGTTACGATGAGAAAACTCCACATCAGTATGATTCAGTAAATGTGGAATTTGTACCTTAGCTCCCTGACTATTGAGCCTGGGGAGCGTGCTCACGTACAGTGGAGCCGGATCAGTGAAGGCAGGAGATTACGATTCAATAAATTTTTTCTAGCTAGTTGCAGTATGCTACCCGACTGACAGGAGCTAATTAACAAACGCGGTTTGTGCAACACAAACGACAAGACAAACCAAAATTTTAATCGATGAGGATAATTAATTATAATTCCCAAAAAAAAATTAAAAAGATTATGGTTCTTTCCCTGCTCCACTGAATGAGCTCACTCCGTGGCGTGCAGTAGTTGGGGTATGACGCACTGTACTAATGATGTGAATGTAAAATGATAAAACACCTCTTTAATTTGATTGGAGAAATCTCCCTTGGTTTATTAGCAAGATAACTAATAACTCAGTTAAACAGATCAATATATATAGGAATACGATTAATAGTGAGACTAAAATCTCCATATACTAATGAAGGTCAGTGAAGTAAAATAATATAAAAAAAAATTAAATCTATGTAGGTTGTATCGCTACACTGGCAATTGCACGCTTCTTGCGTCAGCTCCCTTACTATAAGCTCACCTGTGGAAGACAGGTAAGGCGATTCCGCAATCGGACCTCAGGGCGTTCACCCTTGATCAGGTGTAGTGACTTAAGCCCGCACTTGAAGAGTACAGGGCTAGACTTAAATTACTTTAATTGCAATCTGGCTCACTTCAATTACTGAAGACAAAAATTAACTCAGGATCACCTAACTGGTGGTCGCTCGCTATACACTTGCCAAAGAACGATATCCCCTATGTAACTATCCTTATCAAAATGAATTAAAATGAATAATCAAAATTAATTTATGAGAGATAAGAATCGAATATGATAATTGAATATAATGAAAAATAATATGACCTTAATTATTGTTTAACTAAGAGTGAAAGATTAAATGATTAATTGTTAATTAACTAAACTGGAGGTATTTCTGATAAGCGCTTGATCTCCTAATTAATTATGAGGTACCACTGATTAATAATCTCTTCCCCGGAAGACAGCGCTGTGTTCCACACAGGTTAACTTCAGGAACGTCTCACCTGAGTACAGGTGGATCGAAAGAGAATGAATGACTACTTAACCTAACTGAAACTGAGCGGCTACCTTAGCCCTCAGGTGTGTTCGCTGTCCGAGAGGCGGATTCAGCTCCAATTAATTAAATCCAACCTAATGTGTGTAATCCAACGCAATGGCCCCTTCAAAGGGGGATTTACAGATTCAAACCTTCTGGAGGGTATCCTCTAGATTTCGGCAACGAGTTGGTGGGCGATAGTTAGCAGTGAATAATATAAGAAGGTTAATTTAAGAATTTGCAATGTAAAAATGATATTCTCTCGTATTTTCGGAGTCTGTAGCCAATGCTTAATTGATTCTGCTAAAATGACGTAGTTTAAAGTGAGAAAGGCGAACAATAGCACTGCACTGCAATATGATAGAATGATTCGTGCCCGGGGCCTTGCGACGCCCGATGGCATGAAGCGTCGCGACGCCTCAACTCGTTACCTCACTATTCGAATACCTCCTTCGAGGGCTTCGCACTAGGTGTCTCGGAACTTGTAGGGAATGTCAGTGACTTGATTGCTAATAATAGAGTAATTATAATGAATTAAGATACGACGAATTTTTTCTTTTTGTAAGGAAATTGAGCTGAAGGCTTAATATGTAAGGTAATAACAAAATTAACTGAAGTGCAATATGGGTCGATCTTATATGTACTGAAGGTGACCTGTGAAGTGACGCTACTTCCGCTGGCTTGGTGGCGGATAAAAATTACGCCGCGAATCAAAGCAGGAGGTTTTTCACTCGCACCGCGAAACGAAGGGTTGGCCGCTGATAAACACCAACCAACAAGTTAGCCCGGGTAACGAGCTACCACTCCCTGGACGGGAATGCGATTCCTCCTAACTTTTTAACAACAGGTAATTGATTTCTCGGAGCTTGGCGGGGCAATCTCCTCCGCGATCACAGGTGACCTACAGCCGCTAATTATCTTTAGGGTAATTACTGCGATAACCTGTGGTATAATTGATAAGGTAGGTTAGTTTGATGGAAATGCGGATTACTAATCCGGGTAGGGGAGCTACACTCGTACCACGAGACGAAAAATTGGCCGCTGATAACACCAACCAATGATTAATCCCCGGTAATCGAGCTACTACTTCCTAATACAAGGTTGTGGCTCTCCCTGACGCGTAATTAGTAATCTAGGAATTACTCCCAGTACTTGAACCGCGTCCACAGCTGATCGACAGCTCTTACAATATGATTAAAATGATATGAAGCTACTTGAAATAATCACGTTAATCTTTGATATTCGAAAGAGAGTCTAATGTTTTACTTTCTTTCTTGTGATCCTTGAATTTACTACGTTTGTCTAGATGGTTCGTACCTGAGGGGGACTACCTAGCTTTTATTGCTTGTCTAGCCGGAGGCGGCTTCGAGTTTAATGACTTGTTTAACAGGCAATTAAGTTTTTATGTTAATTCCTTGAAGACAACCGTGACAAGTCCCCGGTGATTCGACACCTAGCACGAGCTGTAATCGATACAATTAACACTTACGAAGTGGCCTCGCTTATGCAGATCGTCAATTAGAGATAGCCTACCTTAATCGTCGAATAATTAAACAGGTAAAATTTGACTACGAAAATTTTGATTTGGCGGCGTGCCGGCGGCAGCTATCTCTAAGACAATTGCCTGAGCTGGGCCGTATGACGTCGATGAATAAAAATGTTATTGCTTACGTATCTCTCCAACGCTGTAATCCCAGAAGAATGACACCTGTAGCACTCACAACACCTGTTGATTAAATTCGCACAAGTATTGATTTAGTGATGTAGGACGGTATTTATCGTTTAGCTCCCACCGAGATTGGTAGGCGAAGAAGTATAAGCTCTAGAGTAATGTAGTGAATCAATTAATTATGTAAAAGAGTTAATTTTCGAAAAAGTTATTAATGATTAAAAAAAAACTATTGCGTTCGTTGATTGTGACTTAACTTCCTTAATAGAATGAGAAATGTCGAATTTTCTAACTTGGGCTTCTGAGGGAAGCGAAAATTTTACAAGTCCGGTTCGAATTAACTGAAATTTTTTCTTTCGGATTTCGATGAAAAATTTATGGGGGGTAGGTTTCCCTCTGTAGAAGCTGGGAAAAATACGTTCAGCTCGATTCGGCTTCAATTAAGCGAATTAAAAATCAACTCGTGAAACGAAAATCGCAAACTGTACTAAGTCCAACAATGAATTAAATTTTGAAAATTTCTCTTCAAATTGAATAAAAAAATTATGACGGGTAGGTCGTCACGTATATATCATGGAAAAAATACGTTCAGCTAGATATTGGGCCTCTAGGCCAAATGAAAAATCGAAAACCGGGCTGAGTTTGAGAAAGTGTGCTAAGTCCCCAAGTGGGATAAAAATCACTTTTTTGCTCCTAAATTCGCGGAAAAATTATGGAAGGTGAGGTTCCTTGTTGTAATAATGAATTGAAGGTTCTTGAGGAGAACTGACCACTCTCGACTTAGCTAAAATTCGGCGAAGGTCTTGACTTACAAAAAATTTTACAAGTGTCGAAGTACGAAATTAATTTTTTGCGATATTTTTACTCACGAAAATTACTGAACGTAGTTTTGCCTATGAGGAACCGAATTTAACGATGCTTGAGCTGAAAGCACCTTGCCGGGGCTAACGAAAAATCGATGTCTATTCGACTTGTAAAAATTTCAAAGTACGAACACAAATGACACTTTTTCTGGTTAGATTTGGAAGTTTCGCTGATGGCTTATGTGGTTTTTATGAAACGAATACGAACTAAATGACTTTACTCTGAGAAACCCTTGTTTGAGGTCAAGGAAGGCTGAGCGTCGAAGGCGTCGAAATTATGCAATCTCGAAGACGTCAGAAGAATGCGAATTTTCGATGTGAATTTTCTCTCGGTGAGAACTGAACTTCACTGCACTAAACCGTAAGTTGGTTTTATGATGATTGAATGAATTTACACACTAATTAAGTTGAATTTTTTCTTCGCGACGCGCGCGGAGACACTCTATGCAGTAGTGTCTTGAACGAGTTTTGGGCCGGAACTGCCTAGATTTGAATTCGAAAACTAGTTTTGTTACCACAAAGCGTGGGTTGTGAGTTGGACACGAAGTGGGGCTTTAACTACCCCTCAGCTCCCTCGCCCAGGAACAGTGGTTAAATCTTAATTTCGAAGCGTCCCTTGGACGTTTTAATTAATATCTCGCGAATCAAGCGGCGCATTTGCGCGGCTTGAGATGAGGCTTTCTGCTAGCCCGTGCCCAAGTTTCATCGTTCCACGACCAGAGGTGTGGCCGTGGCGATTTTTTATATGATGAGGTGCGATCCCATTACCGGAGATGCTCTTCGGCGTTTGATTGAAGCTACACCTCTCAGGTAATCGAGATCTTGACCGACACGCGCCCCTATGCTTGCCGACGGTGTGGTCAATGGTATATGTAAGTTTCCCACCTGTTGCAGGTCGCGAGTTCGCTGAAAGCGCGGCTTACCTGTGGCCAACTGGTACCTCCACTTTGTGGACGCAAAATAATTACTTCCCGTTGTCCTAAGGACTTGAAACTTTCGCGAGATGTACTTCGATGTTTTGTCTATCGATGACCGAAATTTTGTCGTTCCACGACGACGCTTAGGGCGTCGTTTCGATTTTTAAACGTCATGATGTAAAAGGAATGCTTCCCTTTGTTTGGGTGTGTTTATGCTATACCTTCCTTGCACCCCGCCGGGGCTGGCTTGGTTTCGTCTTCCCTGAATAGCGCTTGGGCCATAAATTTAGGTACTTTATGTGTTCAAGTGCCTCTTAACGCTAGTTCGTTTCATTATTGATAATTTTTACTAATTGCGTCGTATTAGTTCTTTGTTTATGCTTGGTCGGTTGGAGAGATACATAGTGTCCCAATAATATTTGGTCATTGGGGTTGTTGTAGTGGAAGCGAATTTAAAAAAATTATTTTTAATTTCTTCCTCTTCTCCTGACAAGGGGGTATACAGGGTGAGCCAAGATAGGCTTGGCGAATTTTTTAGAAGGCCGTAATAGGCTTAATTGAATTTTTTAAGAAGCTTAGGGCCCATTTTAGGGTAGAATCAACGGCTCGTTTTAAGAGTTCCGTTGACACCCCCCTTGTTTTGAGAGAGACGTCATCGGCCTAGCTCTGGCTGTAATTAGAACTAAAATTAACAATACACGAACGGTATTACAGTTCCTACCGTACGTGTGACTTAGCCTAATTGTTACAATGCTTATGGTATGCGTTACATGTACGCGGTGACGTCTTCTTCGGTATGCTGGCGGCACTGGAGTTTGGCGCAGTCTCTGTGCACTCAGAAGTTCTGGGGTTTTAGTCGAAGCCTTGACCGTAGGGCTCTTCGCTCACCGAGCCTGCGGTCCGCGAACTGGCTTCGCGCGCACTATTTCGATCCCTCCGCGGCGGCACCGAGGGAGTTTTTGCTTGATCGTACGCGCACTTTTGTTCGTTTTGTTCCGTTCGTCACTCGCGATGGTTACCTTGGCGGTAATGTCTTTGTAGTGCGTACCCCTACGCACTGGGGGTCTGTGATACTGCTGTGGTCTTTGGTGATGATGGGTCGCGATCACTCGCGTCCGGCGGCTCTGGATCAGGCGGTATGCGCGGTGGTTCACCGTCTGAACCGTCGGAGACGATTATGAATCGCGCGCGTCGTCTTCGGTGACGCAGCGGCGCTGTCGGTGGAATTGCTGGTGGATCTGGATCCTGGTGGCTGCTTCCTGGTACGGCCGCAACTCCTCTGGCGGCGTCGTACCTTGTAGCCGGTTCATCTGATTCGTCGCTCGAGCTGTAGATGGTCGGTCTGGGATATCTCGGTCTGATCTCTGTTTCCTCCTCGTCGTCGCTTTCTAACTCGCTGGGCAAGTAGATGGTTCCTACTGGCGATGTCCTTCCGCCCTTGGAAGGACCCTCGGAATCGGCGGGTTGCCGTGATTCTACGCCCGGATAAGCTTTAACCCGGGGAGGTGATGCTCGGAGGTTATCTGATTGCTCTTTAGCTGCGGTGGCAGAGTCAGTACGCGGTGGTGTTCGAACCTGGTCTCCTGGCGGCGTTCGCCTGTCTTCGGATGAATCCTCGGACTCGGTAGGTTCACCTGACTCACTGCCTGGGTCTATGCGTGGAGGTGCTGGTCTGAGATCGTCTACGTGATAGTCGCTTCGGTTGGTCCCCTTCTTGATCGTATATACTTCGGGCGAGAGCTTTTCTAATACGAGGTAAGGTCCAGCCCACGGAGCGTCAAAGGTAGCCTTGTGCGGGCGTAGCACCCTTGCCATCACACGGTCACCGGCTTGAAAAGCAACCGGTGGTACCGCATCCCTCGGTGCGTACCGATCTTGGTACGTCCGTTGGCGATTCCGCACTTCTCGGATCCTCTGCTCTCTGGACTGCCTGGACTCCTTCCTCCTCTCGTCTCTATACGCTCGGAGAGCCCATTCTCCTGGTTTCGGGGGTTCGTATCCTAGGACTACCACGGCCGGGGATTTTCCCGTGGCGGCGTTGCGTCGTGTTCTGAGAACGCGCAGGGCGTCGGTCAGATGCGTGTCCCATGTTGTCTTCGATCGTCCGTATGTCAATGTCTTAAGTGTCTTTTTTAGTTCTTGTACCCGTCTTTCCACCGGATTGGCCCGCTGGTGGTACGGCGCCGAGTAAAAGATTTCCACGTGATGGTTTTCGCACCATGCTACGAAAGGCCCCCCAACAAAATGACCACCGTGGTCGGAAATGATGGTTCGCGGGGTTCCGTACCGTGAAGTTACTTGTTCCCGGAGGAAATTTACGAGTACCTGTCCGGTAGCTTTGGGTACCGCGGTTGCTTCTACCCATTTAGAAAATACGTCCTCTGCTAGTAATATGTACCGGTTACCGGTGTTTTCCGCTGCTTTGTACGGGCCCATTATGTCGACGCTGATCGTCTCGAAACAGGTCCTTGGGGCGTGTGCTTTGAGCGGAGCTTTTTGCTGCAGTTGTCTAGATTTGACGGCGTGACATACGAGACAGCTTTTTATGTAATCGCCCACGCGACTCGAGAGATTCGGGTAATAGTAACCCCGACTGATAGAACGAGTGGTTTCATCGCGTCCGGGATGTGCTGCACCCCTAGTGTCGTGGTGGCTGGAAATTACTTGGGTGATTCGTGATTTGGGTACGTATAGGGTATGCTGATCGTCTATGTAGCGCCAAAACAGGCCATCGCGAACCCTGTGTTTTCGATGAAATTCCCCGTCTGTCACCGTCGTCGGTTTGTCACGGTCCAGTCGGTTCCACCGTTCGATCTTGGCTTGTATCGATGCGGATTGGCGTTGGGTGTCTGCTACGTCGTTATGCAGTTCTGTCACCGTTAACGCGTAAATGGCCTCCGAAAATGCGTGGTGTTCGGGCATGAGCATTCGGCCCTCGTCAAGGTCTGGTCTGACTGCTTCCTGGTCGGGATGACGACTGAGGAAGTCAGCCAGGAGGTTCTCCTTGCCAGGACAGTGTTCGATTTTGAAGGAGTATTCCTGCAAGAGCAGGGACCAACGCATAAACTTGGTCTTCTGATCGCGATGCTTGTTAAGCCAAAGTAACGACCGGTTGTCTGTACGCACCGTGAAAGGCTGGTCTTGAAGGTATAGCGCGTATTTTTTAATGTATGTCACCAGACTGAGGCATTCCAACTCGTTGATGTGGTATTTGCGCTCAGTCTCGCTGAGGGTGGAGCTAGCGTACGATACTATACGTCGCTCTCCAGAATCGCTCAGCTGGTACAACACCGCTGCCATCCCGATTAACGACGCGTCCGTCTGAAGGACGAACGGTCTCGAGAAATCTGGCCTGTGCAGCTGAAGGGGCTGTGAGGCGGCCCTCTTCAGGTCCTCGAATGCTGTTTGGCATTCCCGGGTCCACCTAAACTTGTGCTCCTTCGCCAACAACTGGGTCAGAGGTTTTGTCAACAGAGAGACGTTTGGAATGTACTCTCTGATCCAGTTGAACAAGCCGAGAAAGCTTTGCAGCTGTTTCTTGGTGGCTGGTGGCTGGAAGTCTTTGATGGCTAGGATATGCTTCTCTTGCGGTGTTGTGGTGTAGCCGCAGATGCGGTGTCCCAGGTAGTCTAGTTCCTGGGCCGCTACGGTACACTTGCTTGGTGATACCGTCAGGTTGTGCGTTCTCAGTCTCTCGAAGACTAGTCGTAAGTGTCGTTCGTGGGTCGTTATGTCAACGCTGAATATTATGATGTCGTCCAGGTATACTTGCACGAAATCGTGGAGGTATCCTGTCAGGACGTCTCGGGCCATTAACTTTTGAAAGGTGGCCGGAGCCGACTTAAGACCGAACGGCATGACCGTGAATTGGTATGCCGCCCCGTCTGGCGTGGAGAACGTGGTTAGGTGCTTGCTGTCTGGATGCATAGGCACCTGCCAGTAACCACTCTTTAAATCTAGTAAGGTGAAGTACCTGGCGTCACCGAAGTCCTTGATCGTGTCAAAGATCTTCGGTAGCACCGAGGCTTCGTCTAGCGTGACGGCGTTGAGTCGTCTGTAGTCTACGCAGAACCTGGGTTTCTTCCCCGATCTTTCTATTATGACCGGAGGAAAACTGTATGGTGACACGCTTGGCTCGATCACGCCTGCCTCTAGCATTTCCTCGACCTGGTCGTTGAGGATACGCTTCTTCCCCGGCGAAAGGGGGTAAGGTCTGACGTGGATCGGCGTTGGGTCGGTTAAGATGATTCGGTGACAAGTCGTGATGGTGGTAGCCTGGGACGGAGAGTCTGAGAAGATGTCGGTGTATTCTTCGAAGAGTGGCGTCAGAATAGCGTCACTTTCGGGAGGTATAGTTATGCTTTCGGGTATTGCTGCGTTCGTGCGCGGAGAAAGGTCTCTGTCAGCGCTGTCCCAGAATACCGTCTGCCTGTCGTCTGTGCCTGCGTACAGACAACTGCGTTGGTAGTCGAGGACCGCACGTTCCTTGAAGAGGAATGGGGCCCCTAATATTACATCTTCGTTCAATTCTTGGATAATGTTGAAGTTTGCCCAGTACGATCTACCGTTAATGAAAAATTCTAGGGAGGTTTGCCCTAAAGAGGTGATAGTGTGGGATCCGCAGGCCATTCCGAATTGCAGATCGTTGGTTCCTGCGCGGTACCCATTAGCTAAACGCGCGTTTATAATGTTTCGGGTAGCGCCCGAATCGATGAGTGCGGTTCGTTTGTGCTCGTGGATGAATATGGTGATTCGCGGAAGTTTAGGAAGCTCTTCGGCGGTATTTATGCGTTCGTGGCCCAGTGGTAGTCGTCTGTCGGTCTGGCAGTCGGCTTTGGGCCCAGGGAAACCCGAACGGTCGCTGGCATAGCGACAAGGAGGGGAGGCGAGACAGGGGCGGTCTGAGGCTTGACCTGTGCCTCCCAGTCCGTCGTTGGGTTGATTGATTGTGCCCGCAGGCGTGGAATGTGAAACTTCCTCCGGGGAAGCGATTTGGTGCTTGCCCGGGGAAGGGAATGATACTACCTCCGGGATTTCGGAGGTAGGGGTGTCGGCGCAAGCGTGAGGCGGCATGTGCTCGACGGAATTGGTCCCATGCGGGACTGGAGTAGTCGTTTTTGCGACTAGAGTGCGTACCGAAGGTACTGATTGGGTTGGTGGTTGATGAATCCCCTGCGGGATGGTTCCAGTCTTGTATGCGACTAGAGTGTGTACCGTAGGTACCAGACTAGGGGGTAAACAGGATTTTACTGGTCCAGCCAGGGGGGAAAGATCACAAGTATCACAGCTCGGTTGCGGGGAGTACGGACTAGACTTCTCGCTGCCGCAGATCTTCGCAGTCTCGGAGGCGTGGTGCCCACGCGGGGAGAGATCTCTCTGGTGGTGTTTGCGCGCGTCGGAGCTTTGAGGATGGATCCCAGAGGAAGAGGGTTTTGGTGTGCGCTCCGCGCCGCTGAAGACACTCCCCGGAGGGGACTCCTCGTAGACTTCTTCCTCGAAGAGGGAGGTGCCTGGGACGTTCGTCGAGACGCCGTGTTCGCGCAGGGCGTCTCGGAATTGGGGCGGGGGAACGAGAATGTGTTGAGCGTCGGAGATGGGGTCGTCTCCTAGCTCGGGGGTTTCCTCGTAAAGAGGCGCGGGTTTTAATGAGGTTATCGCCCTCGGGCGGGGTTTGTCCAGTCGAAGGACTTGGTCTCCTGTCGTGACTGGCTCCTGAGGGGGGTGTATCGCCAGGGACCGGTCCGAAGAAGGAGGGGAAGAGTAGAGCGATGTCTCGCGCCAGGCGATTGGGACTGGGCTGGCGAAAGACGGAATTGCGTCCGACGGGCTGGACAGATGGCTAACCGATTGTCGGTCTGAGGTTGAGTTTAACGCCCTCCGGCGGAAAATGCCCGAAGGTGGGGAGTAACCTTCGGAGCGGGGGGGACTTCTCCAAGACTCAGAGTCTGGATGCATTTTTGAGTTTAACGCCCTCCGGCGTTGGCCTGCTGTGATACAGTGGAAGGGGGGACGATTGAAGTCGCTTAATTGTTGACAGTGGCCGGGGCTCCGCGACTGGGATTGCCCTCGGCCCTCTCTAGGTTTCCCGAGAACGGGTTGTTATTGTTTCGGACCTGCGGTCCGTTGTTTTGGGGACGGTCGTTGCCGTGCCCTTGATTAGGCCGCGATGGGCCGGAATACCCTGGCTGAGGGTTTCTGGGAGGTTGATCCCTCCAAGATGGACGAGTGTTCGAATCGGGCCTCGATGGGCCGGTATACCCCTGCTGTGGGGGACGATTGGGTGCATCTCGCCAAGAAGGACGAGCATCGTTGTGCGGAGGGGGACGTGAGCGATCGTCAGCCCTCTGTGGGGGATATGGTCGGTTATTCCGATAAGGATTATTCGGACACTCATTATGGAAGTGGTACTGCTGTCCGGGGCAGTACCGGCATGGAGTGTTTGGCACTCGGGCTTGTGGCGCCTGATTGCGCGCGATTGGCTGGGAGGCGGGAAGTGGCCGATGTGGCTCTTCTTGTCGCTTAGAGCGGTTACTGCCCTCGGCATGACTGCGCTCTTGAGCGCGTTGGCTCTTGGGTGGGGCAGCGCGAAGCATGTCGGCTTCTACCTTGCTGGCGAGAGAAACCAGCTGCTCTAGAGTCCGGAAGGTATGACATCGGATGCGAGAGCATAGCTCTGGATCCAAGAGGTCGAGGACAATTGATATGCGTGACTCTTCGGGCTGCATTCGGGCCACTCTATTGAAGAGGCACATCTTTTTGGTTATGAAAACTGCCGCTTCTTCGCCGGGCTTTTGGCGTTCACCGTACAGTTGAGTGGTAGCTCTGGTAAGGTTTTCGACAGCATCGAATTTCTCTAAAACCCTTTCGCAAAATGCGTCGTAGGAATTTATTAGATACCTATAGGGCTCGTACCAAGACTTGGCCGGTCCCTTGAGCTGGTCTGCTATTAGAGCCAGCTGAATGTCGGGATCTTGGACGTGGAGGCGGCGGAAATGCTCCTCCATCTTCCGAATGAAATCTCCTGCGGATTCGTGTTCTGAACCGCGGAATTCGGGGAGGGGTAATGGTTTATGGTGAATGGATCGGTTCGGGGTGACCCGGTTTAGGGCCGCAGCGAACGTTTCGCCCATTCTGGAGAAGAGTCTCTCCATCTTGGTCTCGAAATCAAGAGGTGATTGAGCCTCTCGAGCCCTAGGGCTGGGTGCGGGGGAGACACGGTTGAAAGAACTGTCCATGTCGATGGTCACGTGCCTACTGCGGCTACGTTCCACGGGAGTGGAGGATGTGACAGATCCTGGGATCTCTAACGATGGGAGGTTGAATGCTCCGAATTCGTCCGACTCTCCGGACTGGTCTACGATAAGGGCTCGACCGCGAAACATAGGTCTGTGCCTTGTGGCTTACTGCTTTTTCTGGAAGAACCTCGGCGAATTGATTGGTGGAGGTTAGTCCCAGTTGGGGCAGAGGAATTAGGCAAGGCTAGAGGTGACTAGAAGTCTTGGGCTAGTTGGCACAAGCTGAATGGCAGGTGATAAGAAAAGGAGAAAATTATTTCTTGCGAAAAAGAAAAAAAATTCCTGGGGGGAACAGAGTTTGCCTCTGAGACGTGGCTCGGACGTATGGTACCCTTATAAACGTAGAAGCCCCACGTTGGGCGCCATGTCGACGTTGACGGCGTTCAGGTAATAAAAAGAAATTTGAATTGAAATGGAAGGTGATGAGGAGGCCGCTAATGACCCCTCGGCGAAGTATGAATAGCCGCAAATTTATTTGAAGAGGGCGCCAGCGACTACTTAGCTTGTACCTGAACCGTTCGTCGAACTCTCAGGGTGGTTCGTGGTGAATTCGGAGCTAGCAAGCTCAGGAATAGCGGTGGACAGCCCCGTTTCCGCTAACCTGACGGTTGGAGGGCTATTGACCGTAAACGGCGAGAAGGCGTGAGGCGTGAGAGGCGGTGACGCGATACGTACAGGTAGGTCAGGAATAGTTCACCTGGCCCCCTATTGCTAGGACTGCACGTATTTCCCTTCCCTTGTTGGATGGCTAACCCAGTACCGGCCGCTCTACACTTCACGCAATTCTCCCCGATGGGGCAACAGAACAGCCAACCGGGTGGATGCGAATGCTCGCTTACCACCACCTGATGATGAATGCGCTACACAGTAGTAGTGATGTAGGAACCTGCAAGTTCCGCAGAATACCCAACCTCTGGTAGATCCCTAGGTGCTGATAACTGGCGGTATGTAGAATGACAAATGTACCAACAAGTTACTACAAAGCCGATGACTAACAATGCTGTTACGATGAGAAAACTCCACATCAGTATGATTCAGTAAATGTGGAATTTGTACCTTAGCTCCCTGACTATTGAGCCTGGGGAGCGTGCTCACGTACAGTGGAGCCGGATCAGTGAAGGCAGGAGATTACGATTCAATAAATTTTTTCTAGCTAGTTGCAGTATGCTACCCGACTGACAGGAGCTAATTAACAAACGCGGTTTGTGCAACACAAACGACAAGACAAACCAAAATTTTAATCGATGAGGATAATTAATTATAATTCCCAAAAAAAAATTAAAAAGATTATGGTTCTTTCCCTGCTCCACTGAATGAGCTCACTCCGTGGCGTGCAGTAGTTGGGGTATGACGCACTGTACTAATGATGTGAATGTAAAATGATAAAACACCTCTTTAATTTGATTGGAGAAATCTCCCTTGGTTTATTAGCAAGATAACTAATAACTCAGTTAAACAGATCAATATATATAGGAATACGATTAATAGTGAGACTAAAATCTCCATATACTAATGAAGGTCAGTGAAGTAAAATAATATAAAAAAAAATTAAATCTATGTAGGTTGTATCGCTACACTGGCAATTGCACGCTTCTTGCGTCAGCTCCCTTACTATAAGCTCACCTGTGGAAGACAGGTAAGGCGATTCCGCAATCGGACCTCAGGGCGTTCACCCTTGATCAGGTGTAGTGACTTAAGCCCGCACTTGAAGAGTACAGGGCTAGACTTAAATTACTTTAATTGCAATCTGGCTCACTTCAATTACTGAAGACAAAAATTAACTCAGGATCACCTAACTGGTGGTCGCTCGCTATACACTTGCCAAAGAACGATATCCCCTATGTAACTATCCTTATCAAAATGAATTAAAATGAATAATCAAAATTAATTTATGAGAGATAAGAATCGAATATGATAATTGAATATAATGAAAAATAATATGACCTTAATTATTGTTTAACTAAGAGTGAAAGATTAAATGATTAATTGTTAATTAACTAAACTGGAGGTATTTCTGATAAGCGCTTGATCTCCTAATTAATTATGAGGTACCACTGATTAATAATCTCTTCCCCGGAAGACAGCGCTGTGTTCCACACAGGTTAACTTCAGGAACGTCTCACCTGAGTACAGGTGGATCGAAAGAGAATGAATGACTACTTAACCTAACTGAAACTGAGCGGCTACCTTAGCCCTCAGGTGTGTTCGCTGTCCGAGAGGCGGATTCAGCTCCAATTAATTAAATCCAACCTAATGTGTGTAATCCAACGCAATGGCCCCTTCAAAGGGGGATTTACAGATTCAAACCTTCTGGAGGGTATCCTCTAGATTTCGGCAACGAGTTGGTGGGCGATAGTTAGCAGTGAATAATATAAGAAGGTTAATTTAAGAATTTGCAATGTAAAAATGATATTCTCTCGTATTTTCGGAGTCTGTAGCCAATGCTTAATTGATTCTGCTAAAATGACGTAGTTTAAAGTGAGAAAGGCGAACAATAGCACTGCACTGCAATATGATAGAATGATTCGTGCCCGGGGCCTTGCGACGCCCGATGGCATGAAGCGTCGCGACGCCTCAACTCGTTACCTCACTATTCGAATACCTCCTTCGAGGGCTTCGCACTAGGTGTCTCGGAACTTGTAGGGAATGTCAGTGACTTGATTGCTAATAATAGAGTAATTATAATGAATTAAGATACGACGAATTTTTTCTTTTTGTAAGGAAATTGAGCTGAAGGCTTAATATGTAAGGTAATAACAAAATTAACTGAAGTGCAATATGGGTCGATCTTATATGTACTGAAGGTGACCTGTGAAGTGACGCTACTTCCGCTGGCTTGGTGGCGGATAAAAATTACGCCGCGAATCAAAGCAGGAGGTTTTTCACTCGCACCGCGAAACGAAGGGTTGGCCGCTGATAAACACCAACCAACAAGTTAGCCCGGGTAACGAGCTACCACTCCCTGGACGGGAATGCGATTCCTCCTAACTTTTTAACAACAGGTAATTGATTTCTCGGAGCTTGGCGGGGCAATCTCCTCCGCGATCACAGGTGACCTACAGCCGCTAATTATCTTTAGGGTAATTACTGCGATAACCTGTGGTATAATTGATAAGGTAGGTTAGTTTGATGGAAATGCGGATTACTAATCCGGGTAGGGGAGCTACACTCGTACCACGAGACGAAAAATTGGCCGCTGATAACACCAACCAATGATTAATCCCCGGTAATCGAGCTACTACTTCCTAATACAAGGTTGTGGCTCTCCCTGACGCGTAATTAGTAATCTAGGAATTACTCCCAGTACTTGAACCGCGTCCACAGCTGATCGACAGCTCTTACAATATGATTAAAATGATATGAAGCTACTTGAAATAATCACGTTAATCTTTGATATTCGAAGGAGAGTCTAATGTTTTACTTTCTTTCTTGTGATCCTTGAATTTACTACGTTTGTCTAGATGGTTCGTACCTGAGGGGGACTACCTAGCTTTTATTGCTTGTCTAGCCGGAGGCGGCTTCGAGTTTAATGACTTGTTTAACAGGCAATTAAGTTTTTATGTTAATTCCTTGAAGACAACCGTGACAAGTCCCCGGTGATTCGACACCTAGCACGAGCTGTAATCGATACAATTAACACTTACGAAGTGGCCTCGCTTATGCAGATCGTCAATTAGAGATAGCCTACCTTAATCGTCGAATAATTAAACAGGTAAAATTTGACTACGAAAATTTTGATTTGGCGGCGTGCCGGCGGCAGCTATCTCTAAGACAATTGCCTGAGCTGGGCCGTATGACGTCGATGAATAAAAATGTTATTGCTTACGTATCTCTCCAACGCTGTAATCCCAGAAGAATGACACCTGTAGCACTCACAACACCTGTTGATTAAATTCGCACAAGTATTGATTTAGTGATGTAGGACGGTATTTATCGTTTAGCTCCCACCGAGATTGGTAGGCGAAGAAGTATAAGCTCTAGAGTAATGTAGTGAATCAATTAATTATGTAAAAGAGTTAATTTTCGAAAAAGTTATTAATGATTAAAAAAAAACTATTGCGTTCGTTGATTGTGACTTAACTTCCTTAATAGAATGAGAAATGTCGAATTTTCTAACTTGGGCTTCTGAGGGAAGCGAAAATTTTACAAGTCCGGTTCGAATTAACTGAAATTTTTTCTTTCGGATTTCGATGAAAAATTTATGGGGGGTAGGTTTCCCTCTGTAGAAGCTGGGAAAAATACGTTCAGCTCGATTCGGCTTCAATTAAGCGAATTAAAAATCAACTCGTGAAACGAAAATCGCAAACTGTACTAAGTCCAACAATGAATTAAATTTTGAAAATTTCTCTTCAAATTGAATAAAAAAATTATGACGGGTAGGTCGTCACGTATATATCATGGAAAAAATACGTTCAGCTAGATATTGGGCCTCTAGGCCAAATGAAAAATCGAAAACCGGGCTGAGTTTGAGAAAGTGTGCTAAGTCCCCAAGTGGGATAAAAATCACTTTTTTGCTCCTAAATTCGCGGAAAAATTATGGAAGGTGAGGTTCCTTGTTGTAATAATGAATTGAAGGTTCTTGAGGAGAACTGACCACTCTCGACTTAGCTAAAATTCGGCGAAGGTCTTGACTTACAAAAAATTTTACAAGTGTCGAAGTACGAAATTAATTTTTTGCGATATTTTTACTCACGAAAATTACTGAACGTAGTTTTGCCTATGAGGAACCGAATTTAACGATGCTTGAGCTGAAAGCACCTTGCCGGGGCTAACGAAAAATCGATGTCTATTCGACTTGTAAAAATTTCAAAGTACGAACACAAATGACACTTTTTCTGGTTAGATTTGGAAGTTTCGCTGATGGCTTATGTGGTTTTTATGAAACGAATACGAACTAAATGACTTTACTCTGAGAAACCCTTGTTTGAGGTCAAGGAAGGCTGAGCGTCGAAGGCGTCGAAATTATGCAATCTCGAAGACGTCAGAAGAATGCGAATTTTCGATGTGAATTTTCTCTCGGTGAGAACTGAACTTCACTGCACTAAACCGTAAGTTGGTTTTATGATGATTGAATGAATTTACACACTAATTAAGTTGAATTTTTTCTTCGCGACGCGCGCGGAGACACTCTATGCAGTAGTGTCTTGAACGAGTTTTGGGCCGGAACTGCCTAGATTTGAATTCGAAAACTAGTTTTGTTACCACAAAGCGTGGGTTGTGAGTTGGACACGAAGTGGGGCTTTAACTACCCCTCAGCTCCCTCGCCCAGGAACAGTGGTTAAATCTTAATTTCGAAGCGTCCCTTGGACGTTTTAATTAATATCTCGCGAATCAAGCGGCGCATTTGCGCGGCTTGAGATGAGGCTTTCTGCTAGCCCGTGCCCAAGTTTCATCGTTCCACGACCAGAGGTGTGGCCGTGGCGATTTTTTATATGATGAGGTGCGATCCCATTACCGGAGATGCTCTTCGGCGTTTGATTGAAGCTACACCTCTCAGGTAATCGAGATCTTGACCGACACGCGCCCCTATGCTTGCCGACGGTGTGGTCAATGGTATATGTAAGTTTCCCACCTGTTGCAGGTCGCGAGTTCGCTGAAAGCGCGGCTTACCTGTGGCCAACTGGTACCTCCACTTTGTGGACGCAAAATAATTACTTCCCGTTGTCCTAAGGACTTGAAACTTTCGCGAGATGTACTTCGATGTTTTGTCTATCGATGACCGAAATTTTGTCGTTCCACGACGACGCTTAGGGCGTCGTTTCGATTTTTAAACGTCATGATGTAAAAGGAATGCTTCCCTTTGTTTGGGTGTGTTTATGCTATACCTTCCTTGCACCCCGCCGGGGCTGGCTTGGTTTCGTCTTCCCTGAATAGCGCTTGGGCCATAAATTTAGGTACTTTATGTGTTCAAGTGCCTCTTAACGCTAGTTCGTTTCATTATTGATAATTTTTACTAATTGCGTCGTATTAGTTCTTTGTTTATGCTTGGTCGGTTGGAGAGATACATAGTGTCCCAATAATATTTGGTCATTGGGGTTGTTGTAGTGGAAGCGAATTTAAAAAAATTATTTTTAATTTCTTCCTCTTCTCCTGACAAGGGGGTATACAGGGTGAGCCAAGATAGGCTTGGCGAATTTTTTAGAAGGCCGTAATAGGCTTAATTGAATTTTTTAAGAAGCTTAGGGCCCATTTTAGGGTAGAATCAACGGCTCGTTTTAAGAGTTCCGTTGACACCCCCCTTGTTTTGAGAGAGACGTCATCGGCCTAGCTCTGGCTGTAATTAGAACTAAAATTAACAATACACGAACGGTATTACAGTTCCTACCGTACGTGTGACTTAGCCTAATTGTTACAATGCTTATGGTATGCGTTACATGTACGCGGTGACGTCTTCTTCGGTATGCTGGCGGCACTGGAGTTTGGCGCAGTCTCTGTGCACTCAGAAGTTCTGGGGTTTTAGTCGAAGCCTTGACCGTAGGGCTCTTCGCTCACCGAGCCTGCGGTCCGCGAACTGGCTTCGCGCGCACTATTTCGATCCCTCCGCGGCGGCACCGAGGGAGTTTTTGCTTGATCGTACACGCACTTTTGTTCGTTTTGTTCCGTTCGTCACTCGCGATGGTTACCTTGGCGGTAATGTCTTTGTAGTGCGTACCCCTACGCACTGGGGGTCTGTGATACTGCTGTGGTCTTTGGTGATGATGGGTCGCGATCACTCGCGTCCGGCGGCTCTGGATCAGGCGGTATGCGCGGTGGTTCACCGTCTGAACCGTCGGAGACGATTATGAATCGCGCGCGTCGTCTTCGGTGACGCAGCGGCGCTGTCGGTGGAATTGCTGGTGGATCTGGATCCTGGTGGCTGCTTCCTGGTACGGCCGCAACTCCTCTGGCGGCGTCGTACCTTGTAGCCGGTTCATCTGATTCGTCGCTCGAGCTGTAGATGGTCGGTCTGGGATATCTCGGTCTGATCTCTGTTTCCTCCTCGTCGTCGCTTTCTAACTCGCTGGGCAAGTAGATGGTTCCTACTGGCGATGTCCTTCCGCCCTTGGAAGGACCCTCGGAATCGGCGGGTTGCCGTGATTCTACGCCCGGATAAGCTTTAACCCGGGGAGGTGATGCTCGGAGGTTATCTGATTGCTCTTTAGCTGCGGTGGCAGAGTCAGTACGCGGTGGTGTTCGAACCTGGTCTCCTGGCGGCGTTCGCCTGTCTTCGGATGAATCCTCGGACTCGGTAGGTTCACCTGACTCACTGCCTGGGTCTATGCGTGGAGGTGCTGGTCTGAGATCGTCTACGTGATAGTCGCTTCGGTTGGTCCCCTTCTTGATCGTATATACTTCGGGCGAGAGCTTTTCTAATACGAGGTAAGGTCCAGCCCACGGAGCGTCAAAGGTAGCCTTGTGCGGGCGTAGCACCCTTGCCATCACACGGTCACCGGCTTGAAAAGCAACCGGTGGTACCGCATCCCTCGGTGCGTACCGATCTTGGTACGTCCGTTGGCGATTCCGCACTTCTCGGATCCTCTGCTCTCTGGACTGCCTGGACTCCTTCCTCCTCTCGTCTCTATACGCTCGGAGAGCCCATTCTCCTGGTTTCGGGGGTTCGTATCCTAGGACTACCACGGCCGGGGATTTTCCCGTGGCGGCGTTGCGTCGTGTTCTGAGAACGCGCAGGGCGTCGGTCAGATGCGTGTCCCATGTTGTCTTCGATCGTCCGTATGTCAATGTCTTAAGTGTCTTTTTTAGTTCTTGTACCCGTCTTTCCACCGGATTGGCCCGCTGGTGGTACGGCGCCGAGTAAAAGATTTCCACGTGATGGTTTTCGCACCATGCTACGAAAGGCCCCCCAACAAAATGACCACCGTGGTCGGAAATGATGGTTCGCGGGGTTCCGTACCGTGAAGTTACTTGTTCCCGGAGGAAATTTACGAGTACCTGTCCGGTAGCTTTGGGTACCGCGATTGCTTCTACCCACTTAGAAAATACGTCCTCTGCTAGTAATATGTACCGGTTACCGGTGTTTTCCGCTGCTTTGTACGGGCCCATTATGTCGACGCTGATCGTCTCGAAACAGGTCCTTGGGGCGTGTGCTTTGAGCGGAGCTTTTTGCTGCAGTTGTCTAGATTTGACGGCGTGACATACGAGACAGCTTTTTATGTAATCGCCCACGCGACTCGAGAGATTCGGGTAATAGTAACCCCGACTGATAGAACGAGTGGTTTCATCGCGTCCGGGATGTGCTGCACCCCTAGTGTCGTGGTGGCTGGAAATTACTTGGGTGATTCGTGATTTGGGTACGTATAGGGTATGCTGATCGTCTATGTAGCGCCAAAACAGGCCATCGCGAACCCTGTGTTTTCGATGAAATTCCCCGTCTGTCACCGTCGTCGGTTTGTCACGGTCCAGTCGGTTCCACCGTTCGATCTTGGCTTGTATCGATGCGGATTGGCGTTGGGTGTCTGCTACGTCGTTATGCAGTTCTGTCACCGTTAACGCGTAAATGGCCTCCGAAAATGCGTGGTGTTCGGGCATGAGCATTCGGCCCTCGTCAAGGTCTGGTCTGACTGCTTCCTGGTCGGGATGACGACTGAGGAAGTCAGCCAGGAGGTTCTCCTTGCCAGGACAGTGTTCGATTTTGAAGGAGTATTCCTGCAAGAGCAGGGACCAACGCATAAACTTGGTCTTCTGATCGCGATGCTTGTTAAGCCAAAGTAACGACCGGTTGTCTGTACGCACCGTGAAAGGCTGGTCTTGAAGGTATAGCGCGTATTTTTTAATGTATGTCACCAGACTGAGGCATTCCAACTCGTTGATGTGGTATTTGCGCTCAGTCTCGCTGAGGGTGGAGCTAGCGTACGATACTATACGTCGCTCTCCAGAATCGCTCAGCTGGTACAACACCGCTGCCATCCCGATTAACGACGCGTCCGTCTGAAGGACGAACGGTCTCGAGAAATCTGGCCTGTGCAGCTGAAGGGGCTGTGAGGCGGCCCTCTTCAGGTCCTCGAATGCTGTTTGGCATTCCCGGGTCCACCTAAACTTGTGCTCCTTCGCCAACAACTGGGTCAGAGGTTTTGTCAACAGAGAGACGTTTGGAATGTACTCTCTGATCCAGTTGAACAAGCCGAGAAAGCTTTGCAGCTGTTTCTTGGTGGCTGGTGGCTGGAAGTCTTTGATGGCTAGGATATGCTTCTCTTGCGGTGTTGTGGTGTAGCCGCAGATGCGGTGTCCCAGGTAGTCTAGTTCCTGGGCCGCTACGGTACACTTGCTTGGTGATACCGTCAGGTTGTGCGTTCTCAGTCTCTCGAAGACTAGTCGTAAGTGTCGTTCGTGGGTCGTTATGTCAACGCTGAATATTATGATGTCGTCCAGGTATACTTGCACGAAATCGTGGAGGTATCCTGTCAGGACGTCTCGGGCCATTAACTTTTGAAAGGTGGCCGGAGCCGACTTAAGACCGAACGGCATGACCGTGAATTGGTATGCCGCCCCGTCTGGCGTGGAGAACGTGGTTAGGTGCTTGCTGTCTGGATGCATAGGCACCTGCCAGTAACCACTCTTTAAATCTAGTAAGGTGAAGTACCTGGCGTCACCGAAGTCCTTGATCGTGTCAAAGATCTTCGGTAGCACCGAGGCTTCGTCTAGCGTGACGGCGTTGAGTCGTCTGTAGTCTACGCAGAACCTGGGTTTCTTCCCCGATCTTTCTATTATGACCGGAGGAAAACTGTATGGTGACACGCTTGGCTCGATCACGCCTGCCTCTAGCATTTCCTCGACCTGGTCGTTGAGGATACGCTTCTTCCCCGGCGAAAGGGGGTAAGGTCTGACGTGGATCGGCGTTGGGTCGGTTAAGATGATTCGGTGACAAGTCGTGATGGTGGTAGCCTGGGACGGAGAGTCTGAGAAGATGTCGGTGTATTCTTCGAAGAGTGGCGTCAGAATAGCGTCACTTTCGGGAGGTATAGTTATGCTTTCGGGTATTGCTGCGTTCGTGCGCGGAGAAAGGTCTCTGTCAGCGCTGTCCCAGAATACCGTCTGCCTGTCGTCTGTGCCTGCGTACAGACAACTGCGTTGGTAGTCGAGGACCGCACGTTCCTTGAAGAGGAATGGGGCCCCTAATATTACATCTTCGTTCAATTCTTGGATAATGTTGAAGTTTGCCCAGTACGATCTACCGTTAATGAAAAATTCTAGGGAGGTTTGCCCTAAAGAGGTGATAGTGTGGGATCCGCAGGCCATTCCGAATTGCAGATCGTTGGTTCCTGCGCGGTACCCATTAGCTAAACGCGCGTTTATAATGTTTCGGGTAGCGCCCGAATCGATGAGTGCGGTTCGTTTGTGCTCGTGGATGAATATGGTGATTCGCGGAAGTTTAGGAAGCTCTTCGGCGGTATTTATGCGTTCGTGGCCCAGTGGTAGTCGTCTGTCGGTCTGGCAGTCGGCTTTGGGCCCAGGGAAACCCGAACGGTCGCTGGCATAGCGACAAGGAGGGGAGGCGAGACAGGGGCGGTCTGAGGCTTGACCTGTGCCTCCCAGTCCGTCGTTGGGTTGATTGATTGTGCCCGCAGGCGTGGAATGTGAAACTTCCTCCGGGGAAGCGATTTGGTGCTTGCCCGGGGAAGGGAATGATACTACCTCCGGGATTTCGGAGGTAGGGGTGTCGGCGCAAGCGTGAGGCGGCATGTGCTCGACGGAATTGGTCCCATGCGGGACTGGAGTAGTCGTTTTTGCGACTAGAGTGCGTACCGAAGGTACTGATTGGGTTGGTGGTTGATGAATCCCCTGCGGGATGGTTCCAGTCTTGTATGCGACTAGAGTGTGTACCGTAGGTACCAGACTAGGGGGTAAACAGGATTTTACTGGTCCAGCCAGGGGGGAAAGATCACAAGTATCACAGCTCGGTTGCGGGGAGTACGGACTAGACTTCTCGCTGCCGCAGATCTTCGCAGTCTCGGAGGCGTGGTGCCCACGCGGGGAGAGATCTCTCTGGTGGTGTTTGCGCGCGTCGGAGCTTTGAGGATGGATCCCAGAGGAAGAGGGTTTTGGTGTGCGCTCCGCGCCGCTGAAGACACTCCCCGGAGGGGACTCCTCGTAGACTTCTTCCTCGAAGAGGGAGGTGCCTGGGACGTTCGTCGAGACGCCGTGTTCGCGCAGGGCGTCTCGGAATTGGGGCGGGGGAACGAGAATGTGTTGAGCGTCGGAGATGGGGTCGTCTCCTAGCTCGGGGGTTTCCTCGTAAAGAGGCGCGGGTTTTAATGAGGTTATCGCCCTCGGGCGGGGTTTGTCCAGTCGAAGGACTTGGTCTCCTGTCGTGACTGGCTCCTGAGGGGGATTTCTTCTTTGGGCCTTGGACCCGATGACACCAGCAAGGCCCAAAACGTCCTCGGCGCCATAGGCGTCGTGAAACGACGCGGTGGCCGGGGGGAACGTGGTGACCTTGGGGTGGAAACCTCGCTTAGGTGGTTTGGGGTGAGGCCCAATATTTCATTCCACGGATGTGGAAACAAGCGGGTTCGCTGTTCTGCATTGTAGTGGTAGACACAGCCGAGTGGCCAGAAATGGCTGTCCGATTTAATGTATGGGGAAGATCTTATCCTTGGCGGATGCGCCCGTGACTCAAGGCCACGTACAATGTTTGTCCCTATCTGACTAATTTGGATCGTTGACTGTCTGATTCTACTTCGCGGCGTCTGGTATCGAAGACCGAGCTTGGTCGACTCGATTGAGAACCCCATTAGCTTACAAGCCAGTCTCAAAGGTTCTCGTCCTTGTCGCCGTATTTACTGTCCGACGAGGCACGCTTTCCCCCAGGCCACTGACGTCAAGGACGTTGGTGTCGGTGAGCCCGAGGAGAGACCACCAGTATATGCACCCCTTGAGAGGATGAGGCTTGGTACCTAGGGGAGAGAGAAGGTTAAGTTAATGTTCGTGGAACGAAGCTTTGTAGCGCGGGTTCAGAAAGCGGAGTTGTTGGTTGGAGTCGAATTTCTGCAGCGAGTTGGAGCTGGAGAATGCACAGTGGGCCAGAATCCAAAATTTTTGACCAAAATTCTGAAACTCTGCAAATGTACTTACTGTGCATATGTGATTAAGGGAAAAATAGTAAAAAAAAATTGACACCGTCTGGGGGTGATATACAGTGACCCATTTAAGATTGCTGTATGTGTTAATTGATGCTTGATTAACTTCAAATTTTGGTGGTAAGAAAAGATCGATAAGGTGATTCTTTGAACTTGGTAATATGTGATATATGTCAGTAGCGTGCGATTTTAAGGGGGTTTCAAAAGCCGATTTTTCAGGGATTTTTTTAGAAAAAAAATACTAAGGTATTCTTAATCAACACCTTTAGAAACCCCTTTGTACAAGATTGCATCGTAGTGGGTACAAAGGTGTTTGAGATAGTGGCTATCAAAAATACAATTTTTTCAACCAAAACTAATTTTTATTTGTAAAACGGATTCCCAAATCAAAAAAATCTATTCTTCATTTTTTGTTCAGAATAATGCATTGTACTAGACTGAATTGATTTTATTAACAAAATAAGAAAAAAAAGTATACAGTGTGACCCACTTAAGATCGCAACACCCCTGGTTATACAGGGGTGTTAATTGATGCTTGATTAACTTCAAACTTTGGTGGTAGGAAAAGGTCGATTAGGTGATTCTTTGAACTTAGTTATGTGATACATGTCAGCAGCGTGCGATTTTAAGGGGGTTTCAAAAGCCGATTTTTCAAAAAAAAGTGTTTTATAGAATTTGTTATTCAAATTTCGATTTAAAACCCCTAGACATCAATTTTAAGTGAGATCACTTACCTGGTTACTGAGATGTAAGCTTCCAAAAATTAATTTTTGAACGTTTTCATTTTACGTTTTTTCGTAAGTGATCAATTTGTTTGAGGTAAATTTTGCCAAAACTGAAAATGTACATTTTCTGAGAATTCACAACATTTCTTTTTTTGTTCATTACATAACCAGTTTTTGAAAGTATACTTTACACTACTCTATAAAATGACCAAGACTTTTCAATAAATTCCTAAAGAAGTAACTAAATTTATTTAAATTGTTGTGGTTTCTACCAAACCTCTATTTAATACAACACACTTATCATATCGTTTCTGTATATTATTAACTGCATTACTTAACTGTTGAGGCGTAATTTCTCCACAAGCTTGTCGTATATATGAAAATATAAACAACCTTCGATATTTTTGAAACTCAGTTTAAGTTCTTTTGATACCTAAATTTCTATGAGAAAAATAAGGAAAAAAATTATCAACCCATGGATGTGAGTTATAAGAGTTGAAAATATAAATAATGCACGATTTTTTTCAAACTTGGCATACGTGTTGATTGCAGGCATTTATGGGAAAAATATTTTTAAAATACCCTCTCGTCCTGGCTGGGAGTGATATGTAAGAGTGCAAAAAATTGTTTAATCAGTGTTTTTAGAAAAAGATTCAAAAAAATTATATATTGTTAACATTGTGGAATAAAAAGAGATAATAGGTATTCAAAAGATAAATTTATTGTAGATGTTTCTACAGAAATAATAAATAAAGTAAGACCTATCAAGAATACACATTTGTCTACCTAATCCCTACTGTCAGAATCGATTGTCATCAGTTGTGGTTTCGGTGGTGCTTTCCTGTGGTGTTTGTGTCATCGAAGTCGCTGAAGGTTTGGGTATTTCTGGTATTGCTAATAGACTTAATACTTCGGAAGGTATGTTGTAGACCTCTTTTGGGGCAATTTTCTAAGTCCCGTGATGAACGGGTCGGACGAAATTAGCAGGCAATGAAGAAGATCTTCGTTCATTAGTTGTCTAGATGATTTTCTAGTGTGGCTTCGCCTGTATTGTTTAAGGTCTTTATTCCTTGACTCCTGAGCTTCTTCTGAGAGCTGACCGATTGGTAACATCGCTAACAATTTCAGCTCCATGTATGAGAATTTTGGGCACAGATGCCGGCATGTAAGAAGGTAACTGATAAAGTGCTACTTGATGTAGTAGCAGTCACGACCTCTTGCTCACTGTCTGTTGGTGTTGGCTGTTCTAATCTCTTGATCCTCTCGCTCATCTTGATCATGTAGCGACGTGTTTCTTCTTCGCTTCCACTTCGGGAATGTCGACTCCAAACGATAGATCTTCCATGTTGGTTTCACAATTTGTATCTAAATAAATACGAGCCAATTTGTAATACCAATTCGTTATACTACATTTTCGGTTTTACTTAACGCAATATATGTTAGTTACGGCGCGAAATTTTAATTCGTTATTCACCCAGGTCCAGTGAACTAAACTGTCGTTTTCTTCATCACTATATACATCGCTGTAATGAGATCTCGTTTTGGAACGTAAAACATCTAAAGTTAAATTATCCTCTGAGTCAGACAAGTCATTGGAATAGTCATGGATTCCATTGTGAAAATGTTTGCATTGCGTTAGCCACTGAAAACATGAGTGACCTCATCCAAAGGTGATTAACACGGAGATACACTAGTTTTAACTACTTGGTGAACTTTCATAGTCCCACGAAATGGAATACAGCTTTCGTCATTTTTTTTTTAAATAATTTCAATCTGGTCAGAATGAATTTCAAAGAAATGGATTCCTTTGAAATTCTCATGAAGAACTTTCAGCAAAGTTTGAAGATCTGATACATTATTTCCTTGGGCAACATACGATCTGCTGTTCTTTTACACACTGCCCCGATTCCATCTGGTGTCCCTTTTCCATGGCTCGCTTCCTAATAATTCCATGTAATATGTTTTACTTGTTAAAAGTACTCCTGAAAACTATTCACCAAGAAATAAAACATCTTATTTTTATATTGGGTAGCTGGACTAACACTCAAAAAGTGAATGGTATTAATTATAGAAGAACTTAAGCTTTCTTTTACTGCTGGAGGCAGATGGGCCTAAACAGCAGCTAGACCATGTAAAAGAGATTTCGACAGCGTACAGAAACTTTTCGTAATAGTACAATTTCCCGAATTTGAATAGACTATGACAGTATGTAGCGAAGTTTGCTTTCTTGAGCCACCAATATGAGAAGACTGAATTTCTTCACCGTACTTTAAAATTTATAATCCTCGCTAAAGTCACAGTGGATAATTATTTAATTTTTCTTTGTAATATAGTATTATACTGGTGTAAGAAAACTTTTTTTTTAATTTGAAAACGGCCGAGGTGGCAAAAGTTGGCACGTGTATAAATAAGTATTTAATCAAAAACTTTTTTGAACGAGGTGCCCAAACCACATTTTTTTTTCTTTTGAAAAGAAATATATTCAGGAAACTATTCTGTTGTATCTAGAAAGTACGTGTATAAAATTTGAAGACCTTGGAAAGCTTTTGGAGGTGCCCCAAAAAATGAAATATTAAATGTAAAAAATAAAATAAATTATTTTTATTAGGTTGATAACTAATAAACAACAAATGAACCAAAGAGTGACCGCAAAATTCGCCTGTTTTTGCATAATAGATAGCGGGCCAAGGGAAAGAGCAAAATAAATCCTAGAGGGCTCAAATTAAACTTTGAGTAATTTTAAGGTGACCATATTTTTTACTTTTTTGAAAAAATACAAAAATCACCCCTATTCAAGGGTAGAAAATATTTAAAAAAGGCAGTATATAATGAATATTTTAAAAAATAAAACAACTGTTATTACTCAGATTTTATATTGTATGAATTATTATTTACGGATATATATTATTCTATAGCGTATTTGGAACCCCTTGTAATAACTAAAATACCAACCCCAGAAAACGAAAAAATTCAAATGTCCTACCACATGATACAGTCGTCATGGGATTTTCACTAGAATTATTGTTATGACTAGTCGAACCCATCCATATCTACAGGGAAATTGAGCTTCCACCCTCCTTGTAATAATAAGAAAACCACCCCTTGAGTAGGGGGGATTTTTGCATTTTTTCAAAAAAGTAAAAAATATGCTCACCTTAAAATTTCTCAAAGTTTAATTTGAGCCCTATAGTATTTATTTTGCTCTTTCCGTTGGCCCACTATCTACTATGCAAAAACAGGCGAATTTTAGGCCTTTTTGCGGTCACTCTTTAGTGACTGTGAACCAATAAAGTAAGAAGAACAAAATCTTAGGAACTATAATTAGTGTGTAAAATATAGGTATATATCTATTTTTAAATAATAACAATATAGTCATAAGAAAAGGACAAAATTAATTCAATCTAAATTCATATTTCGTGTTGAAACACTTCATGAGATTTCTGGATACATGTCGAGACCTTATAGATCCATCTCTCCCTTTTTCCCCACAAACTAGTCACTAGTCATACACAGTCTCAGTCACTAGTCGTACACATCAGTTCCTTGTGTATGGCATGGGAAATTAGGTATATTTAAAAAATTGGCAGAATTATCTTCACTCGATATAAAATTTTCCAATTACTTATCAGACACGTGTTTTAAACATCATCTACTGTGTGTCTTAGGTGATCCGGCATATATCTTGAGTATGTAATTAATTCCCACAAGTGACGTTGTCCTTCGGTGCACAATGATTTTGCATTTATATTAAAACATACCGGTCGATATACCTTTATAATATATGTAACTAAATGTATCAGATTTTCTGAAGGATGTTCTGATGCCACATAAAGCCGAAGAATTTGATTCGCCGTTGTAAGCCATCTGGAATGTACGATTGGCCCTGGTTTAAGCTTAGCCAGGTCTTGACTGCATTATCCAGAAGATATAGATAGCATGCTGCATATCGAACAAATATTGCTGGTCAGTGCTCAGAATTTTTCTATCCAAATTTGGAATGGTATTTCCCTCAATTCTCTAAAATTACTATCGGAAGCTTCTCACAAGTGTGAATTAACTTGCCAGTAGTACCAGCAAACGCTTTAGGTCCTTGAGTAACACCATCAAGCTGAATTAAAAGGAGGCGCAGGAAAAATTCGTTAAGGTGTAAAGTGCAGGGGACGATTCAGTTCAGCTTCTAAAAGCCGTATTATTCCTGCGTTTAGTCCCGTATTTACATTTGTTCCATCACATATAAGTGAATTAGTTGATATATTTTTGTATTAAAAAAAATCCAATTTTCTATGTTTAATGTTGGCAGCTGTTCCAGACGAAACTGTTAAATGTCCAAGGTAAATACAATTAGGCTCCTGTATTAAAGAAATGTGTTCCTCTCTGACAGTATTAGCGTAATATTTATTTCCTTTCTTTGTTTGTATCCTGGTTCGATCCTTTCTTTCATCGAAGTACAAGCCTTTTACCTCCACAAATAGATTTCCATCTTGTAGTTCTTTTCTATGTTTTTCGCGATCACGACAAACTTTATTTCGATCAACAATTTTACTACTGTCGATTTCGCCTAGATCCTTTAGAAGAGCAGAAGAAATAGATGCAGCGCTACGGCCTGAGATCCCACGACGATCTCATTCCCTAGCAAAAGTGAAAAGCTTTTTCCTCATTTGACCTTTCAAATCTGCTCTAGATAATTATGCTGGGTCGTGGGAGCCAAACACAATGAATTTATTTGAGAGCTTTTTATTAACTAGTACTGTACAATACTTTCACTTATTGATGTTTACTTTACATCGATTAATGTAGAACTAACTTTTGCACATATCAATTCCGTATTTATACAAATTCTCTTATCAAGAATGTGGTTTTGGAATGTTGTTTATTTTTGATAAGTGGAACGGAGAAATCTATAACATTAATATAGTTATGCTTAAAATGAAAATAGGAATAATAAAAATAAAGAAAGTAGGTATATGGTAATGTCCATAACTCTTCCCCTCCTAGAATGGAAGCTGGGGTCCTTTATTGTGGAGTTCAGCTTTCATTGTTTTCAGCGGTATGTTGACTTCTTCTTTGTCCTTGTTGAATGAGGCGTCTGTTGATTTTGTTGCCTTCTTGATGAAGAAATTGAATTTTGGAAAAGTTTGTTTTCGTTTCCAACAGAAGTAAAGGATAATAATGGGAATAAGTGTGAGAAGAAGCAGAATAATCTATAGATTATCAAAGATTGGAGATACAGTGAAATTTTTAACATGAACTGGTTTCAGATGTCCAATGTTATGTTGTATTGAATGTAATTCTTTGAGAGATGGACTGGCAATCTCTTTGAAAGAAAATGTTTCCATTGAAATATTAGGTAGTAAATATGAAGTATTCGTGTAGAGTGGAGGTTCATATGCATAAAATTGGTTGTTTATATAGAATTCATAATGTGGTCCCAGTGTGACTTTGGTGTTGTAAATTAGTGTTTCATAGGAAATCGTTTTTGGATGACAAGTGTGCTCGAAGGTAGTGATATCATCAATCATTATGATATAGTCAGTAGGTGCAATATGTTCCACATGGGGTGTCTTCATATGTACTGTTGTGAGTTTGCAGACATCTTTTGCCTCTTTTCTTCTGCGAAGTAATTCTATGAAGCAATCCTTGGTATTTTGAAGGTGATCCTCAATGAAGAAGGAATCGTCTAATCTTGTTGGTTCGGTAGCCCTCCATTGATAGTTGTCGGTAGTGTCAACTAGTAAGTAAGGTTTGGGTGGGATAATGGTTTTATTATTAATCGGTATAGGAATTACTTCGAAAAGCGAGATTTAAGTTCGTGGTGCTAATATAGGTACAAATAGCATTACATAAATTACATAATCAACTTATTGAAAGAAAGGTTTTATTGTCTGAAAATATGAATATGGTAGTTTAAATTTTAATAAATGTTCTGGTGAATATATTAATCGTAAATTGATCATAGTTGTTTGCATATATCGGTCTGTTAAAAGAAAAGGATAGACTGTATTTAGTTTTAAGAAAGTTATTGTTTGTTCAATTTGTTGAAAATAGTTTAACAAAAGTTGAAATTGATTTACTATTACCTGTCTCTGTTCATTTGTATTATAATTGATCATCAAATATTTTACATTTTCGTTAAGTTTTTGTTGATTTGATAAGACTTTCTCCATTAATTCATTTGCTTTGTTTGCAAAAGTTGTAAATAATGAAGTTCTAAGGTTTAGTTCTGTAGCAAGTGTTTTTTCGTTCGACAGTGTTAAGTTTGGATTCAAAATTAGCAATGTCCTCTTCGGTTGCTACTCCGAATAGAGCTTTTTCTATTTTTCCAATAAAATTAACTGCGCCTCTTTTAACTCGTTTTACTCTGTGTAATCGTCTAAGAATTACTTTGTGGAATTCATTAGTTACTATTTTTTGTAATGTTTCAGCTTGATTCAGAAGGGCGTAATCAATTTTGTCTTTATTCTTTTTAGTATCTATTTCGTAACTCTTATTTAAGTGAAATATTGTGGTAAAGCATTGATGTTCTTCTTAGTATTCTATTTATTTTCCGTTCTAATGCGGGAGTTCCGAATTTGAAACAAGTGTTTCCGTCAATTGATATGAATTGTTTGAGGAAATGTAAGGTTTTCGCGTCATCTAAATTTGCTTTCATGTAATTTTATGTCGAATATTTTTAAAAATAGTTGTTGAATTACAAATTTTACTGGGGGTATGGTTAGATTCTGTTATTATTATTATTTAATTTTTGTATGCATTAACTGGTTGTTCAGTGTAGGGCATTGTAAAAACTGGATCTTCTTGAGCTGTTGTTGTGTTTGTTCATCTACTTCCATCATATCTTCTAATATTTGTGGTTGTGGTTCTGTACCTTCGGCAAGAACATTTTCAATTATTTTATCAAGTTCATCATCAACTTGAGGTTGGATACTTATATTGTCCATATTGTCATTTGTTTCGTTATCTTGATTATTATCATGTGTCATTAGCATTGCATTCTTCTATTTTGATTCGACTTAATGCGTCTGCTACTTTATTGTGTGAACCTGGTTTATATTTTATTATATAGTCATACTCTTCTGATATTAATTTCCAACGAACTAATTTCGAGTTAGGATCTTTTAAAGAAAATTACCATTGTAATGGTCTGTGTGAATTACAAATTTATTTCCATAAAGGTATGGTCTGAATTGTTTTACTGACCATACGATCGATAAAAGTTCTTTTTCAATTGTAGAATAATTAATTTCCGCGTCATTTAGTGTCCATTTTGACTGAGAAATGATCCAATGGCAAAGTTCGATGCATCAGTGGTTAATTCAAATGGTTGTGAAAAGTCTGGGTATGCTAATATGGGACTATTAGTTAATAGTTGTTTGCAAGTTTCAAAGTAGTTTATGTAATCTTTAGTAAGGAGGATTTTTGCATTTTTCTTAAGGCATTGTGTTAATGGTTTGGTTATTTTTGCAAAATTATTGATAAATTTTCTATAGTAACCAAGTAATCCTAAAAATGCTTTGATTTCTTTTGGTGTTTTTGGAATGGGATATTTTTCTATTGCTTTTATTTTTTCTGGATTTGGTTTAATCCCGTTTTTCGTGACTATATGCCCTAGAAAAGAAACTTCTTTGCATAAAAATTCTGATTTATCTAATTGTATCGGTTTTTCCTGAATGTGTCAAAGACTAATTTTAAATTTTTTATATGTTCGTCTAATCCGTTAGAAAATACGATTACATCGTCCATATATATTAAACATATTTTGTTTTGTAAGTCTTTAAGTACATTGTTCATGCATCGTTGAAATGTTGCTGGTGCGTTTTTAAGACCAAATGGCATTCGAATATATTCGTAATGTCCATTTTCTACTGAAAATGCTGTATTTTGTGTTGAATTTGGGTGCATTTCTATTTGGTGAAATCCAGATGCTAAATCGATGGTTGTGAAATAAGAGTATCTACCTAATTTATCCAATATTTCAGTGATGTTTGGAATTGGGTATTTGTCTTCTATGGTTTTTTCATTTAATTTTCTGTAGTCGATTACTAGTCGCCATTTTTTCTTTCCACTAGCATCAGCTTTCTTTGGTACTATCCAAATAGGTGATGAATATGGACTTTGAGATGGTCTAATAATATTATTGTCTAGCATTTCTTTAATCTGCTATTGTACTTCTTCCTTATGGATGTAAGGGTAACGGTAACTTTTAGTGTATACTGGTAATTCGTCTTTAGTTTTTATTTCATGCTTTACAGAATTCGTAAATGTTAATTTATCTTCAGGTTTTTGGAATATGTCACTGTATTGTTTACAAAGATTTATTAATTTTTTCTCTTTTCCTCTTCATTAAGTGTGTTGTGTTCTTAACAGTTTCGATGTGAGATTTATCCATTTTATCTGAAGAGGTTGATATTGAAAAATTGTAAATGTCATACTTGTTGAGTTTAGTGAATTTAAGTTTGTTGTGATCAAAAGTTATTGGAAAGGAGTTGTAATTGTGAAGTTCAAATGCTAAAGAATTGTTTTTACTGTAGTGATTGTATCAGGTATATAATAGTGTTCGTTTGAAATTACGGGAATGAAAAGATTAGTATTTTCAGGAAGTTTTGTTGGAGATGAAATTTTTTGAATTTTATTTCCTGGAATAATTGATATTGGAAGAATGTTCTTTCGATTACGTGGAATATTGAATCGAATTGGTAAACAACATTGGGAATTATAGATGGTATTAGAATGAAAAGAAATATTTAGATTTAATTTTTTTAAGTCTTCAAAACCTATAGCTCCGTCGAAATATTCATGAAAATCGTATATGACATCTAGAAAGTGTTGTGTATTGAATTCAGGAAAAGCTGGAACATGAGCTTGTTTTTGAACAGTTACTTCTCCAGTACTTGTTTTGAGTTTACATGGGTTAGTGATGATAAATTGTCGACAATATTTTTCTATAATTGGTGGTTTAATATTGTTTTCGTGCTGCCTGTGTCAATTAGTAATTTTATGGGCGGTTGTTTTAATTGAATGTAAGGTAAGGGTGATGTTGTGACGTTAATATTCAGTTATGTTGGTAGGTTGTCTTGGGGTTCCTCCGTAAAATTTGGATTTTCATTTGTGTGTCTAATCTGTTGTGCTTGACGGATTTCTTCATCCCAGTCTTCTAGACCTTCATTATATTCTTCGTTTATGAATTTATTTTCTTCTGCAATGGCTGGATCGATTTCTTCATCCCAGTCTTTTTCCATGTTTAATTGTTGTGTTGTTCCTTGTTGCAAGTCCATTCTTGCGAATTCTTGGAATGTTTCTTCTAACGGGGTAGGGATGCGTTCTCCTCGTTGGTCGTAGTATGTGCAATATTGTGGTGTAGCATCAGCCTGTACATGATGTAATTCTTGCTGTTTCCTATTGAAAGGTCGGTTTACCATGGAAGTAACCATGGGTGTTGGTCTAAAATTTCTTGTTTGCAATGTTTTATATATTGTTGAGGTGTCCATAGGAGATTGGTAATTATTATTAATATTTTTTGGTGCCCAAACATTGTTATTAGTTTGTTGTTGAGTATTAGGAATAATTTGTTTTTGTTGGAGTTGTTTATATTGTATAGGTATGAATGTGTTATTAGTTGAATTGACAGTTGTAGAATATCTGTGAAATTGTTCTTCTCTTGTTACTATTTTAATTGCGCCACTAAATTTAGTTATTTCTTTGGTTCTAATCATTTGTTTGTAATTTGTAAATAAAGGGGTACATTTTTAACATACTCGTCCAAAGCTAATTTTTGAAATACCTTGTTCATTGCATCTTTAACAGGATCAGA
Organism: Rutpela maculata; assembly: GCA_936432065.2. Lineage (NCBI taxonomy): Eukaryota > Metazoa > Arthropoda > Insecta > Coleoptera > Cerambycidae > Rutpela > Rutpela maculata. The sequence continues at coordinate 96,452,062 of OW386292.2, read as the reverse complement.
TTCAGTAGATTGTTCAAGTTTGCAATTTAGTAAAGATTCGTAATCTTGTATTTTGTTACCAAATGAGAAGATTGTATCTTTCTTTGGATTGAATCGTAAATGAATTAATTCTATTTGAAGGGTTGGCAAGTCCCTCGCGTCGCCAAATGTATCAATTAGAATTGCTTTGATTGTTGCACAATCTTTAGCGTCTCTTCTAGCTGAAACATTTATTTGTGCTTGTCCATAAAGTTTGTTTCTGATAGCTCTTAAAACGAATTTATTTTGGAGTTCATTATTTCCTGTGCCATATGTAGTATGTAATTCATCACACGATGAAATAAAATCGGTTAAAAGAGATGCCCTGCCATCAAATCTAGGGATGACATCAATGTGCATTTTATAGTATTGAAAATTAATAGTGACATCTGCGACAGCCATTTTTAGTTTTGAAAAATATGAAAGTTACCTTTTACGTCGAAAAGTAGTAACAAATTCAATTTTTGTTCTTAACTATTGATTAAGCTTGATATACAGTCAATTTTTAATCGAAATTCTGATACACAGTCAAAATTTCCGAAAAAGTCTTAAGTATGATTGAAATTTTTGATAAACAGTCAAGAAAAGTCAATCGTGAATTGCAATGATTCCAAAATTATCTATAAGTAATAATTTCTGATAATCAGTCAAAAATGTTACTCTCGAATTGAAATAATCCCTGGAGTTCCACACCAATCAATTAATAAACCAAAAGGAAAGGCAAAATAGGGACTTACTAGTTAACTCCTTGAAGTATTGTAGGCCTCTTGTTTCTCTGATGACCACTGGTATCAATCCACAAATTTTTCCAAGGACCAAAAATTTTTCGTATTCGTCGAAATTTTCTGGCCAAAATTCTCCTGGAGGGTCCTGAGATTCACAGTGCCAAACTTCTTGCAAAAGAACCGACTGTGCCAATTATGCTGGGTCGTGGGAGCCAAACACAATGAATTTATTTGAGAGCTTTTTATTAACTAGTACTGTACAATACTTTCACTTATTGATGTTTACTTTACATCGATTAATGTAGAACTAACGTTTACACATATCAATTCCGTATGTATACAAATTCTCTTATCAAGAATGTGGTTTTGGAATGTTGTTTATTTTTGATAAGTGGAACGGAGAAATCTATAACATTAATATAGTTATGCTTAAAATGCAAATAGGAATAATAAAAATAAAGAAAGTAGGTATATGGTAATGTTCATAACTAGATACAAAAGAGCAAGATGGTTGTAGGTCGAAATTATACGAATTGCAGGAGGAAAGTAATAGATACGATTCTTCTGGCGAGTAGCTACTGCCAGTTTCTTCCGACTCATTCATCTGTTTAAGAGTTTCTTGCCTGTTTTTTTTTGTTACTTCTGACTCTTGGTCTTTATTCAATTGTTTCATATCCCTTTTATCCTCCTCATATGCCTTTTTTCTAACTGCTTCGAATTTTTCTGGTCGATTGGTTCTATAGTCATGTTTCAGTTGTTCGCTGATCTGTTAAAAATAATATTTCTTTAGATGGGATTTTTCTTTCTTTGGAACAGCGACATAGGTTTGGATTATCGCATTTGCAACTGGCGATGTTAAAGAGAGTTTGGTCCATTTACATTTTATATCGTCCAGCTTCTTTTGGTAACTCTCAGACTCCCTTTCTTTGGAACAGCGACATAGGTTTGGATTATCGCATTTGTAGCCGGTGATGTCAAAGAGAGTTTGCTCCCATTTACATTTTAAATCGTCCAGCTTCTTTTAGTAACTCTCAGACTCCCATTCTTTCTTTGGAACAGCGACATGGGTTTAAGGACTGGCCTATAACCGCTATTAAGTTTTTTAAATTTTTTTCAACAATTTTTTTAAATGAAATTATGGGAACGGATGACTTTCTTCATCTTAACTCCAACGCCTTTGCGATCTGGGTTGCAATCAATGAAGCTGGTGGATCTTTATTTGCCGTTATTAGATCTCTTGTGTCATTTCTGATATAAAAAAAATGACCAACTATGTCCGCATTTGTAGGAAGTACCACCTAAGACATCTCGGAGGGGTTTCCGAACAGAGAAAAGGGCAGTTTTTCTGGTAGAGGCTTTTCTGGAGTTCATGTTAACTTATTAAATCTGTAACAGAAGACATTTTTTGAAAACTTTATTCAAAATTAAAAAAAACTAAAAAATGTCTTAAAACAATATGCTGAATTAATCAAAAATAATATATATATTTTTTAACTTACTTGGGGCATCTCTAAAAATAATTCTATGGTCTCCAAATTTTATACACTTTCTAGACATGCCAGAATAGTTTCCAATTAGGGCCGAATAAATTTTAATAGCAGATTAATTTGTCAGCCCCTTGCCTTTCTTTGATGGTTCACATTTAACATTTTTAGGTTGATCCTTAATAGGACTTAGAAGGGCTGGTAAATTTTTCTGTTCATTTAATATGTTGCGGAGAATTGAATTATCATCGCCCTTCTTAGATTTCGCTACCTGAGTTTTGTTGTTGGATTTTTTGAAGTCGAAGGTTTCTCCTTAACTACAAAACTATCCTTCGCAGGTAGAGAATTCTTCGAAGGGCCTGACTGAATTGCCGACTTTGTTCTTCGGTGACGACGATGTCTTTATTTTTTTAGATCCACGATATTTTTTTTCGGCACATTTGACTCACACTGACACGCTGCAGTCGCACCGACGCCGACATTGCTGCTCCCTGGTTGACTGTGCAGGTTGACAGACTGAGGCATGTTTTCAACTCCATCCAGGAGGCCCAAAAAAGCTGTCCAGATCGTCCCCAGTGAGATAGATGTCCGCCTGAGAAGAAAATATTATTTAGATATTAAGCATTTCACAACTTACACACTTTCTGTTTCAGTTAAAATAATAAATTACCTGGATGTCACCAAAGTCGTTGGGAGCCGTTGTGAGCCGCCGCCATTTCCAAGCGTGGGTGACGCCGCGTCCTCCTGCGATGGCCCAAAATTCGCCAAATAGGCTAGGCCATCGCCGTGAGGGCATTTACTACTGGTGATGGAGACCTTCTTGCACATTCCACTTTCTTTAGCAAAGAATTAATTACCACAAACAACACAACTGTTCCTATCAAAAGTTGAAGACGAAAAGAACTTCCTTAGCGTCAGTGACGATAACGTAATAATGGTTATTAAACTTTTAAAAAAAGCAAAATCAATTTTTAAAACAATTTATTCGTTCAATACACACATAAAATGATTTTATGCATGCATAACAAACAACAGCTACGATCTAACTAGAAATGAATACTATAATAGATAATAAACTTGGATATCAAGTCAGCCGAAAAGTGCTAACTTAGTAACTTTGCGCAATTGTGTGCCACCAAGTCACGTACATAATGACGTAGAGGAATTCACCCCACCGACTCCCCTACTCCGCACCCCACCCTTATTCTCATTGGTTGTAATTTAGTCCCACTCTTCACCCCACTCTTATCTCGCATTGGTTGAAATTAGCCACTGCTGGAACAAGTGGTACTACATGCAGTAGCAGAGTACTGCAACTTTTGCTAACTTCGATTAACTAACGCTGCCGCTGGAGTATAGGTGGCGCTGAGTGCCATGGCAAAGTTGTTTTCCAACAATGCACACTACAACTTTTAGTACAGCGATTAACTAACGCTACCGCTTGAGAATAGATGGCGTTAGTAGAGCTCTTTTCCAACTTAACAGCTAACTTCGAAAATACGCACTATCAGTAAAAAAGTGGTGTAATAGCTAGTGAATAGCTTTACATTATTTGATTACCATTTATTTTGAGAGAACTCATATAATAAGAAAAACAACAATTTATATATAAATTTTATTAACGAATAATAAGAGAATACATACATTTGTTATAATTATTAACTACTGTTTTTATTTTGATTAACGGAAATATTGGGATGAATTTTCCAGTTTAGTATTATGTTTGCCGATCTTTGCGTTAAGTATTAAAAGCATTATTAGATTGACTTAACTCTGCTATTGCTGCAAGTAAAACATCTAAATTATCATTGTTTTTTTTAGCACCTATTTACGGCTGATATTAACCACTCAAGTTTTGCTTTGGCTCACTTTGAAAGAATCTTATATCAGAATGTCCCCAGGGGAGCGTCTTTGAAGTATTTGGGATAATGAAACGCTTGTCGTCATGATGAGAAAGAGCTACTTTATTCTGCATCTCTGTAAAAATATCATGTAAATGTAAATGTGTTCATTTTTCGAAATATTAAACCCCCTTGTTCAACGATTTTCTTGTAGTCGTCTACCGTCAATTCTTTTTTAATAACCGACTTTTTTACAGCTTTGTCTTTCTTTAGCTCATTACGGACTGATTGTACATAATAAGCTTTCGCTCCCGTGCCATAAAAGCTAATAATAGGATCCTCAGAGAACTCATCTTTCATATTTCCGAGTACTGCTGGATTTTTTGGAATATTAAATTTATTTCGTTCCTTATAATTAGACGTATCAAATTTTTCGACATTTTGTACAAAAAAAGTCGTAAAAATTGTCGGTAGAAATTGTAATAATTAGCGAATCTGTGTCTGTGTACAACAACGAAGCATCATTACCGAATTTACATCATAAAAAAGTCATACCTCAGGGCCTCTTACGCCATCCAAGGTCAAGCCCACGAAGGCACAAAACATTTGGGCTTGATAAACGTACCTGTTCAAGGTCAAGTGATATGGTACAGGAGACAGCGTGTAGAGCTTAAGGACACCTACGTCATCCAAGGTCAAGGTCATGACGTCACATAGATTGGTGGGAAGAGGCCCAATGTCGGCTAAGGACCTCTACTTGTGAACTTGAAAACCGTAGACAAAATAGTACTTGCCTGTGGTGCCCTACATAACTTTTTACGTAAGACGAGTCCATCTTATTTGACCCTTACCACTGTTGTTTGGGAAGATACTTCCACAGGTCAGCTCTCTAAAGGAGAACGGAGGAAAGAAATATCAGAGCTAGTGGGCCTTAAAAGACAAAATAGGAGAGAGAACAATATACTCGCCGAAAAGATAGAGGATTCTGCAAAGATTATTATAATAATGAAGGCAGTGTGGTCTTTCAAGAAAGTATGATTAACCGCCGTTAGTAACGTAATGCCGTTATAATTAAATCATCAATCATTAAAAATGACTTACATTTGTATTTGAAAGTTCTCTATATCTGTCATCCTCCTCTTCCTCCTCACTGAATTGCTCATTAATGGTGCGCTTTTCAGATTGTGTGCTCCTTTTCTCTAGATTGGAGACATCCTTCCTGACACTTCCTGATCACTTGTGAATAATAATTGATCGAAGTACCACAAATTCGACTCGTATCGTGCGAGCTTCCTGTTTTATTTTTCTATTTCAATACTTTTCTTAATTACCTCCGAGATGAAGCTCTCAGAATTTCAATTTTGGCTTTTACGAATTTTTCATCCACATCAGGATTAATGATTTTGGCTTTTTCCATAAGTATACCATAACTTTCTCTTTTTATATGCTTATTACTATACTCTTTATTTCTCGCGTCCCAAAGGGCCCTGTTATCTCTCCATAAACTAATGAATTCCGCCCAAAACTTTTTATTGTTCCCGAACGACATCATAGAAACTGATAAATTAATTTTATTACTAAACAGTGAAAGACGAAGTATATCACTCAACGACTCAGAAAACTATGCCTAATGACCAACATGCTTGGTTATTTACCATACATGTAGTAACATGTTAGCCGCTGGGTCGTGTTGGTAAGGACCGTCAAGCCGAGCTCCCTAACATATTCATGTGTGTATGGGGAGTTTTCTGGCCGTCTTGGTTCACACCACACGGCCCAGCATCAACACCATCTGGTGATTGGGTAACAAAACCATTGTTTTGTTAAGCACCCAAAGCAAAGTCTTTCCGAAATCTAAGGATTTATGTCGCCAATGTCTTGATATTCAGGGTGTTATTAAAAGTTGCCAAGACAATTTAAGGGTAGTTTCTACAGCTAAAATTGTGAAAAAAGTTCCTATAGACACATGTCCGAAAACGCTTTGTTTCGGAGATACAGCGTGTACAGTTCATAAAAAAATAGTTCTTTTTTAACCCTAGAACGCTAAGCATATCTGAATATACGTTAAGGCTAAACATTCGTAATTTTTACGACAATTTTTTTGAAATTATGAAAAAAATTCTAATAATTAACCAAGGTTAGTAAAACAATTTTTTTTATTAAAAACATTATTTATTGAACAAATTTTACAAATAGTATGATTATTTATTTGGTTTTGACTCATATTGTACATATTTTAGCACGGTGTTCTAAACAAAATGATTTACTGCACACTATGCAGGAATTAGTCATCCGTCTTTTTTTCGCTGGGCAGATCGAACAAATGGTCCTAGCGTGTACTGGGGGTATGGGTTGCTCCTCTTCTATGGATTCCTCTAAAATATTTGCTATCGATTCGCGAATCGAGCGCTGCAAAGTTGGAATCTCTTTTCTTTTCTGCATCCACGGCTTGGTAAGGCTTTCTTGAAGGGTCATCATATATGATTTTCTGTTCAAAGGTTTTTGGTCCTTTTTAATTCTTTGTTGGTTGTAGAGAATATACGAGTTAATAGAAGAAATATTTAGCATGCCGTAAAATATACATAGTGGCCATCTCCTTGTTTTTCTCAATGTAGACATTCCGGAACACATTTGGTCGAACGTGTCGACGGCACCTTTTGTTTGATTGTATGTTTCAATTATTTCGGGTTTTCTCGATTTCTTCGAAATGCTTTTGCCTTCGTGCATAGTTGAAAGCAACATTACATTTTTGTTATTTTTTGATTTGTAGGAAACTAACACTTTTTCTTTATCAAAACAAAATTCTGAACTTCCGACTTTCCGGTTTTTTGTAGCATTTCTAAGGGAATTTCACGCTTGTTTTTTCGGATTGTTCCTAGTATGGTTGTTTTGTAAGGTTCTTTGAGTAGGTCATCTGCTAAAGGAACAGAGGTGAACCAGTTGTCCATTGTCAGATTACGAAATTTGCCTTGAAATGGCTGCAAAAGGGACTTTACGAAATATTCCGCTAAAGGTAAACCCCCTGTATTTGTTTTCTTCCCAACATATGGGGCTGCATAATATCATATATTTTGTAGCCACATCACAAATCATTACGATTTTGATGCCATACTTTGCTGGAATATACATGCGGAAAGGACATTTTCCACAGAAAGCCAGCAACTTGCTCGTCAATCGTAATATAAGTGCTTGGAACGTATGAATTCTTACAGCTCTCAATCAGAATATCCCAAATCTCCCGGATAGCGGCAAAGGAATCCCGTGGTTTTCTTTCTTCTCTAGTTCTTCTTTCATCAAATCTTAAACAATCTAACAAAAATTTAAATCTCTCTCTGCTCATTGTCGCTTTGTAAATAAAGCCACATTTTCTTTCATCAAAAAGTAACAACGACGACAAGTGATTATTTTTCATAACAGCGGAAAAAATTAAAAGACCTATTAGAGCCAATAATTCATCTTTGAAAACCGGAGAAATAGTAGAAGATTTTGTTTTATATTTCTGAGCCTTTATATTTATCATGTTGTTTGTATGTTTTAATATTATATCCAAAATTTTATCTGACATGAATATTTTAAAGAACTCCAGCGGGGGCATATCTTCATTTAAATTATTAGGCCTTGGAATTATATGCACCAAATTTCTCTTGGGGGTTCTCGCAGATGATTTTGGAACAGTGCTCCATCGATGACCATTTTTTCCTTTCAAACTAACTTCCGATCTAGCAAACGATGATTCCGTCTGGTTATACATGATACTTGTTTCACCTTCTTCTGCCTGAATTGCTTGATTTTATTCATTACTGGATTCTTCCAAACAAACACTAGGTCCGGGAGTATTTTCATATCTTCTGCCAAAATCTATTTGCTCTACATGAAATTCACTCTTTGAACTTTCACCCTTGAACTTTTTTTTAGGGATAACCCCATCTTCGTCATCACTCTCACTACTTTCGTCGTCAGAAGGAAGGTATTCACTTCCTGAATCTTCATATGGCTCGAACTCAACATTATCTTCATCTTCACTACAACTACCTTCACTATTATTCGCATCGTCGTCAGATTCGACATTATAATTTTCTAATATCTCTTCCAACTCATTCTGTTGAAGTGGTCTAGTATTTTCCCACTTTTTGGACATAATATTCTAAGAAAAATATTCCTAAATCAAAAAAACGACTTCACAATATTAATTCAAAAAGGTTCACAAAGGCTAAGCACTAAATTTTACGACGGCGCACTCAGTATGCAAGTGTAAACATAGCTAAATGCATAAACATGCTAGCAGTCTATTTCGCCTAACCCGTACGAAGATTAGATGACCGCTCAACCCCCTCCATTTGAGCGTTTCCGAAATATCAGCTGGAATGTGTCCGGCCGTCGTAAAATTTACAATACTTAGCCATCTAGGGTTTTAATATCCCGTAAACCATTTCAGTTAAAATTGCCATATTTTGGACAAATTTGTAGTACATTAACCTTAATATGATATAATTTGTAGTAGAATATTACCTCCAGTGCCGTAGTTACAGGATAGGGTCAAGGTTTTTTAGTGAAATACTTTTGGGTCACCTTGTAGATAATTTTATTATCTAAATTTTAAGAGCATAAAGAATAGAAATCTCACATTTTTAGGCGTATGTGAAAGGACGCACTCAGGAGTTTTTAAGATAAGTGGCAAGTTTTACTTGGAATGTGGGGTGGGAGGTATAGGTATGTGTGAGATGCGTTACCGCATTGTGTCGTGAGGGAGCGTTTAAGCTCCCTTTTTTGTGTTTTTGATTCTGGACTTCTGCCTATTCTGAGTCTTCTTGTGGTAGAGTACATATCGTTGCGATTTCTTTGTGGTGTTAATTTTTTGATCCTGATCCTCTCAGTTGTTCTCCGCTGTAGCATAGTCTGCCTGTCTTTGGTTTGTTGATGTTCGGTGCTAGCGCTTTCTTCAGTAGATGTGTTGGTTCCTTTCCTTGGATATGTCTCCAGTACTTCATTGGGTATATTTCTATCCTTTTTAATTGTCGTATTGATGTTTTATGTCGCTGTTTTCGTCTTGTTTTTGCGAGTAGTTGGACGATGCCCCTTTCTGCTCTTCTCAAAAACTTCTTCTGTTGGCTTTTGTTGTTGCCACGTTTTTTTTACTCCATATGTCATTGTTGGACGTTTGACGACTATCTACATACATTTGGTAAGGTTCCATGATAGTTTATTTTTCTCAGCGAACAGTATGATTGCCCTTGTGACTCTGTATGCCGTTTTGATTCTCTCCTTTATCGTTTCTCTCTGTTCCAGTTGGTTCGTCGGGTCTGTTCCTAGGTACTTCAGTTTGTTCGTTGTTCTTAAGGAGTATTATTCATCTATTTTGTGTTCCTCTCCGCTCGTCCAATTCTCTTTTGTTGACGGGTCTCGCTCCATTATTAGGCTTTTCTTCTCCTGTCAGTTGTTTTTCGATTTCTTCGTAGTATTTCTTCTAAGAGTCTTCGGGCTGTAGTAGAGAGCTATTTCAGGTACTCTGTGGTGTATTGTTGTTTCCTTTACGTCTTTCCTCTTCTTTTATTTCCAATTTTCCGCATAGAATTTTGAGGTCTGTATTAACTTCTGCTGTACTTTTTGCTTTAACGTATTTTGTACTTTTTCTTATCTCTCTACCTACTAGACAGGTTTGTCTTTTGCTCCAGGTGTTTGTTATTCTTGAGTCGGATATGTGTGCTTGATTTTTCAGCGCGTGTTTATTTTCGTAAACCATGTGTGGGGTAGAGTTTTTCCAATGATGCTTTTATCTTCCTTCGTCTGTTCGTCTTTTCCTATATGTGCGTTGAAGTCTCCTAATATTATAATGGGCATTTTTCGTTTGAGAGAAAATTGTATCACATGAATTTTCATTACCCGTTTATGCGATGTAAAGAATTCAGTTTTGGAACGGTGTACTAGTAAACTAATAGAACGCCACTGACCAGTAAATAGAATAAAAATTAAAAAATGATTAATAAATTATTGACCTGTAAGAAAATGTGTTTATTTAATACAAAATAAAAATATAGGCACTTATTTGATCCCTTGGTTCTTTTGGAGTTTTCGCAGGTATACGATGTTGAACCCACTTGAGTGTCGAGGGTTGGGATTGCACTATTTTATGGATGCAGGTGTTCACTTACTGATAGCTTTATTAAATAACTCTGTATCAGTGATTTTCAGATATTAATTCTGTTTCAACTGTTATTTTTTTCCTTTCTTGACGGGTTCATAGGTGACTTGTCCCTTTTTAACGTTTTTCTTGCTGCAATTTTTATTTTTGCGTTCATTGATGTCCAATATAATTCTTCTCTTGTCAGTTTGAGGAGGTATTGTTTCTTGGGAAAATTATTATTATTATATCGTGTGTAATTCTATTGATTGGCTGAAAGAAATTCGGTCTTGCCTATTGATTATTATTTGTACTGTTGACCTAATAATACGCCTCTGGTTATCTTATTAGTTTGGTTTGTATATTTTGCTGGAAGAAAGTTATTTATTATAATGTTTGTAATTTATTACCGGTCAACTTGCTATAAGACTAGCAAGTTGACCACTATCATTTGTCTGTTCCATGACCTATGGCATACTGAGGAGAACCTAATAAGTTCGAAACCGGTCTATGTCTGGTTAGGAATTGACAAATGATAGTTGGTTACTGATCACGATTTGAAGGTATAATTCAATGCAGGTCGGGGTATTTGCCCGCTGAGTAGTTGTTTCGTTCAAATCCTATTTCATAAACAGTGAGTATAGCCCACTAAGGCTAGAGGTCGCCGCTCTTGGTACTTGCAAAAAAGCAAGACGCTATACGCCAGTGACATTTGTCCGACGTATAGTAGCATCTGACCATATAAGAGTTTACCTCTCACCGTCACTTCATATATATATATTTATATATATATTGTCATGTCATTCGCAATCGTGCACTTATAATTATAATAACCAAGTACAAAGGGCCATCAAGATAACAGACGAGAGATTGAACACTCATTGCACGATATTGTCAACTTTCGGCATGAGAAAAGTGGATATACAAACATCTTTCAGTATAGGTTAAGGTCAATGACCTAAAATAAATTTTAAGCTTAGCAGAGCAGCTTAAGAGGGATAAATTGTATTCAAATTTCAACATGCATTATGCAAAATATAACTTTATATAAGTATAGGTAAAAGGATATCACCTTGTATAACAAATATTTAGTAAAAACTAAACATACCTTGAAATAAGTCATTGTGAATATGTTAGGAGACCATCACGAGGCTTCATAAGTCAAAAACCATGCCTAGTCCTGGCAGAAAGTATACCATTGTAAAATACCATCGTAGACATATCGTCAAACTAAAAAAGGAAAATAAATTAGTAAAATTGTAATATAAACTATACAAAAAGTGATTAGAAATGAACATTGAGTACACATTATGTACTAAAACATATTTAAATAAAGTGACATAAACTTTCTCGTAGGAAAACTAAATACATACAATTTGTGAAATGGACAGATCGTAATGAACTGAAACTTATAGAAATTAAGTATAGTTACCTTTAGGCTAAGGGCAGCGTGAATTCTCAAAGTTGCTGCACCTTGGGGGGTTTCCTTTTGATAAAACTTTTTACATACAGGACTTCTCCATATAAACCATTATGAAATTTTCATAAAAACTGTAATAAGTGTAACTTTTCTCAACCAGGTTGTTAGTTTATGGTACCAGCTTTGTTTTGCATAACAATTTGAGAGGCATTACTCCTTTGGATAGGCTCTCTGTACAAGTGTTTATGGGTAGGCGAGACCTAAAATGTTCGTTTACGTTTAAATACATTTAAAACTTATGTAGGTATAAAATGTTAGTAGATAAGTGTTCTATGGTGTGTAAACCAAGCTCTGGGTGAATTTTATGTAGTTATATATAGTATTAAGATCAGAATGTGATAATATAGAATATTTATTGAAATTTCTTAAAATACAACTAAGGCACCCCAGGAAGGTGGCAAAATGATCTGTGGAAGCTAAGAAAGCATATTCCAAATCCAAAATTGGCATAACATAAGTAATAAGTCCAAAAAAGTAAATATTTCGAAATCTGTCATTAAATTTCAAAAATCTAGTTTCCTTATCTTATCATTCTTGTCAAATTTGGCGAATCAAAACGCTGGATTTGGCAATTCAGTTGCTTACAGAACGTGATACAAGATGCTTTACAAAATTTTGCTCCCAAAATACATAACCTAAAAATTTTCGAAAATTATTATTTCTAAAATCATCAAATCGTGTGTTTACGAGTTTTGATTGAAAAGAAACGGAGGATAAGTCCGTAACAATAAATATTCCTTATTAATTTACAAGTAAATTGTTTAAAAATAATATCAAGCAACGTTTTACTTTATCGTCAAGATTAAATATGTACATATGTTTATGTCATGATTAAAAATTGTACTTACTTCGAAAATAATAATAAATAATCCAGTGCTTCGTAAGTGAACATAAATTAAAGTGCCCAGGTCAAGAATTTTCTTCAACAAAATCAAAATACCAGAGCCCATGTTTACAAGTATGTAATTTGCGGAGACTAACGTATTGGCATTTGGCAGCACCGTCGTCTAGGAGGAAAGGACCGCACAAAGGCGTAGATATCATCGAAACTTGTGCGCTATTGAGCTCAGGGGCGGAGGTAGTCTAATTACTCAAAAGGTACCATAGTTTTAAGTTGATTTACACTGATCAGTGACTAATAAATAAAACAAAAGGCCAAATATTTGTAACTTTCTTCTTTATTAATTTGATTGATATAACTTTCTTTTTATTTGTGAACTTACCAATTTTCACCCAGAACATTAAAATTGTTGAATTTTGATATCAATTGTTTTTTCTTGAGTTTGCTAGTAGAATTTTACAATTTCCAGGAACCGGCTAGCTGAGAGAGAGTAGTTTGCACCGTGGTGACAAACAACTCATGCTCTGACAGTATCGAGTGCTACTCGGCTGTTCTTTTGATGGTACTTTAAGTACTGTCTGGCGCTCAACGCAAAATTTGGTGTATACCGGTACGCACATTAGCACAAATAGTACCCGGAAAACACCACAATATATATATATATATATATATATATGTTATATAATATTACACGCTATCTTATTGCGACTTAGCCATAATAAACCTTCACAGGTATATCGTATTTCACGATAACAGCTTCTCTTATTAATTGCTTATCTTCAAGATATCATATTACACCTTTGTTTCTCATAACTTGTGCAGACTGCAGAACTGCAATTCCTTTGTTATATATTTTGCTTATTCAGGTTCTGTATGTTATAAATACGACTAAACACGCTTTGTTGAATCAGTTATTAAACTCAGTTAGAATGAAACACTTCTAATTATTATTATATTCCTTCTCCAAGAGCCAACGTTGGCTCCATTTAGTAAAATAAAAGTTTTTAAAAAGTCATTCATGTAAACCGTGATCTAACATTGGCGCAGTCGGTAGGATCCGTAAACATCATCAGAACAAGAAGCCTAACTGGTAGTGAAGCGCAAAAGAACAAGGACAACATCTGCAGAAGGTGCCTAACTAGTGCGTGTATATCTGCAAGAACAAGGAGACCTTCCTCACTGGTGGTGGCGGATCCCAATCCCTTGACGGACGAAGAACCTACTCATGGAGATGAAATTAACGTAAGTCATTTTAAGAATCATCTCGTTATTTCTTTTCATTTTTACAAATATTATTTATCACAATTATTTACGTGTATTATACCGCTAATACACTCGGCAAACAAAGCCAATTCTGTTATCAAACAAATCCTATACAAGCTACAACGCAACAATTTTAATTTTAAGTTATTTATTTTCGTATTCACGAAACGACTGTGTATTATACAGTTAATACACAATTCATTTACGACGTAACAAAACAAGCTAATTTTAATTTAATTTCCGTATCATACTGCTGATACGTAACCAATTTTAGTTCAAAAATCTCTAAATAAAAAAGCAAAATGCCTGATAGAGCTCAACCAGAGACTGTTCAACCAGTGCCACCGGCACCAGCCGAACAACAACAACAACAACCACAACAAATTGAGCCTTACAAGCTCTCTGAAATTTTTTCACTAATACCAGAATTCGATGGCAACGCCATAAATTTACAGACATTCCTAAACTCGTGTTCCTGTGCACAAAGTATGGCAATTCATGACCAAAAAATTCTATTAACCATGCACATCAAAAATAAATTAAAAGGCAGAGCCGCCGAACTTATAAATTCACGCAACCCTAGCACATGGCCAGAAATAAAGGCACTACTAGAAACTCACTTCGGAGACTCCCGAGATTTAACGTCCCTAATTCAGGACCTACAACGAATTCACCAATTACCTAGTGAATCCGCCTTAACATTTGTTTCGCGTTTACAAACGCACAATGCGAAAATGCACGCTGCAGTGCAAAAACAAAATTTAACTTCGGAGCAAAGAACCGCGCAAACAAACCTGATTGAAACTATGACATTAAATAATTTGTTAACGGGTCTAGAACCAAATCTAGGCAGAATAATACGTGCCAGTAACCCTCCTTCTATAATGAACGCGATTATTAGAATTCGTAGAGAGCTACAACTCTCTTATTTTGAACAGCAAAAATTCCCAAAAAATAGTCCAGTCAAAAATCCAGTAATTCAACAAAAGCGACCACAAGGTCCCAATTTGCAACAAAAGTTTTGTTCCTTCTGTAAACGGAATGGACATGTAATAAGCGAATGCCGCACAAGGCAACAGTCTCAAAACTTCCAGAGACCAAGTTTCCAAGGAAACCCGAACTCACAAAACTTTTCTCATCAAAACTTCGCACAACCGAGTAATAATCAATTTAGTCAGAGGACATTCCCTCAAAATAATCAGCCAAATCAATCACAGCAAAACAGGCCCTCAGCCATAAGGCCGAACCCTAATTTTATGCAACAGCGACCATCAGCTATCCAACCTAACCCAAATTTTAATCGCTTTAACCAGCAAAAAGCTCATCATTTGAATTACGAACCCTATGACAATTATGACAATCAATGTAACTATAATCAATATAACGACTACTCACCCGATTATCAAAACGTAAGTGATAGTTATGAAAATTACGATTCAGGCAACGCTCAAAACTTTTCAGATAATTATACGGCTAATTCTCAATATTATGAGCAGTACGAGAATTATACTGCTAATTCTCAAACACTACAGGAGGATTATACTGCTAATCCTCAGGATTTTCGCTTAGATCCGGAGTACCCCACGGATACTCCAACACAACAAATAGACCAATTCGACCAAATATCAAACCAAATACAAACAATGAATCTCAACGACAGTTTCGATCCAATGCTGAACTTCCCAGAACAGACGTTCATGTAAATACGCTTTCTCACACCCTATTAACCGTAAATTCAAAAAATCTTTATTACATCAAAGACGCAACCGGCAAATTTAAAATTTTGATTGACACAGGTGCAGGAATTTCAATTTTTAAACCTAAAACAGCTGAAAATTATAGACGTAGATCCCCTGAAAATGTAATTATACAGGGTATTACTGATCAAAAAATTTATATCAACGAATCTGTTCTCATCCCCTTTTCAGATGAGTCACACAAGGTTTATATCTATAACCTAGATATAGATTTTGATGGACTACTAGGCGCAGACTTTTTAGAACATTACGAATGCCGAGTAGATTTCAAAAATAAACAACTAGTCACAAATTTTAAAACCGTACCACTATTTAAAGTCACGGAAGAAACTACAGTAAATTTACCTGTACAACCAACTGGTAACTCTAACATCAAAAACCAAAATCCAAATTTAGGCAACATCAAAAATTTAATTTCTATCGAACCTCGCATGGAAAAAATCTGTAAATTAAAATGTAAACTGCAAAATACCGAGGCTATACTGTTAGCCCAAGAAAACGAGAAAGTACGCTTACCAAATGCTATTGTCAAAATCGATAACAATGGAGAATTTTTAACCTCAATTATAAACGCGAATGCAATACCAAAAACGGTAAATTTTTCTAACATAAAACTAGAGCCAGTACAAAAATTCAAGTCAATTTTTAACTTAAACGCGCAAAACTCTGACCAACAACTAATGACGGACAGATCCTTCGAAATCAGGAACGAATTGCGCTTGGATCATCTAAACGAAGAAGAGGCCGAAATAGTAACGCAGCTTTGTTTAGACTTTCAAGATATATTCTATTTAGAAGGAGACAATTTGACCTTTACTAATGAAATCAAACACCCTATTGACACCGAAAATTTCCGACCGATATTCACTAAATCGTATCGATATCCTCAGGTCCATAAAGAAGAAGTTAAGTCCCAAGTATCGAAAATGTTAAGTCAAGGTATTATTCAACCCTCAATCTCACCTTGGTCCTCTCCTGTCTGGGTAGTTCCCAAAAAACTGGACGCTTCTGGTAAACAGAAATGGCGCGTTGTAGTCGACTACCGCAAACTCAACGAGGTTACAATCGGTGACAAATATCCTCTGCCCAACATTTCCGATCTTTTAGACCAACTTGGCAAATGCCAATATTTCACAACCTTAGACTTGGCTTCTGGTTTCCACCAAATTGAAATTAATCCCGCAGATATTCAAAAAACTGCTTTCACAGTTGAGAACGGTCATTATGAATTCGTGCGAATGCCATTTGGACTCAAAAACGCTCCATCAACTTTTCAAAGAGTTATGGATAACATCCTGTTAGGTATTCAAAATGAACGATGTCTCGTCTACATGGACGATATCATTATTTACTCTCCTACAATTCACGAACACATTTCTCGTCTAACTGAAGTCTTTAAACGCCTTCAAAAAGCCAACCTCAAAATTCAACCAGACAAATGCGAGTTTCTCCGCAAGGAGACTTCCTTGCGGAGAAACTCGCATTTGTCTGCGACTGCTTATTTAGGACATCTCATTACAAAAGACGGCGTAAAACCGAACCCTTCGAAAGTTGACGCTATTTTAAATTTTCCTCAACCGAAAAACCCAAAAGAAATTAAATCATTTCTAGGCTTAGCCGGATATTACAGGCGCTTTATCCCAAATTTCTCCAAGATAACCAAGCCTTTAACAAAACTACTACAAAAAGACGTACCATTTCTCTTCAACAATGATTGTATAAATTCCTTTCAAAATTTGAAACAAACATTAACGACAACTCCGATATTAATCTACCCCAACTTTGATGAACCTTTCGTTCTAACCACTGATGCGAGCGCATTTGCCGTCGGCTCGGTGCTGAGCCAGGGGCCCATTGGCAAAGATTTACCCATTGCCTATGCTTCTAGAACCTTGTGCAGCGCAGAAACTAAGTATTCAACGATTGAACGCGAGCTTTTATCGATAGTATGGAGTGTAAAGCATTTTAGACCATATCTGTACGGTAGAAAGTTTAAGCTTGTTACCGACCACAGACCACTCACCTGGCTATTCTCTATAAAAGACCCAGGAAGCAGACTTGCCCGTTGGCGACTCAAATTAGAAGAGTACGACTACGAAATAATTTATAAACCAGGCAAAATCAATAAGAACGCGGACGCACTTTCCAGAATCAAAATTAATCATTTTTCCGAATGTTCCAAATTCTATTCAAAGGTCCTAGCCGCGAATGACGAAAAGTCAGACAACGACGAAAACCCAGACGATAACAACGAAATCACTAACGAACAAATTTCCCGAGAATTTGAAACTTTCACCAACCTATATAAAACAACATCTTTAATAGACTATTCAAAAATCAAAGCCTCAAACAAACAACTCTTATACCGAGAACATAAAGATATTATAACCTTCTTCCAACAAAATAACTTACAAGACCTACATCACAAAATTATTGAGGACATATTCGAAGAAAACCCCGAATTTCATAACGATAAAATCAATATTGTATCGAGCAAAACAGTCAGACATAGGAGATATTTTATCATCCCTCTACCTTTTGATATCGAATCTGTAATTGAACATCTATTTTTGGTATTATTTAAAAATCAAGATGTCCTAGATCTCTCTAAGACATACTTTGTCGAAAATAACTTAGACCTCCCCATTCTTGAAATCCTATCATTCATTTTTGCGGACAAAGACTTAAAAGTAGTAATTTGTCAAGATATCGTCAGAACTGCCGACGAAGATGAAATTCCAATTATATTGGAGCAAAATCATTTTGGTAAAAATAATCTACATCGCGGAATAAATGAAACGATTCGAAGAATTAGAGAAAAATACACTTGGCAAGGTCTAACTAAAGACGTTGAAAATTTTATAAAAAATTGCGAAACTTGCCAAAAGACTAAAGTATGCCGAAAAAACCTTAACAACCCTCTAGTAGTCACAGAAACCCCAAGAACACCATTCGAAAGAATTAATATCGATTTATTTGAATTCCCAACTCGAAATTACGCTTTAACTATTCGCGACGAGTTAACTAAATTTACACAAGCCTATGCAGTCCCGGACAAATCCGCAAAATCTGTCGTAAATACCTTGTTGTTATACTTTCAACATTACGGTACACCGCTAAGAATCCATTGCGATTACGGTGGCGAATTTGACAACCGCTTGCTCAAAGATCTCTGCACCCTCTACGACATAAAATTAACTTATTCAAGCGTAGGACATCCCCAATCGAACGGATCCATAGAAAGATTTCATGCTACTTTAGCCGAAATGATAAGAATCCACAAAACTGAAAACCCAAACGAACATCCTTTCACGATTTTACCATATGCAGTAATATGCTATAACAATTCGGTAAATAAAACACACGGTTTTACCCCATATGAACTTATCTTTGGTCATACATCTAACAGACCACCCGAAACCTTGTACAACCAAAAAGAATTAATAACTAAATACGTTAGAGATTTAAACAATAGAATATCCCACTACTATAAAATAGCCCGTAGTCGAACACAATCTCAAAAAGAGAAAGCAAAAGTTCGCTTCGACAGAAATATTCCCCAAAAACGACCTGAATACAAAATAGGTGACTTAGTTTATGTAAAAGAATCACAAATTAAGAACAAACTACAAAACAAATTTAACGGTCCCTTTAAAATAAAAGAAATTTTTCAAAATTCTGCTACCCTATTAAATCTCGAAACAAAACAAGAAACTAAAGTAAATTTTGATAGAATGAAACCATATACTGAAAATTAAATTTATTTTCAGGTTTCTCCTGCTGTTCGGATCAGCACTCTGTCAATACAAAATTACCCCGATCAATAACACTGTTGGTGTATACTATCACCAAGACACGGACATCGTGGTGACAAATGACAAATGGACTCTGCTAGTGCATAAAAATATTTCATCCCTCAAACTAGCTTTTGACAAAAACCAAAATAATTTAGACAGAATCTTGAACACCCTTGATGGTGCTGACCAAAAATCAATCCTGTTTAGAAGCGAAGTCAAAACAGAGTTTAACCTTTTAATGCAAATAGCTAGTTCGATAAAAACGAAATTTGACGAAGTCTTTTCAGACACAAAGAGATATAAACGCGGATTACTTAACGGTTTCGGAACAATATTCAAATCAATTACCGGAAACTTAGACGCCGAAGATGGCGAGTACTACACTAACTGTATAAACAAATTAAATAATGATGAACATCAATTAGAAAACTTAATCAAAAATCAAATCTCAGTTACAACTTCTGTTATCAAAAATTTCAACTCAACTATACAAAAATTACAAATTGATGAGGAAACATTTAACAAAGATATCAAAGAAATCGAGCACACGATTCAAACCATGACTCAAACGATCCAAGCTGCCGAAATAAAACTAAAATTTCTATACATTTCCGAACAACTAATGGCCAGCTATTTGTATATCGAAGACAATCTAAACGATATTTTAAATTCAATAACATTCGCCAGATTAGGAATTATTCATTCATCAATCATAACACCTGATCACTTAGTAACGGCGTTACAAGAGATTTCACAGAGTTTGCGAAGGAACAATTTACCTCTTCCGATTAAACTATCAGCAGTTGCTCAATATCTGGATATTATTGAACTAAAAGCTTTTCAACTAAATTCTAACTTAATATTTGTTTTAACAATACCTCTCATTGAACCTCAAAATTACAACACCTTTCGTCTGTACCCTATACCTATACTTGATAACAGAACTGGTCTACATCACTTTTTATCTATTTCACAAAAGTTTATCGCGAGAGATGATGATTCTTTAATGTACATACCTATACAAAATTTGAAAGAATGCAAACCACTCTATTTTGGAACCAAACTATGTTCGAACCTGTTTGCATATCCTATCGACCAAAATGCCATTTGTGAGGCTAGAATATTAAAACCATTGCCGAAACTCCCAGAAAACTGTCAAACTTCCTTCATCATTAGTCAAGGATACAACGTCCAAGAACTTGAAGACAACACATGGCTAGTAATTAATTCCGAACCACTTCACATTACCATCAACTGTCCGAAGAGAGAATCCATAACAGAGCTAATTAATAGAAATTCCATCATAAAACTACAACCAGGATGTTACGCCTATGCAGGCATTACTCGAATACAAGCCAGTGCTAAAGACTTTTCCGAAATTAAGGATAATTCACATCCAATCCAAATTCCTTTTGAATGCTGCAATCACATGCCCGACAAAATCGAAATCCCAAAATTAAAACCGCTTAAATTAAACAGTCTCGACGTAGAAGATTTAGATATTGCTAAAAACAAACTAGAGCAATATTCCAAAGACCTAGACGACCTCATAAACGAACCTTTTGTGACCAAACATGTATCTTGGTTCACATACTTCATAATCACTCTCATCATCCTATTAGTTCTACTTTACATAACTTGTAAATGCAGAAGAAGAAGATGTGGAGCATTGCGAATCCAACCCTCAACGGATAATCCTCCTTCACCTCCTTCAGAGCGAAGCAGAGTATTTACCAAATTTCCTAGACTGATCCCTCCAAGAAAGCGACCCGGTATTAGACCTCAAGAAGAAGAGGACATCGAGTTAACATAGACTTTCATGTGGAGTTTTACCCTTGTCTATTAATTTAGACTATTGTATTTTATCCTTATTACGTTATGTAATGTTTTATTATCGCTTACCAATTTTAACTTTTACATTATTTTATTATTTTGCTTTGTATTCATTCAACATTGTTTCAATTTATTTTTGCATTATATTCATTTAACGTTTTAACAATTTTCAAAAGTTGCTGCATAACATCAACTTTTTTATTAAGGGGGAAGTTGTTATATAATATTACACGCAATAAGATAGCGACTTAGCCATAATAAACCTTCACAGGTATATCGTATTTCACGATAACAGCTTCTCTTATTAATTGCTTATCTTCAAGATATCATATTACACCTTTGTTTCTCATAACTTGTGCAGACTGCAGAACTGCAATTCCTTTGTTATATATTTTGCTTATTCAGGTTCTGTATGTTATAAATACGACTAAACACGCTTTGTTGAATCAGTTATTAAACTCAGTTAGAATGAAACACTTCTAATTATTATTATATTCCTTCTCCAAGAGCCAACGTTGGCTCCATTTAGTAAAATAAAAGTTTTTAAAAAGTCATTCATGTAAACCGTGATCTAACATATATATATATATATATATATATATATATATATATATATATATATATATATATATGCATTGTTAACGTAGCTATTTCTGGCATCTGTTAGCACCATTATTTTGATTCCATATTTTCGTAGCTTACTTGGTATATACATACGAAAGCTGCACCTTCCTCTGAAACCTAGCAGCATTTCATCTATGCACATGTATTTACCGATAGTAAATTCGTGCTGACAATTTTGAATGAATGCATCAAAAACTTCTTGTATAGGTGCGGCTATTTATACTTTTTCGTTGTATCCTCGTGAGAGGATCATCGAAACGCAGACAATTTAGCAGAACAGCATATCTTTTTCCACTCATTAGCGCTCTGAAAATATCTCTATCCGTACCATCTGTAGCGAACAAACACTCAATGTCCTCATCATTCGATTTGAATACTGCAGAATATATCAGCAAACCCAAAAATGCTTTTATTTCCATTTGGTCAGTATTTTTCAGATCGATTCGACCTTCATCTTTGTATTTTGCTCTTACACTTGCCAGCTTTACATTCGTCCACTTCACTACAATATCCTACCATTTCGTCTGTAAATAGACAGTTCCACACTTCCACGGGATCTGGTAAATCTCCTAAAGTACGGGATTTCCCGCGTAGTCCCGGTAATTTCACTTTAATTTTATTTTGATGCTGAACGCGAACATTTCTCGTGGGCTCCTTTGCTGACCACTTATAGCGGTTTTTTCCGTAGAAATATTTCTTAGGTCTCGTGATAATTTGTTTCGTCTTCATCGCTTGATTGTTCAAATGTCTCGCTTTCTTCAACTTCATGTGGACTGCTTGGTTCGTTTGAAATCTCCTCATCTGCAGATTGTTCGGAAACGCTATCATGATCGCTTTCTATCGCAAAATCAGAGTCAACATCTTCTACATCGCTGTTCTCAGAATCGATATCATTATACCATTGTAGGAGAGTCTTCTCATAATCACTATCCAACGGACAAACACTGCGTGACGTACTTGCTCCATTATCCGTCTAAAATTACCAAAAATTTCAGTAATAGTCAATATGAACGTTACGCAAATACTTATATTAACTGTGATGTGGAGTCTCACGGACTCCGGAGGGTTGTTTACGCGAAAACTGCTGATCGAACACTAACACTCATATAATGTAACTCTACCTCTCTAAGTTTCAGGAAGGTACTAGATCATCCGCGGTCGGCAGTCCACCAGTTTAATAGTTATATAAACAATTAGTTCTGTAGGAGTGTCCCAGACTCCACGTCACCTGTTACGAGTTAATTAGATATTAGCTATATAACTTAACTATTGTAATATTAATCGATATCACTTTACGCGCAATTTTTCACTTAACACGTAAGAGCAATTTCGTTCTATTGTGTCGACTTTTGGTCTGGTTTTCAGTCGAATTTTCTAGCAGCGCCTTTAAGAGCATCTGTTTGAAGCCACTAGACGAGGTTCGAGCAATGGCACCTCTTTTGCAAATCCAATAACTAACCGTAGGTAATCACATTGATGGGAAATCCTAATAATTATACCTATTCACCACCGCGAAACAAACACACACACTACTCGTCTACCTACGTACGTATCTTATTGTAAGTAGGTCAGGGTTGTTAATAAATTCTTGTATATCTTCATTGGCTTTTATCTTACATTCTTGCCAGTTGATAAACTGAAAGTACTCTTTGTTTCAAAATTCAGAGGACACATTTTGAACACTCTAACCTTCTTGGAGGATGCAAGTGCGGATAAACTTCTTGCTTTTAGAATACAGCGAAGTTCAAGTTCCCGGATATGGATCCCATCGTCCGATATCATACTGAGAAGAATATTTTCGTGGTGGCCGAAGAATCCATTTCGTTGAATTACAGCGTCAACAATATCTCCCAATTCCTTGTCCAAGTAGCGGGACAACTGAATGGTAGAAATAATTTATAAAGTAATAATATTTGAGATGCGTACTTTAGATAGGGTTAGAAATAGATACTTACCCAATTTAGGGGTGGAACGTCCCTTTTTTGCAAAAAACCACCCCTAACGGGGACTTAAAGCTGGTTTTTTACTTTTTCACTTTTATCTTGTGAACCTTCGTCGGAAGAGAAAAAAGCATAAGAAATAAAAAAAATTTTGTTAAATTCTGCATAAAAAATATCCTATTAACCTTGTAGATTTTCCTCACCCATTTCCAGCTAACAGTAGTTTGGAGCGCACAGATAAAAATCCTGTTGGAAGTTTTACAGCGAATATCTTACCTCTGTATGATATTTTCAATAAATAAAATTCATTCCTGTGCGCTTTTCTCGTTAAAGTAACCTGTTTTAAGATATTCACTGTGAAACTTCGAATAGGATCGATTTTTACCTGTGCGCTCCAAACTTCCCCTCTGTTCGGACGCTGTTAGCGCGAAATATGTGAGGATAAGCTACAAGGTTAATAGGACATTTTTTATGCAGAACTTAACGACAAATTTTATATATCCTCTCCTTTTTCTCTTCTGACGAACGGTTTACAAGATAAAAGTGAAAAACCAACTTTGAACCTCCGTTTTTTGCAAAAAAGAGACGTTCCACTCCTAAATTGGGGGGGGGGGGCTTTTCGGGTATCTAGTTCTAACCCTATCTAGAGTACGTATCTCAGATATTATTACTTTAAAATTATTTCTTCTAAAATGTTTAATTTGCGTGGACTAACATGGGAGCGTATACTTTCATAATATATTCTGTCAGCTTGTTCAAATATGGCGTTGGTTTTTGGCTGCAAATATACATTCGAAGACGGCTATTAGCCGTTGTGATCCACCTCAGGTGCGCTAGTTTTCCTGGATTCCGATTTGAAAGACTTGTATTACACTGGCCACGAACAATAGTTTGACACATTTCAAACATATTTCTGATCCGTACTAAGATCGTTTACAATATCTTCAGACATTAAGAGCAAATTCCCCTTAATGGGTTTGAACTCAACTACCTGCAGCTTCTCACAATTCTGCAGCTGTTTGTCAATAGGGCCTGGAAATCCACGAGGCCCGGAAGTGTCGCCATCTAAATGGTTAAAGAGATGCCATAGAGGAAGTTCATTTGTATGTAGCATACACACAAACCAGTGAAAGTGTTCTTCCAGTAGTCTTATTATACCGCCCTTAATGCCAGTATTCACAATGGTTCCATCACAGCCAGCAGCTTCCAGATCTTTAATCGCAATCGCATTTTCTTCTAACAGCCGTACGATACTTGCTTTGATACTTTGGGATGTACCAGAGGACGGTGAGACATCTAGTTTTGTAAAAGCCGTGAGCTGAATTCGCATTTGCTTTTTTTTTTGACGTTTTTTTTTCATACCAGATATCATTTACACAGCTCCAAAGAGCCTTGGATGAGTTTCTATTTTTTACAATTAATTATTTTTATTTATTTGCTTTTATCATGATTAGAGAATATTATTTAGGTAATGTGCAAATCACAACTTACACACTTTTTTATTTATTATGAAAATACCTACTTTCTGTATATTGTTGCCCTAATCTGGGCACGCTAATATACTAGTCAGGTAAATACTTTAAAACACTCATTATTGGAGAACCAATCAAAACAACTACTCTTCTAGCTAATACTGACGAAGTATTGAATTACATGATAGGATTCTTAGCATTTTAAAGAAAAAAATATATATATATATTAGAAATACTTAAATCATTTATTTACATTTAGTCATTCACACTTTTTTTATTTCATATGAAATTATTTACTTTCTGTATACTAGGACCTTAATCGGGTCACGCTAATATACTACTTATGAAAACACTTTAAAACACTCATTATTGGAAAACCAATCAAAACAACTACTCTTCTAGCTAATACTGACGAAGTATTGAATTACATGATAGGATTCCTGGCATTTTAAAACTTGTACAACTTTTCTAGAGTTGAAATAGAATGTAAGGTTCAATAATTCTTGTGAATGACTGAATTTCAATAAATAATTTAAGTATCTTCAATATTCTTTTGCCTTAAAATGCCAGGAATCCTATCATGTAATTCAATACTTCGTCAGTATTAACTAGAAGAGTAGTTGTTTTGATTGGTTTTCCAATAATGAGTGTTTTAATGTGTTTTCATAAGTAGTATATTAGCGTGACCCGATTAAAGTCCCAATATACAGAAAGTAAATAATTTCATATGAAATAAAAAAAGTGTGAATGACTAAATGTAAATAAATGATTTAAGTATTTCTAATATATTTTTTTTTCTTTAAAATGCTAAGAATCCTATCATGTAATTCAATACTTCGTCAGTATTAGCTAGAAGAGTAGTTGTTTTGATTGGTTCTCCAATAATGAGTGTTTTAAAGTATTTACCTGACTAGTATATTAGCGTGCCCAGATTAGGGCAACAATATACAGAAAGTAGGTATTTTCATAATAAATAAAAAAGTGTGTAAGTTGTGATTTGCATATTACCTAAATAATATTTTCTATTTTTATTTATTAAAGATTTAAAATATTCTTTTTTTTGCTTTGCTTTTTGTATTAACTGCTTTAGTTTATTTTTATAAATTCTATATTTATCAAGTTTTTGTTATTTAGGTCTTTTTGTAAGCTTACGTATAATTTATTTTTTTCATTTATAGATTTCACAAGTCCAGAGCTTATCCATTGTTTTCGGTGTATATTTTTGTGGTTTATGTTAATTTCGTTTGTGTTTTTTTTTAATGTGATGTTTTAGGGTTTCTATAGAAGTATTTGTAATTTTGTCTATATTGTTTTGATACATGGCATACTAATTTTCTTGACGTATGTCCGACTTCAGATTAGCGTAATTAATGTATTTTTTACACTTCTGCTTTGAATTTATATTGTTTTCTTTGTCTGCTGCTTTGTCAATTTCAAAAGATACGGCTATGGGGTAGTGACCAGTGATATTGTAGAAGAACGCACTACCGGGCGTCAAAATGACGTGACACCAATTTATTTCTCAGGGGCGCCAGTCGCGTATTACCCTGTTCTTCTACCTCCCAGGCGGGTTCGAGATAAGATGCACTTCGATAGCCAAAAAGTTAACCTAGGCTGCACTACCCCAGATCGGTAACGACGCTCTCTCTGGACGTGAATCCCTTGAATTAGGGTTTAGGCACCTTTTGAAAATTTAAATTTTCGCATAAAAAAAATCCCTATCGAAGAGTTTCCTCTCCGACGGGATTGATTTTGGACGTGATTGGCACGTTTTTCTCTGTTAATAACGGACTCTACACCTTAGGATTTCTGAGAAAAATGCATAAAAAAATCCCTATCAAACCTCCGTAAGGCAACCAGAAGGTCGAGTGTTAATGTGAGTTAACTCGACACATCCGTTTTCGATACGAAAGTTCCAGGGATTACAGACCGTCAGTAGGTAAAGAATGAGAGAACTAGAACCCCCCACCACACCACCCCCACCAATCGCAGATTGGCAAGTGGGGGTGGTGTGGTGGGGGGTTCTAGTTCTCTCATTATGAAATTGGAAAGTGGGAGTGGTGTGGTGGGGGTATGTTCCAGTTCTCTCTTTATTAAATAAATGCTCTAATTGTGGTGGGGGGTATGTTCCAGTTCTCTCATTGATAAATAAATAAATAAATTAAATGCTAATTGTGGTGGGGGGTGTTCCAGAATTCACTGAAATAAAAGTATGCTGCTAAGCCCCCATCAAGTTTAGTATATACCTCCACTTTCTACAACGAGATATTTCCTTCGCACGAAACCAATTATCAGTTAAGAAATTATACACAATTATTTTTCTCTTATTACTGTCTGGCTCAAATACCCCTTTATACCAAATAAATTCCCTTCACACATAAGCAATGTGCGTAGAAGATTTTTTAGGCATATACAGTTATCTCTCATATAATTCATTTGATGAACGTTTATTGTCATTCAATGGATGGACTGGTGTTTTACCGCCTGTTGAGCTTGCATTAGCAGAATTTTACTATACAGGTGAACGTGATATTGTGCGATGTTTCTGGTGCAAAGTAGAAATTCATAGATGGATAATTGGTGACATGGCCATTAAAGATCATTTGAAATATATAGTCCAATCAATGAATGCTCAAAAGGAGATTGTAGAGAACGTTTTGGAGGGGAGAATTTTTCTCTTCAGGGATGTGTTGGTGGTAGTCAGGAGGTAAACATACTAAAAGTCCCCGCCTCTAGCCCCGCCGCTTCAGGGGGAGGGGGGTGGAAAGGTTTCTTTTTTCGATTATTCGCTTATAACTCGGAAACGATGCGTCGTATGGGAAAAGGTAATCTATGCAAAATTAAACGTAATTAAATTTCCCACAAGAATGTTTATATTCATTATCTTCCTATGTGTTATATTTTACGAGATATTCGCCAGCGAAAATCGATAATTAATAAAAAAAAAAATCAATTGTGTACCTTGAATATTTCTATCAAAGCGGTTTACCGTGGTCTGCTAATAAATCACAGTCACAAAACAATCTTTATTTTACAACACTAGACGTATTTACTAACGTAATATTTTGTCGAAGTCTAGACATATCCTTAAATATACAGTGTGACTCACTAAAAATGAAGATACCCTTATAACATTTTCATTTTGTTTCCGATTTGAATCAAATTTTCCTCAAGTATAGAACAAATTTGGGTTTAATTATGACCAGAAAATCATTCACCTGCACTGGAGACTGTAGTAAACGGAGACTGTAGTGAACTGCTTGATTACCTCCCATTTACAGATCGGCCAAATATTTATTTTGGTGATCGCTTAGATACCACCCTTGGAGACCTAGGCAACACTGGTGAGATGATCAAAGTTCTAGACCTGAGCGTCATACCCTCTTGCTCACAGCTCGCAGCTTCCACGTGCTCACTTTGTTCGGTTTTATCACAGTAATTTAGCGCAATTCCACGGAACTGTGCCAGTGTCACTTTTTTTTTATTTAGGAAAGTGCAGATCGCCTCCTTCCACATCCTCGTGAAGTTTGTCTGTTCCTGGTTGTGCTCCAGACTGAAAATGAGCCGAGAGAAATCTGTCACATTTCTATAAAGCATCCCTGCTGCTTCGTACATATTATTGTTCAAACACCTATTGGCGATCTTTTGTACGTCAGACAGGTAAACATTTATTAGTTTAAAAAATAAATAATTTTCAAATCAGATAGTGCAGAAATTATATTCGTTAATACCATCAACATAATATGCATATTTGAGTATATATTTCTAATATGAGTTTGAATAAAAAACT
Source organism: Rutpela maculata (assembly GCA_936432065.2). Classification (NCBI taxonomy): domain Eukaryota; kingdom Metazoa; phylum Arthropoda; class Insecta; order Coleoptera; family Cerambycidae; genus Rutpela; species Rutpela maculata. The sequence goes on along the minus strand of OW386292.2, from coordinate 96,423,079 downwards.
AAAGCGTGCTGATGTCCTTTATTACTAACATTCATGAATTTTTAATGAATATTATTTTTAGTGGTTACTTCAAAAAATTAGAATTGTTTGATTTTATATTGGAAATTAACTAATTCAATATTATATCTAGACATATTTCCCATGAATATCTGAAATACACTTTTATTTAATAAATGAATTTACTAAATGAGAAAGTGTATACTATGTAGTGAATATGTGGTAAGTATAACTCTGCTTATCGTTACTGAGTAATTGTCCACAGTATTAAATTGGTTAATTAAATTATTATTTCAAAAATAATTACCATGTTATTATTCTCGTCGCAAATACATTATTGCAGAATATTTTCAGGCATTACTTTAAAAGTTGAATGCATATTTATAAAATGTGTTATCACACTACGTATTTATTTTACCAAATCATAATTTTCAGAAAAAACAGCTTAAATGAAAATAAAATAGTTAAATATAAAACATTTATTAAAAATATAAAAAATGTGGTGATGTACAAAGCACTAAAATTAATATTTACAAACTTATATCTATACTTACATACTAAAACATATACAAAAATTGAAATTACAAAAAATCACTCCACATTCTAGAATGAGGAATTCACTTGTACTCCATCCTCGAATGGGAAATGTGTTGCAAAGTATGAAACATTTTCAATTTCTTTGTCAATATTCTTTTCACTGTCTGTCAAGGAGGCTACCATATTGTCCAGCATTTTGCGCAACTGCCTCAGATGTATAATTTTACTGCTGACACTACTTTTAGAAATTTGTAGATTTTTAATATGCCCCCCACATTTTTCTTTAAGGCAGTCGCGCACGTCACCCAAGAAAGCCTCCTTTTTTACACAAATGTCACTTTGTTCGACGGCATCCGCCTCCTCCATATTCTTCAAATACATGGCCAAATCTATAGAGGTGAGTGCATCTTCTTCCGCACTCCTCCTCGGCGTCGATTTTGTAACGGGTGTGAACCTCTTGTACTTGGGTAACGCTGATATCTCTGTCGTCCCCGTCGCACTCCCAGCTTTGATAGTGACGCTTGAAGTAGCACTCATACCTGCAGATTGCGGATCCGCTATAGAGCGCACATCAGAGAATGTGCCGTCGAACACACATATTCCTGAACTAATGGAATCGTCCAGCCTTGCAGTGTTTAAGTGTTGCACAATTTTTTCGTCAAACGAGACGTCCTCAAACACCTCATCTGAAAACTTTTTTAGGCTCAGTCGGCTTGCCTTCTTCGTTGGGTAGACCATCTTCACTTGCGACTTCGAGTTCATGTTCATGTTAAACTGTGATGCTGCAGACACGGGATCGTCCTTAAATAATCGATCTGAAACTGATGCGGTGGGAGACTAGCAATAGCAAACCCACGCCATGCAGGCAAAATTGAACCTTACAGCAAACGAGTCACCATATTGCGGGGATTAGTTGGAGACTCTGACCACAGCTAACCCACGCCTTTCAAGCCAAATTAAACCTTATTGCAAACCCGTCGAAGCGTCACCCCACCGCCGGACCAGTTTTTATTAAAAACTTCATCGTTAGCAGGTACCGTGATTATTTCAAACTCGTTATACTCACATCAACTTGTGTAGACAAAAATAAAAAGGACAGACTTAAGCGCTGGCAACATTCTTTATTCCCTCGAAAGACTGGTTATGTTATAGTGGTACTATGTAGCCAGACAAAAATAAAGAATTCATGCAAGGCTTTAGAGGCTAACACAGGGTATTCGCATTCTATATTCTTAACGACTTTCGTGTTCTGTGTTTGAAATAAATACAAGACAAGCTGAGAGAGTGGTCACCGTACCACCATCTACCTGGTACCTGTTACCCAAACAAAAATAGATGTCTAGTTTCGTTTTAGATATAAGCTATTAACATTCTGCTTTCGATGCTCGGATCTTCTTATTATGCAGCATATTTGCAAGTTGTTAATTAGTAGTCAAGAAATTACAACCACAATGGATAATTTATATTTATTTTTACCGAACTTAACGATGCGACTTCTTGTAAAATTAATTACTCTCGTTATAATACGCAGATGATGTAAAATATTTGTTCTCAAATATATAATAAAGCATAGTAAAGTGAAATAGTAACTTGCTGTAAACCCGTCGAGTTATCACCGTGCGGATCAAAATCGAAAACTTGTTTCAAATTTACTGTGTCAGACTACCTTACAAATTATAAAATTTCATAAACTGCACATGGGTGACAACGACATTTATTTTCTAATTGAAATGGACACTGAAAATATCGGAAGTAATATCAATGTATAATAATAATAATAAATGATTTTATTGACAGGAAATGATTACAAATTTACAAAATAATATTAGTGATTGCCTGACAAATAGCATAGTTAAGTCTGTCCGTAGGACAGGGGTTTGCTCTTCCACTCAACCGTAATAATAAATTTATTTCTAATTATAATTCTTCAAAACCCACGTCATATATACTTTATTTAGACGCCACGAATTTATACGGTTGTAGTATGGGTCAAAGTTTACTATTGGGGGGATTTAGATGGTTAAACGACAACCAAATTCAATATTTTGACTGTTCCCTTTTAAGTAACAATTCTGAAAAGGGTACGTATTAGAAGTGGATTTGGAATATCCTGAAAATTTGCATGATGCACATAATGATTTACCGTTCTGCGCAGAAAATTTAATACCCCCCAAATAGTAAACAATCTAAACTTATTTTAAACCTACATAATAAAACTAACTTAATAATTCATTCAAGAATCTCAAACACTGTTTAGAACATGGTTTAAAATTGCAAAAAATCCATAGAATTTTGGAATTTTCGCAATCCCCTTGGTTGAAAACCTATGATGATTTGATTACAGCGTTGCGAAATGCATCCAAAAATGCTTTTGAAAGAGATCTTTTTAAATTTGTAATAAACTCAATATTCGGAAAAACTGGAAAATGTTGAAAATAGAGTCGATATAAAACTTATTTCTCACTGGGAAAATATTCGTGGAAGTATTGGGGCTGAAGGGTACATAAGTAAGCCTAATTATAAATCATGTTCAGTTTTCTCAGAAAATTTAGTAGCTATAGAAATGTCTAAACTGAAAATTTGTTATAATAAGCCATTATACCTGGGGTTACTCAATTTTAGAGATATCAAAAACAGTAATATATGATTTTTATTATGACTTCATCAAGCAAAAATACGGTAATAATGCGACTCTGTGCTATACCGACACAGATTCATTGATTTTATAAATATTTACTGATAATGTTTATGATGATATAAAGAACAATTTAAGTTGGTTCGACACATCAAATTTTAGTAATGATAATATTCATGGTGTACCCAAAACGATGTCTATTGTTGGGAAAATGAAAGATGAGTTTGCAGGCACTTCTATACAAAGTTTTTACGGAACTGGGGCGAAAGCATATTGTGGAAAACTCAATGAAAGTGAAACAAAAAAGCTAAAGGGGTATCAAAAAATATTATTAAAAATCAATTAAACATTGTTGATTATAAACAAATTCTGGAAGAAGGTGGATTAATTTATCGTAAAATGTATGTGTTTAGATCACATTTACATACGATGTATACAGAATTAAAAAATAAGGTCGCGTTATCTTCGAATGATAATAAACGTTATATTATTGCCGGATTACCGAATACCTTAGCTTGGGGTCATAGATCTATTAAGTTAAATTCAGATAATAAACAATGCACAAGAGAGGAATTATTAACTTTGTTATTAAAACTAGCCACAGAAATTGATGAAACAATGAATGATGTCAATGAAAATGAATTCTATATAAATAATTTTGCTTTAAACATGTAAAATAGTTTAATAAAATGAAATTGTTTGAAAACTGTATGACTTTATGTGACTAATTATGTATAACTAATAATAACACTCGAATCTGTTAAAATTGCAAATTATGTGAATTGTGTAACTGTATTTTTAAAACTGAAATTGTAACTAACTGTATTTTTAAACCTGAAATTAATACTTCAATAAATAATTCCAATAAATTATTTGTTTCATTTTAAGCTGTGGGAGGTACTATTAGGTGAACTTAATGTGGTAGGAGGTTTTATTAAGTGGAATTTCTAATATAAAACTTAAGTAAACTCTCAGTACAACCAGTATTCTATTAAGCTGTAATATTACAGTATCAAACACGTTATCAATATGTGGATGTGTTACGTAAAAGAAGTTGAGGTTGTTGATTTAGCAAGTGGAATATATGCTATTTGCTTCAGAAATTTTCTAACCTCCAATTTGATGCCGAACATGAAGCAGTTTATGGAATGGGTGCCTTTTATAGCGCAGAAGAATGTAATAAAATAGCAAAAGATTATGAAAATGGCGTGAAAGTATGTGAAAATTTCTCTGAAGGAAAAATATCTTTGGAATGTTTAGTCGATGGATTAATTGCGTTAAATTTAAGGGGGTTTCTACATCCATTAAAAAGTTATTTACACCCTGAACTCCTAAACAAACTAAATTTTGACGATGAAACTGACTGTGATGAAACGGATTGTGATGAAACTGACTGTGATGAAACCGATTGTGACGAAGTCGACTTTGATGAATCAACTGGTTGATACAACCAAATGTATTAAGCCTGAATCAAATGATTCTGTAGGGAATAAACATTGTCGAATTATTTTTTGTATATACTCCACATATTATATTATTAAACTATAATAAAAACAATATTTAGTTTTATTTATTTATTTATTAAAATTTAGGACATTACAAAGTTTTCATATAAATAAATAACATTGGATAGTGCACAAATACATTTAGTATTACTATGATAAAAACATTGTGCGGTAGACATAATTAAAGATGGCTGTTCTTCAAATTCTAAAACTGGTTGTGAAATGAACTGTCTGATGTAGTCAGCCTCCCCCCCCCCCTTTTACGTAAACACAATCTGCATTTGTACTCAAATTCTTAATAATTTTATCGAATAGATGTAATGGTGTAAATCCATAGCTGCATTTAATACAGTGATAATTCTTTGTTAACCAGTGGGCTTGCTGTTGTAAATCTGGTGATAGCATCTCAAATGGAAAAGGTGGCTTAAAGATGTAGTTACATATTTTTACTCCATCATAGGCTGTAGACTCTTTAATTATAAATTTGTTTTTTTTTCTATTTTAAATCGTTGCACATCGAAAATCAGTCATATTTTTAAATTACACAATTTCTTTAATACACTAACTTTCATACTGTATAATTCCAAAGCTTTTCTCAAGTCTTATTTTCTCCGATGCTCTCTCAATGCTTTTATGTATTCTGATCTCATTATGATACTGACATGGTGAGATTTCCTCTTTTCTTTAAATAGCGAAAAATATGTCGTGCGCATGTTGAAGTTTGGAAGCGTCGCGAACATCTCAATGTTGTCGAACAATTTTGGTTAAAGGATTATAAGTGAAGTGTTTCTCATGCAGTATGAGACAATATGCTGTAATGTCCGCAGTATTAGGGGTATCCGTCTCAAATTCTATTCTCATAACTACGGATCCAGTCTGTATTACTTCTTTTTGTCGCGAACAATCAATATGAGTTATTGGTGTTAATTCTTTAAATTCTTCAGGGTTGAAAATTGGTTGATTTATTTTTCGAGGGTAATAGGATTCTTGAAAATTACCAAACATATCATAGAGGGTGGCAGATTTGTTGTTTTTAAAATCCAAATATGTCATTGTTCGGATGCCTTTCAGAATTTAAGAAAATTCTAACGTTTTTAAGATCACAGTTATCAAATTTACTCATATCGGATGTAATCTTTCTTTTTCTATTTTTTCTCTCTTTCAATGCAGTCAAGTTTCAATGCAGTTTCAATGTCCTATCTGCTTGATTTCTTCTCTCAACGTCTTTAAATTTAGAATATGCTATATCGTGTTGTCTACACGCCTCATCTAGTTGGTTATCACCTCTTTGTAATCGCTTGGCAAGTTTGGTTCCAGGACCACAATAATTATATCCAGGTAAATGTAATTCTATTGGAAGTTTATCGATTATTTTATTTAGCAAACCACGTCCACTCCTCTTAGAGATGTGATTACTAGTGTGAACAGAACTTTTATATCTATCCATTATATCTAAAATGTGAGACAAATAAAAATATGATCTCTGTTTTAAACAACCCTTTATATAGATTCCGTAATCGAGTACAGTTCAGTTCGCTATAGTCCTTATTATAATGTGCTTCTATTTTTATAGTAAAGTCAAGGTTCAATATATATGATCGCTAAAATGTTTATTCAGCAACAAAAAACTTTTATCTGTAGAAGATCATGATGATGTTTCATTGACTGAAACGTTTCCAAAACATGGTATTTTATTTGGAGGACAATCGAAACGAGGGTTGTTGGTGGGAAGTTCAGCTTGTGGAAAAACAAATGTAATGCTTAGTTTATTAGAACATCCCAATGGTTTACGATTTGAAAACATTTACATATATTCTAAATCTCTGTATTAACCCAAATATGAATACCTGAGAAAGTTAATGAAGACTATAAAAGAAATAGGGTATTACGAATACGATGATGGGGACACTGTTATACCTCCTGAAGATATTAAGCCAAATTCTGTGATAATATTCGATGATTTAGCATCATGCAATCAAAATATCATTAAAATCTACGTCATAAAAATACCGATTGTTTCTATTTATGTCAAACTTACTCATCAATTCCTAAACAACTATGCAGAGATAATGCTAATCTTATTGTTATATTCCAACAAGATATGACTAACCTGAAACATATTTTTGATGATCACGTGAATGTTGATATGAGTTTTCAAAATTTCAAAGAAGTATGCGCATTTTGCTGGAAAGATAAATATGGCTTTGTTGTGATTGATAAAGATTGTGCTATAAATTCTGGCAGGTATCGTAAAGGATTCGATGAATTCATACATATATAAAGTAAATACACTAGATGTATGGTCAGTAAACATGGATAATCGAGTAAAGGTGCAGCTGTTAAAGACAAGGAAGGCGTTAAAAGCGAAATATAAAAGCTTGAAAAGTGATATTGTCAAATCGCAGTCACAATTAGAGAAAACTTACAAACCCATAACTCAACCACTTGAAGAATTAGTATCAAGTCTCAGTAAAACTGAAAATATTATTTTTCCAAAATCTTATTCGAAAAGGGAATTTAAAGATTAATTGAGCCATCAAAGTTTTAGCTCTAAACCACGAAATCAACCACCTGTAGAATACTATCATTCAACGGTGCCAATCAATTTAGAAGATGAAACATTTCAGTATGATCCTACAACATCAAGGCATGAATTTGGTGAAAGCTATTTTGATGAAACATTTCCAACACCGATAACAGATACAACGACATTGACAGAACAGTAACTTTATTTAGAACAATTCAGAAAACCTCTACCACGAGCGTATATACAAGATAAAATTGAAGATGTTAAAAATGTGTTTGATGATATCTTTGGTGTTTACTTCGATCCGTTTACAAAAAAATACGCAATTGGTGATTCTACTGTTGATTTTGATGGAGCCGATTTCTTGATTAACGATGAATTTAAATACAAGTACACCTGGATTATATGAATTAATGTTTAAAAAGCATCCTGTAGGATATCGAACAGTGGATGTGGATGCATATATTGATATTATTAAGAGGACTAATGCTCAGTACTTAGGTTACAGTCCTGAAAAAGGTCTATCTACATCACGCGCATCTAAATGTATCGATATTATAAAACCACGAGTTACGAATTTGTACTCGATGGCACAAGAGAAGGCGGCTAAGAAAACTACTTAAAAAAAACAGCCTCAGCTTTACCAACTATGTTACCAAGGTCGAGATCTAGTTCTCTAGCTTCATCACAATTGATCAAAACTAGAAGTCTAGTGAAAACGGTGGAAACCTGAAAATGATGGAACATAATAACAAAAAAATTGAATATAAGCATTTTGATGACTATAATGAAATTGTAGATCAGTTAAAATTACTTACTGCATCGCAATTGGCAGGGAACACTGGACATAATGAAATACTTTCTATAATAGAGGAATTGAGGGAGGGTGAAATAATAAGATAAATAGTATGTAAAAAAATATTACTGTCATTTAGTGTGCAACATTGAAGCTTTAACAATGCCTATCGATAAGTTTGGAAGGTATATGTTGCGAAGTAGGTCAACGTATCCATCGCCACATTCCAACTATTCACCTGTTTTAACATCATCACCATTTTACATTTGTGAACCTCTTCACATCATAGTAAATGTATTATAAATATTCGCGGTCATCATGAAAAATCTCAAAGTGTATTACGTTACACACTAGAAAACGCTGCAACTGAATACAAATTCCCCATATCTAGCAAAATTGAAAATATCGAGATTTCACCCATTGATTCAACAATTTTTGTGGATACTACTATCTTTACAACAGATAAACTTATGGGTAAAGTCATAAATAAAGGCGATGAGTTTACTTTCCTAGTACCGAGGAACCACCCATCTTTGTACGTTCAAATTGTGCTAGAGTGTCCAGTAACTAAAAATGACTAATTTTAAAGAAGAAATAGTAAACGAAGTCCATAAACCAGCTAGAAAACATTTTAGAAGACGAAGAGTAATTGTTAAAGGTCTCAATGATCTTTATCAAGCAGATCTTATAGAAATGCGTCCATACGCGAGAATAAATAAAGGTTATAAATACCTCTCAGTAGTCATTAATGTATTCTCAAAGTTTGTTTGGTGCGAACCAATAAAAAATAAAACTATGAAAGTGGTTGCCCAAGCAATGAAAAATATATTGTCGCAGGTTAAAGTACAGCCTACAAATTTGCAAACGGATATGGGTAAAGAATTTAACAAATGAATGGATGAGAGAAAAATTAATCATTATAACACATATTCAAATCTTAAAGCAAGTGTTGCAGAAAGAGCGAACAGAACATTAAAAGATAAAATGTGGAAACAATTTTGTTTACGAGGAAATTACAAGTGGTTAAACATTTTACCGGATATTGTAGCGAAATACAATGACACTAATCACAAACATAGGGATGAAACCAAAGAATGTTAACAAAAAAACATGAAAAATATTTACTGCGATTTATTTATGGCAACTTAAAGACAATCGATCCAAGGAAACAAAAATTCAAAGTGAATGATCATGTGAGGATAAGTAAATGTCGTGAGGCTTTTTCAAAAGGGTATACATCTAATTGGTCAAATGAAATTTTTAAAATCAGGAAAGTTAACCAAAGTAATCCTAGAACATATTTATTAGGAGATCAAGACGGTGATGAAATTAAAGGTGGTTTTTATGAACAAGAAATTCAGAGAGTAAAGTATCCTGACATTTATCTTGTGGAAAAGGTTCTGAGAAGAAATGGGAATAAACTTTGTTAAATGGTTGGGATTAGACAAGAGATATAATTCATGGATTTCAAATGATCAAATTGTATAAGGATAAAGTGTAATATTTAATTTTTAATAAAAACAAATTTTAAGCATAAACTACTTTTATTTATATACCAGTTTCACACAGATAAAATATCAATAATTGTTTACATCTCATTAGCAAATCTTTCATTATATACATTACATCTATGATTACTATCTAAAATGGGTGTGATAATTTTTGAAATTAATGCTATTTTTCTTTGGAAACGCACTCTATCATTAGCTAATGACATCCAAGACCCTTTCCTTGATGAGTTGTAGGCAAAATTCCATCTTACAAGGAAATAAATTTGATTATGTTTTTCATTAAATGTCACTTTCTTCATTTTACACCTTTCTAGTACACTCGGCTTCGAATATATTTGGGTAAGTGTACATTAATTCCATGAGCATACCAAAATTTTCACTCGGTGGAAGTAGATTCTTTGCGTTGTCAAACACATTTCCTCCTTGACGTTGTAATCCTTTCTGCACAATCTTGAAATAACTTGCAAACTGCGATCTTCTTAACATGTCAACTCGGTACTTACTGAGTGGTAATAACTCCCACAATTTGCAGATTGACTCATATCCCAAATAGATATATAAATTATTTTTCCAAATTTTAATCACTTTTGATGTGGAAATTTCTTCAAAGTATATAGAAAAATTTCCAGTACGTATAGGTTCCACTTTATCATTAGTGAATAAATAATTTGTTATTATACTTTCATTTGCAATAAACTGGGTCCACTCGTTTTCATCGAAAACTATTAGACCATTTTTATTTCCTGACAATTATACAAGGGGTATAGCACAAATCATATGATAACCCTGTTGACACAAATTTACATTTAGATTTATTCAACTTATCTGTTCATTTACTGAGCACTACTAAGTTATGTTTACTCTGAGGTGTTGAAGGTAAATCACCAAAAAAATTGAATTTGAGCTCAGGTAAATCGAAAATACCATTTTGCGTCATCTTGAAAAACTGAATCAAGGAAGATTATTAACGGCAATTTATATAGAATGCTGTTACAAAAGCTTATCTTATTTAGGTATTTGATGGGGGGCCGTTCTAGAACTCCCCATATGTTTAATATGGTTGAGCTGTAGAATGGTGGGAGGTATTGGTACTTGTTTCGTTGGATGGTGATGGTGTGAGGTTGTTCTTGAACTCTCAATCATAAATTTATAATTCTACACGGATTCTCCCACTGCCCCACATTTCCACTTTATCGTATGGATACATTGTTTGTGTGTAGCTTTTTATTGGTAATGTCTGAAATTCTTCCAATTGACATTTTATTAAAATGTCGCCTAAAATATACCTCGCATCATAATCTGTCGATAAAAGAATATCCTGACCACGACTCATCATATGCTTTAAAATTTTAATCAATAACTGTTTAGCATTATTCGTTTTCCTCTTATGTTCTAAATTTGCACCTCGTAGAACATCAAACATCATACACAAAAGTAATGCGCATGGATCAACCGAACCAACTTTAAGCACATTTTCTGTAGCCACACAACTACTGCCAAACCAATAATTTGCAATTTTCTCAATACTCGTTTTCATATTTTGAGTCAATCTACTTGATTCTAAGTTTGTGTCACTACTTTCACACACTTCCTCAAATTCTTGATGATCCATTTCCTCAACAGGAAAACGCATTGGTTGATATGGTTTCTTGTCCGAGTCACTAATATCACTCCTTTCTTCAATCCGCTCCATTACAAGAATAATTTCTCAACCAACTTGAATCATGCACTAAAATTCACTTCATTTGCCAATCTGTGATTGGTGGGGTGGTGTGATGGGGGGGTTCTAGTTCTCTCATTCTTTACCTACTTATATTGTATTATAATCTTTTACAATTTCTGGTGCATTCACACTTGAAGTGGTGCCATCTCGCAATTTTCTTTTGACTTGAATAGTCTGAGTACCATGAAAATTGGAAGCGAAAGTAACTATTTTGTTATCTTTCCACTTGTAAAATGTAATGCCAGTGTTGGAAGTTTTGTGATCAAGTCACCTCGTTTCAGGCTCTTATCACTGGCCATGTTTGTAGGCACTCCCTGTCCATCCTTCCTTATTGTTCCTTCAAGTTTTAACCTCTTAAGTAGACCAATATCGTTAAAATAATTATCAAAGTAGATATTTATTAATTTCTTCTGCGTTTCCCTGATAAATTTCTTCGCAAACCCAGATTTATCAGATGAAACCCAAATTTTGTAGCCCCTCTTTATGGGCTTTTTGGGATTGTGTTGTTTGATGGAAGAGCGTCCTTTAAATTTTACAATGGATGCGTCCACACACATATTTTTGTGCTCCCCCACATAGTTCAAGAATATTGAATTCAGTGAGTCAATAAATGGTCTCAATTTATATAATTTGTCTTTATAGACTGGCGGTACATGACCAATCAGGTGCAACGTTTTTAAAATGCATGCCAATCATATATATGTATGAAATTACCATGAACATGCCAGAAACGCAAATTTTAGGCATTCGTCGCGTGCAGAAGGGTGCGCAAATCGATTTTTTTTGTTTTTTTTTGTTTTTTTTTTAAATTTTAAAATGAATGCCAATAGTGCCAAACGAAAAGCCTTGAAAAAAAATCCAAAATCAAAAACACCAAAAAATTTTACGATTTAATGGGCGCATCAAAGGTTGTTTTGCGCGCGGAAACTGCATGCCAATGAATTTCCGCTGGATTCTTTTTCAAGGCTTTTCATTTAGCACTATTGGCATCCGTTTTAAAATTTAAAAAAAAACAAAAAATATCGATTTGCACACCCTTCTGCACGCGATGACTGCCTAAAATTTGCGTTTCTGGCATATTCATGGTAATTTCATTCATATATATGATTGGCATGCATTTTAAAAACGTTGCACCTGACTGGTCATGTACCGCCAGTCTATTATTTTTGCTTGGAATGACGCTGTTATCGTTGACATGCAAATTAGACAGTATAGTTTGGAATCGATTACGAGACATAGTCTCATATACAAGTCGTACTTTTAAATCAACTGCAGATGACCAATAACTTGCAATATTTGGTAAAACGTGATATCCCATAAGAAAATTTATTCCGATGAATGCCAAAATCTCTTCTTCCGTGATGTTAACAAATTTATTTCTTTATATGGCATATGGGGTTGGTTTGAAAGGTAGTATTTTGAACCGTTTCACCTAAGAGCTTCACAAATACATCTACATCTGTTACACAATCGGCAAAATAAACTTCTTCCCAAGAAACAGCATTATGTTCAGGTAATGGAGTACCATCTTGTGTAATTTTTTTCCAGATACGCTCAGGTTCTTTCTCTTTTTTGCTTTTAGTTTTTCGTTTTTCTTTATTATTCTGCTGATTTTTAGATGCAATGCCCCTGCTCATTATCATCATGTTCATTTTTGCGTTCGACTTGCTCATTTTCAAGTTTGTCTCAAGAAACAATAATAATTTATGTATTACAGCACGCTAGCCCGTGGAGGGTGCCTTATGAGCTAAACCTGATGATGAATATTTCTTCTCTTTTTTTTTACGAAACGCAGTGGAACTTTTGACTAGAAAATCTCAAGCAGGAGTCATTTCTACGTAAAAAAGTTACACTTCATAGAACTTGATAATTCCAACCGTTTTCAAGAAAACGGCTCCATAGATCTCAAAAATTCTTTGAAAACAAGAGCAGCTGTTGTATTTTCTTCACTGTTTAGAAACAGTTCGTATCAAGAAACAATAATAATTTATGTATTACATCACGCTAACCCGTGGAGGGTACCTCATGAGCTACACTTGATGATGAATATTTCTTCTCTTTTTTTACGAAACGTAGTGGAACTTTTGACTAGAGAATCTCATGCAGGAGTGATTTCTACGTAAAAAAGTTACACTTGATAGAAATACCAACAGTTTTCAAGAAAACTGCCGCATAGATCTCAAAAATTCTTTGAAAACAACAGCTGCTTCCCTCAAGCAAGGACTCCATCCCTAAACAAACAAAAAGTGTATACCAATTGGAAGCGAAGCGAAGCAGTGCCAAGGTATATAACGAGGAGCAGAGCACAATAACTTCAGTTTTTAGAATCCTTCTGAAGAAGCTGAAAACATGATCAGCGAAACGTCAAAAAAGTTCGACGACCGCGGCAAAATCCGGAAAAATCTACTTAAAAATACAACAAAAATGACCATTAATAAGTATTATTATTTATTAAGAATATATTTGTTTATACAAAAATAAAACAAGAAGTATAAAAAGTAACATATATCATTACAAAAATACAACAAAATTTGTTTACAAAAAGTAATCATACACTTTTTAACCTAAAATAGAAATCAGATTTTGGCAGAAACTACCAACACTTAACTGCATTTAAAAAATAAAATAAATAGTTATAGAGAGTGTCCCAGAACATGTGGGCAATCTCTCGAGAGCGTAAATTTTAGGTTGCGAGTGTCCACGATGGCTCAGCTCAGCAAGGCCCAAAACGTCCTCGGCGCCATAGGCGTCGTGAAGCGACGCGGCGGCCGGGGGGAACGTGGGGGCGAAACCTCGCTTAGGTGGTTTGGGGTGAGGCCCAATATCTCATTCCACGGAAGTGGAAACAAGCGGGTTCGCTGTTCTGCATTATAGTGGTAGACACAGCCGAGTGGCCAGAAATGGCTGTGTCCGATTTGATGTATGGGAGCAAGATCTTGTCCTTGACAATGTTTGTCCCTATCTGACTAATTTGGATCGTTGACTGTCTGATTCTACTTCGCGGCGTCTAGTCTCGAAGACCGAGCTTAGTCGACTCGATTGAGAACCCCAATGGCTTACAAGCCAGTCTCAAAGGTTCTCGCCCTTGTCGCCGTATTTACTGTCCGACGAGGCACGCTTTCCCCCAGGGCACTGACGTCAAGGACGTTGGTGTCGGTGAGCCCGAGGAGATACCACCAGTATGTGCACCCCTTAAGAGGGTGAGGCTTGGTACCTAGGGGAGAGAGAAGGTTAAGTTAATGTTCGTGGAACGGAGCTTTGGAGTGCGGGTGCGGAAAGCGGAGTTGTTGGTTGGAGTCGAATTTCTGCAGCGTGTTGGAGCTGGAGAATGCACAGTGGGCCAGAATCGAAAATTTCTGGCCAAAATTCTGAAACTGCAAATGTACTTATTGTGCATAGGTGATTAAGGGAAAAATAGTAAAAAAAATTGACACCGTTTGGGGGTGATATATATATATATATATATATATATATATATATATATATATATATATATATATATATATATATATATATATATATATATATATATATATATATATATACATATATATATATATATATATATATATACGAAAATATAAACAACCTTCGTATATTTTTGAAACTCAGTTTAAGTACTTTTAATACCTAAATTTCTGTGAGAAAAATAAGGAAAAAAAATATCTACCTCTGGAGGTGAGTTATAAGAGTTGAAAATATAAATAATGCACGATTTTTTTCAAACTTGGCATACGTGTTGATTGCAGGCATTTATAACAAAAATATTTTTAAAATACCCTCTCGTCGTGGCTGAGAGTGATATGTAAGAGTTTAAAAAATTGTTTAATCAGTGTTTTTAGAAAAAGATTAAAAAAAATTATATATTAACATTGTGGAATAAAAAGAGATAATAGGTATTCAAAAGACAAATTTATTATAGATGTTTGAAGGTTTGGGTACTTCTGGTATTGCTAATAGACTTAATACTTCGGAAGGTAATGGGGCAATTTTCTAAGTCCTGTGATGAACGGGTCGGACGAAATTAGCAGGCAATGAAGAAGATATTCGTTCGTTAGTTGTCGCCGGCATGTAAGAAGGTAACTGATGAAGTGCTACTTGATGTGGTAGCAGTCACGACCTCTTGCTCACTGTCTGTTGGTGTTGGCTGTTCTAATCTCTTGATCCTCTCGCCCATCTTGATGATGTAGCGACGTGTCTCTTCTTCGCTTCCACTTCGGGAATGTCGACTCCAAACGATAGATCTTACATGTTGGTTTCACACTTTGTATCTAAAAGAATACGTGCCAATTTGTAATACCAATTCGTTATACTACATTTTCGGTTTTACTAAACGCAATATATGTTAGTTACGGCGCGAAATTTGAATTCGTTATACACCTATCAAGGTCCAGTGAACTAAACTGTCGTTTTCTTCATCACTATATACATCGCTGTAATGAAATCGCGCTTTGGAACGTAAAACATCTAAAGTTAAATTATCCTCTGAGTCAGACAAGTCATTGGAATAGTCATGGATTCCATTGTGAAAATGTTTGCATTGCGTTAGCCACTTAAAACATGAAAGTGACCTCATCCAAAGGTGATTAACACGGAGAGATACACTAGTTTTAACTACTTGGTGAACTTTCATAGTCCCACGAAATGAAATACATCTTTCGTCATTTTTTTTTAAATAATTTCAATCTGGTCAGAATGAATTTCAAAGAAATGGACTCCTTTGAAATTCTCATGAAGAACATTCAGCAAAGTTTGAAGATCTGATACATCATTTCCTTGGGCAACATACGATCTGCTGTTCTTTTACACACTGCCTCGATTCCATCTGGTGTCCCTTTTCCATGGCTCGCTTCCTGATAATTCCTTGTAATATGTTTTACTTGTTAAAAGTACTCCTGAAAACTATTCGCCAAGAAATAAAACATCTTATTTTTATATTGGGTAGCTGGACTATCACTCAAAAAGTGAATGGTATTAATTATAGAAGAACTTAAGCTTTCTTTTACTACTGGAAGCAGATGGGCCCAAACAGCAGCTGGACCATGTAAAAGAGATTCCGACAGCGTACAGAAACTTTTCGTAATAGTACCACTCCCCGAATTTGAATAGACTATGAGTATGTAGCAAAGTTTGCTTTCTTGAGCCACCAATATGAAAAGACTGAATTTCTTCACCGTACTTTAAAATTTATAATCCTCGCTTAAGTCACAGTGGATAATTATTTAATTTTTCTTTGTAATATAGTATTATTCTGGTGTAAGAAAACTTTTTTTTTGGATTTGAAAACGGCCGAGGTGGCAAAAGTTGGCACGTGTATAAATAAGTATTTAATCAAAAACTTTTTGAATGAAAACATATTTTTTTTTAAGAAACATATTCAGGAAACTATTCTGTTGTATCTAGAAAGTACGTGTATAAAATTTGAAGACCTTGGATAGTTTTTGGAGGTGCCCCAAAAAATGAAATATTAAATGTAAAAATAAAATAAATTATTTTTATTAGGTTTATAACTAATAAACAACAAATGAACTAAAGAGTGACCTCAAAATTCGCCTGTATTTGCATAAGAGATAGCGGTCCAAGGGAAAGAGCAAAATAAATCCTATAGGGCTCAAATTAAACTTTTAAGGTGACCATATTTTTTACTTTTTTGAAAAAATGCAAAAATCACCCATGGAAGAAAATATTTAAAAAAGGCAGTATATAATGAATATTTTAAAAAATAAAACAACTGTTATTACTCAGATTTTATATTGTATGAATTATTATTTACGGATTATATATTATTCTGTAGCGTATTTGGAACCCCTTGTAATAATTAAAATACTAACCCCAGAAAACGAAAAAATTCATAAGTACTACCCACATGATACAATCGTCATGGGATTTTCACTAGAATTATTGTTATGACTAGTCGAACCCATATCTACAGGGAAATTGAGCTACCACCCTCCTTGTAATAATAAGAAAACCTGAATAGGGGTGATTTTTGCATTTTTTCAAAAAAGTAAAAAAATATGCTCACCTTAAAATTTCTCAAAGTTTAATTTGAGCCCTATAGGATTTATTTTGCTCTTTCCCTTGGCCCGCTATCTATTATGCAAAAACAGGCGAATTTTAGGCCTTTTTGCGGTCACTCTCTAGTGACTGTGAACCAATAAAGTAAGAAGAACAAAATCTTAGGAACTATAATTAGTGTGTAAAATATACGTATGTATCTATTTTTAAATAATAACAAGATAGTCATAAGAAAAGGTC
The DNA here is from genome assembly GCA_936432065.2 of Rutpela maculata. Lineage (NCBI taxonomy): Eukaryota > Metazoa > Arthropoda > Insecta > Coleoptera > Cerambycidae > Rutpela > Rutpela maculata. The sequence continues at coordinate 96,405,590 of OW386292.2, read as the reverse complement.
AAAATAAATTCAATCTAAATTCATATTTCGTGTTGAAACACTTCATAAGATTTCTGGATACAAGTCGAGACCTTATAAATCCATCTCTCCGTTTTTCCCCACAAACTAGAGATGCAGTCTCAGTCACTAGTCGTACACATCTTTCAGTCCCTTGTGTATGGCATGGAAAATTAGGTATATTAAAAAAATTCGCAGAATTATCTTCACTCGATATAAAATTTTCCAATTACTTATCAGACACGTGTTTTAAAATTGGAGGTTCTCATCGGTCCATATCATACCAAAAAATAATTTCTGTACAATCTTTTGCTTCCATATCTAATCGAAGTACCCGAAATCGTCTAACATTTGACAAGTTTCTGTTTTGCTTCCTGGCAGCAAGTATTCTACTACATGCTAACTTTCTAATGTGATTTCTGTCATCAGATAACATTGCTAAAAGTAAAATCTCCGATATCCGGCCAATATATCCGTTTCTTTGGATTACATCATCTACTGTGTGTCTTAGGTGATCCGGCGTATATATTGAGTATGTAATTAATTTCCACAAGTGACGTCCTTCGGTGCACAATGATTTTGCTTTTATATTAAACCATACCGGTCCATATACCTTTATAATATAAGTAACTAAATGTATCAGATTTTCTGAAGGATGTTCTGATGCCACATAAAGGCGAAGAATTTGATTCGCCGTTATAAGCCATCTGGAATGTACGATTGGCCCTGATTTAAACTTAGCCAGATCTTGACTGTATTCTCCAGAAGCTGCATATCGAACAAATATTGCTGGTCAGTGCTCAGAATTTTTCTAACCAAATTTGGAATTGTATTTCCCTCAATTCTCTAAAATTACTGTCGGAAGCTTCTCACAAGTGTGAATTAACTTGCCAGTAGTACCAGCAAACGCTTTAGGACCTTGAGTAACAGCATTAAGCTGAATTAAAAGGAGGCGCAGGAAAAGTTCGTTAAGGTGTAAAGTGCAGGGGACGATTCAGTTCAGCTTCTAAAAGACGTATTACTCCTGCGTTTAGTCCCGTATTTACATTTGTCCCATCACATATAAGTGAATTAGTTGATATGCTTTTTTATTAAAAAAGTCCAATATTCTATCTTTGATGTTGGCAGCTGTTCCAGACGAAACTGTTAAATGTCCAAGGTAAATACAATTAGGCTCCTGTATCAAAGAAATGTGTTCCTCTCTGACAGTATTAGCGTAAAGGTCGCCACTCACGTTCCAACGTCGCAGTAGGATTTTGTCGAATGCGATTGCAGTATGATTTTGTTGCAAATCGGATGAGGCCACACACGTTACTTTGCAGTACAAGTTTTGTGTTCCAACATGTCGGATGAAAGCATACTTCTAGCGGCTCTTGTGTTTTGTATAACCGAAAAAAGAAAGTGCAAGAAACGTAGGTGGTGGTGCAAAAATTGGTTACAAAAAAGGCATACATACACTCACGTTAATTTATTGGAAGAATTAAGGTTACATCCAGACGATTGGAGAAACTCTTCGAATGGATGAATCGACTTACTTACAATTGTTATTAGCAATAACGCCTATTATTGAAAAGCAGAACACAGTAATGCGTTTGTCAATAACACACCACATGAAAGGCTTTCAGTTACTTTAAGGTAAGTATTTTTGTACCCAACCCAAAAGCGTTGACTGCAATGAACCTTTTTTAAAATATTAATTTTATTATGTATAATTTTAGATTTTTGGCAACTACGAAGATCTGAAGTTCTCCACTGTAATCTCGCCTCAATCATTGGGTAGAATAATACCTGAAACTTGTGCTGCAATTTACACTGTTTTAGCAAAGGACTATCTAAAGGTAATAAAAACTGATAATGAATAAGAAAAAGTTTAAAATAAACGTTTAATATTAAATAACAAATGTCACTCTAACATAAAAATACTTAAAATATTTTTTCTTAAATGATACAGTAACAAACAATAATGTGACATATACAAAAGGTAGGAAAAATATTAATAAAAAGTTAAATAAACACTGCTCTTGCCTATAAATATATGAAACTCAACAGAAATATTTTTTTCTTTATATCCACAAAAAACTGGATTTAGACGTATTTTTCATGGTAAAAAAGCTGAAGCAAAATAGTATTATTTATCATCAATTGCATTAAAGGTGTGAAATAATTGTGACGCCGAAATATTTGGATAATTAACATACTGAGACTGCTGCAGTTCTGTGTAGTTAACCGCTGTTAAATTATTACATGATTTTGTGAAATATTACTTGGACCGACAACAGGATGAAAATTGTCATTAGGCGTTCCTTGGGAAATAGGTAAACTGGCAGGATTTGATGGTGGTTCCAATCTCCACCCCCTACTTAAATTATTGCACTCAGCTTCAAACAAAACATCATTAATTCATTTTTCGGCCATAATCCGTTGATCCATTGAAAGAACCCTTAATTCCATACCGATATTTTCTCCGCATATATCGAATCTATCCTTTTCACGCTGATTTTCTGTTGGCTTCTTCAATTTCTCATTGATTGTAACTAAAAGTTCTTCCCACGGATTTGTTTTTCGCCCACGTTTTCTGCAATGAGACGGCGTTGTGCTGCAGGTGGAAACGCTTGCTGATTGGGTAGAATGTGCAGATATTTGTGAATCTTCATTCTCCTCAGTTTGCGGTGAAGGTACGGATTCAGTTTGAGTGCTTTCTTGATCGGTTACCTAAAAATATAACACATTGGTATCTTATTAAAGCTTCTACTGTTTATTGAGAAAAAATAATAATCACGTTATTTTTTTGTGTGCTTTCCCAGGAATTTTTTTGTCCTTAAAAATAAATATTTTCTTTTTCAGTTTCCAAAAAGTGAAGAAGAATGGAAGTCTATTGCAGATATGTTCGAGAGAAAATGGAACTTTCCTCACTGTTTGGGAGCCATAAACGGAAAGCATGTTCGAATTGTTCCACTAGCTCACTCAGGGTCCTATTTTTATAATTATAAAGGATTTCACAGTTTGGTGCTTAAGGCTGTAGCGAACGCCAATTACGAAATTATATACTGTCATTTTGGGACTAATGGAAGAATTTCTGATGGAGGTGTAATAAATAACACAAAATTTTATGAAAAACTGAAGTCTGGAAATCTGAAAGTACCAGAAAAACTACGAAATTCTACCTTATGTATTTGTTGGAGATGAGGCATTTTCGTTAGGTCCAAATTTGCTAAAATCATTTCCTCAGAAAAATTTAGACAAAGAGAAAGCCATTTTTAACTACAGATTATCGCGAGCGCGTCGAATAATAGAAAACGTATTTGGAATTTTGGCTGCTAGATTCAGAATATTCATACACAAATCAATGTTAATCTGGAAGCAATTGAGATGATAGTCATGGCGTGTTGCGTTTTGCACAATTTTTTAAGAAGAAAATGCCCAGAAGTATATATTCCTAATGAACATTTGGATCATGAAGATGAAGAATCTGGAACACTTACACTAGGTCTTCGTGTTACTTCAGATGACTTCACTGATCTACAAAAAAGTTGTAGCAATAGAAGTATGTCACAATTTGGAAAAATCACAAGAGCACATTTCATGAATTATTTTAATAATGAAGGAGCTGTAAGTTGGCAAAATAAAGCTATAGAAAAGTACTTTTTTTGCTTACCTCTTCCTCATCTGACATATTAGAGACAGCTGCTCTCGGTAAATCTTGATCGTCCAAAAAAGACAGCAATTCAAAATACCAAAGCTTCGGCTTATAAATTTCATCTGCACCGGCGCCAGATTTACTCGAGTTTTTTTAATAATTTTAATTCTCTTTTGTATGATGTTCGAAAATTATTTATTTTCTTTTTAACAAACTTTTCGTTACTAACATATCCATAGCTGTTTTTCTAGCTGTTTTGGCATGATATAGGTGATTTTGCTTTCCAGAGACGTTCATGTTCCTTATACAATTCAAAGAAATCACTTAAAAATGTCGCACTATAAGCCATACTTGAATGAATTAACGAATTCGGATTTTTCTTTGTGTTTTGCAGTAGCAAAATCGCACGACCAAATCGCAAGCCGCAATACACCGTTAAATGAATGATCGAATTGAGACTGTTGTACTGCGGCAGACTGACCGGTTTGTCTGCGATCAAATCGCCCCGACTTGATTGGACGGCGAAAATACACGATCAAATTGCATTCGATTTCGTCGTATCCAACGAAATCGTACTGCGGCGTTGGAACGTGAGTGGCGACCTTAATATTTCTTTGCTTTCTTTGTTTGTGTCCTGGTTCCTTTCTTTCATCGAAGTACAAGCCTTTTACCTCCACAAATAGATTTCCATCTTATAGTTCTTTTCTGTGTTTTTCGCGATCATGGCAAACTTTATTTCGACCAACAATTTTAGTACTGTCGATTTCGCCTAGATCCTTTAGAAGAGCAGAAGAAATAGATGCAGCACTATGGCCTGAGATCCTACGACGATCGCATTCCCTAGCAAAAGTGAAAAGCTTTTTCCTCATTTGACCTTTCAAATCTGCTCTAGATACAAAAGAGCAAAATGGTTGTAGGTCGGAATTACACGAATTGCAGGAGGGAAGTAATTGATACGATTCTTCTGGCGAGTAGCTACTGCTAGTTTCTTCCGACTCATTCATCTGTTTAAAGTTTCTTGTCTGTAATGCCTGTTTCTTTTTTTGTTACTTCTGACTCTTGGTCTTTATTCAACTGTTTCATATCCCTTTTATCCTCCTCATATGCCTTTTTTCTAACTGCTTCGAATTTTTCTGGTCGATTGGTTCTATAGTCAGGTTTCAGTTGTTCGCTGATCTGTTAAAAATAATACTCCTTTAGATGCGATTTTCTTTTTTGGAACAGCGACAGGTTTGGATTATCGCATTTGCAACTGGCGATGTTAAAGAGAGTTTGCTTCATTTACATTTTATGTCCAGCTTCTTTTGGTAACTCTCAGACTCCCTTTCTTTGGAACAGCGACATAGGTTTGGATTATCGCATTTGTAGCCGGCGATGTCAAAGAAAGTTTGCTCCCATTTACATTTTAAATCGTCCAGCTTCTTTTAGTAACTCTCAGACTCCCTTTCTTTCTTTGGAACAGCGACATAGGTTTGGATTATCGCATTTCTAGCTGGCGTCAAAGAGAGTTTGTTCCCATTATATTTTTATATCTTCTAGCTTCTTTTAGTTATGGGAACGGATGACTTTCTCCATCTTAACTCCAACGCCTTTGCGACCTGGGTTGCAATCAATAAAGCTGATGGATTTGCCATTATTAGATCTCTTGTTTCATTTCTGATATAAAAAAATGACCAACTATGTCCGCATTTGTAGGAAGTACCACCTAAGACATCCAAACAGAGAAAAGAGAAGTTTTTCTGGTAGAGGCTTTCCTGGAGTTCATGTTAACTTATTAAATCTGTAACAGAAGACATTTTTTGAAAACTTTATTCAAAATTAAAAAAAAAACTAAAAAATGTCTTAAAACTGCTGAATGCTGAATTAATCAAAAATAATAAATATTTTTTTAACTTACTTGGGGCATCTCTAAAAATAATTCTATGGTCTCCAAATTTTATACACTTTCAAGACATGCCAAAATAGTCTCACTTAGGGCCGAATAAATTTTAATACCCGATTTTTTAAAAGCAGATTTATTTGCCAGCCCCTTGCCTTTCTTTGATGGTTCACACATTTTTAAGTTGATCCTTAATAGGACCTAGAAGGGCTGGTAAATTTTTCTGTTCATTTAATATGTTGTGGAGAATTGAATTATCATCGTTCTTAGATTTCGCTACCTGAGTTTTGTTGTTGGATTTTTTTGAGGTCGAGAGTTTCGCCTTAACTACAAAACTGTCCTTCGCAGGTAGAGAATTCTTCGAAGGGCCTGACTGTGAATTGCCAACTTTGTTCTTCGATGACGACGATGACTTTATTTTTTTAGATTTTGAAGGTTCAAAATCAGAATCGTCGTCATCGATGTATTTTTTCGTAACAGTAGGTGCAGATCGAGCGAGATTTTTTTTCGATACATTTGACACACTGACACGCTGCAGTCGCACCGATGACGACATTGCTGCTCCCTGGTTGACCGTGCAGGTTGACAGACTGAGGCATGTTTTCAGCTTCATCCAGGAGACCCAAAATAGCTGTCCATATCGTCCCCAGTGAGATAGAAGAAAATATTATTTAGATATTAAGCATTTCACAACTTACACACTTTCTGTTTCAATTAAAATAATAAATTACCTGTATGTCGCCAAAGTCGTTGGGAGCCGTTGTGAGCCGCCGCCATTTCCAAGCGTGGGTGACGCCGCGTCCTCCTGCGATGGCCCAAAATTCGCCAAATAAGCCACCGCCGTGAGGGCATTTACTACTGGTGATGGAGACCTTCTTCTTGCACCTACCACTTTCTTTAGCAAAGAATTAATTCCCACAAACAACTCAAAAAGAATTAAAGTTTAAAAACTTTAAGGACGAGCACGTCTGTTCGTATCAAAAGTTGAAGACGCAAAGAACTTCCTTAGCGTCAGTGACGCTAACGTAATAATGATTATTAGACTTTAAAAAAGCAAAATCAATTTTTAAAACACAATTTATTCGTTCAATACACACATAAAACGATTTTATACATGTATAACAAACAACAGCTACGATCTAACTAGAAATGAATACTATAATAGATAATAAACTTGGTTATGAAGTCAGCCGGAAAGTGCTAACTTAGTAACTTTGCAATTGTGTGCCACCAAGTCACGTACATAATGACGTAGAGGAATTCACCCCACCGACTAACCTACTCCACACCCCACCCTTATTCTCATTGGTTGTAAATTAATCCCACTCTTCACCCCACTCTTATTTCACATTGGTTGAAATTAACCACTGGTGGAACAAGTGGTACTAGATGCAGTAGCAGAGTACTGCAACTTTTGCTAATTTCGATTAAGTAACGCTGCCGCTGGAGTATAGATGGTGCTGAGTGCCATGACAAAGTTGTTTTCCAACAATGCACACTACAACTTTTAGTACAGCGGTTAACTAACGCTACCGCTTGAAAATAGATGGCGTTAGTAGAGCTCTTTTCCAACTTAACAGCTAACTTCGACAATACGCACTATCAGTAAAAAAGTGGTGTAATAGCTTAAATAGTGAATAGCTTTACATTATTTGATTACCATTTATTTTGAGAGAACTCATAATAAGAAAAACAACAATTTATATATAAATTTTATTAACGAATAATAAGAGAATACATACATTTGTTACAATTATTAACTACTGTTTTTATTCTGATTAAGGGAAATATTGGGATGAATTTTCCAGTTTAGTATTATGTTTGCCGATCTTTGCGTTAAGTATTAAGAGCATTATTAGATTGACTTAACTCTGCTATTGCTGCAAGTAAAGCATCTAAATTATCATTGTTTTTTTCAACACGTCGTTCGAGACTATTTACGGCTGATATTAACCACACAAAGTTTTGCTTTGGCTCACTTTGAAAGAATCTTATATCAGAGTATCCCCAAGGTAATGTCTTTGTCGTATTCGGAATAACGAAACGCTTGTCGTCATGATGAGAAAGAGCTACTTTATTCCGCATCTCTGTAAAAATATCATGTAAATGACTTCTAAATGTGTTCATTTTTCAAAATATTAAACCCCCTTGTTCAACGATTTTCTTGTAGTCGTGTACCGTCAATTCTTTTTTAATAACCGACTTCTTTACACCTTTGGCTTTCTTTAGCTCATTACGGACTGGATTGTACATAATAAGCTTTCGCTCCCGTATCATAAAAGCTAATAATAGGATCCTCAGCAAACTCATCTTTCATATTTCCGAGCACTGATGGATTTTTTAGAATATCAAATTTATTTCCTTCCTTATAATTAGACGTATCAAATTTTTCGGGATTTTGTACAATAAAGTCGTAAAAATTGTAATAATTAGCGAATCTGTGTCCGTGTACAACAACGAAGCATCATTACCGAATTTCATAAAAAAGTCATACCTCAGAGCTGCTTACGCCATCCAAGGTCAAGGCCACGAAGGCACAAAACATTTGTGCTTGACAAACGTACCTGTTCAAGGTCAAGTGATGTTGTACCGGGGGAGACAGCGTGTAAAGCTCAAGGACACCTGCGTCATCCAAGGTCACATAGAGTGGAGGGAGGAGGTCCAATGGCGGCTAAGGACCTCTACTCGTCAACTTGAAAGCCGTAGACAAAATAGTACTTGCCTGTGGTGCCCTACACAACTTTTTACGTAAGACGAGTCCATCTTATTTGACCCTTACCGCTGTGGATTGGGAAGATACTTCCACAGGTCAGCTTTCTAAAGGAGAGTGGAGGAAAGAAATATCGGAGCTAGTGGGCCTTAAAAGACAAAATAGGAGAGCGAACAATATACTCACCGAAAAGATACGAGGATTCTACAAAGATTATTATAATAATGAAGGCAGTGTGGTCTTTCAAGAAAATATGATTAACCGCCGTTAGTAACGTAATGCCGTTATAATTAAGTCATCAATAATTAAAAATGACTTACATTTGTATTTGAAAGTTCTCTATGTCTGTCATCCTCTTCCTCCTTACTGAATTGCTCATCAATGGTGCGCTTTTCAGATTGTGTGCTCCTTTTCTCTAGATTGGAGACACCCTTCCTGACACTTTCTGATAACTTGTGAATAATAATTGATCGAAGTACCATAAATTCGACTCGTATCGTGCGAGCTTCCTGTTTTATTTTTCGATTTCAATACTTTTCTTAACTCCCTTCGAGATGAAGCTCTCAGAATTTCAATTTTGGCTTTTACAAATTTTTCATCCACATCAGGATTAATGATTTTGGCTTTTTCCGCATATTTTCTTCTAACAGCCGTACGATACGTGCTTTGATACTTTGGGATGTACCAGAGGACGGTGAGACATGTACGATGTACTTAGAATAGAATAGAATACACTTTATTGCTGTAGATCTTAGAAGACATTAGCATTGTCAAAGTTATTAAATATTTAAAACTTACAATAAAAATAAAATGTAAGAAACATTAAAAGTATATAAAACATTAAAAGCATACAAAAAGAATATAAAAAGAGAGCAGCAAGAGGAAACAAAAATTCATAAAACTAAAATTAGCCTAAAACTAAAAAGATAAAAGAATTCGTTAAACTGTTGCTTATAATATAATATAATTAACGAATAATACAATTTTTTTTATGTATTTAAAAAATCACTGAAAGAATAAAATGCATTTTCAAATAAATACAATTTAAGTTGTTTTTTAAATGAATTGGTATTATTTATTGATTTTAATTCTCCTGGCAGGGCATTGTAAGCCTTAATAGCGTTATAATAGGGACCTTTTTCATAAAAACTGTGGTGATGAACTGGTATTCTGAGACACTCTGGCTCTTGTGCCAAAGTTGTTTTCTTCCACAACCGTTTGTCGATGAAACTTGTTTCCCTTTTTTACTTGGACTAGGGTTTTATCTTTACGCCTGTCAAAATACAGACCATGTAAGTTTGTTTCAGAAAGTTCTTGCAGCTGGAGAGTACTTCTGTCAATAACTTTAGAAGGGGCTTCTGGTGTTATTATTCCAATGTCATGTAAAACGACGGATGCAAGAGCAGCTGCAGATCTATCCGACATGCCGTGTCTGTCGCATGTTTTGTAAAAGCCGTGAGCTGAATTCGCATTTGCTGTTTCTTTTTCGACATAGGTGGAAGTTGAAGGTCTAGGAACTGTTTCCGGGAATTTAATCTTGCTGTCAGAACAATCGTTTGACTCTGAAGTAGAAGACGAGTCAGAGTCAAATAAAGCTTTTGAATCGGTTTCTTTTGCGGAATGCATTAGGTAGTTAACATTTCGAGATACTTCTTTCTTTTGCCTTTGTTCTTTCTGCTTGAGTTGTTTTGTTTTTTCACATCGACTCTGCTTACTGCCATTTTCTCGCCCTCTTTGATCTAATAGGAACTTTTGTTCACATTAAGAGGCACTTTGCAGGATTTGTCACAAATGAAAGTAGAAGATAAATCACATTTGCATGCTGCGATATCAAAAACAGTGATTTTACTTTCCTCTTTGCAATGCTGAATTCTGAACTAGTAAGTTTCACTGTTTTGTCTGCTCATAAATTTCATGTATTTGGCTGTAAAATTCTGGTATGGGAAACTATAGGAATAGATGCCAAATTTATTCCAACTTAACTGCCACTTCCTCGGATATTTCAGAAAATGTGGGCTCTTTTTGGGTGACTTTCTTATTAAACTTAATCCACGCACAAAATTTCATAACTTGTTCATAAGTTGGCAACACATGTTCTGGGAGTTCCGACGGTTGTCCAAACACGGGGAAGCTCACGGCACATCTTGTTTTCACTCCTAACGGTCCTGGTGATAGGTTATTAACTGCTTTCGCCATTCTTAAATACGTGAATAATCACAACTACAAACACAGCACGTATTAACGACACGAAACCACTTGACGGTACTAATATCTGCCGTAGATTGAAGCAAACTGGTGGACGCATGTCACAGACTCGCACAGACAAGTCTAAATAAATAAACGCGTGCTCAAACACGTTTGGTCAGTTGGTCACCTAGGTAGATAATTTGAACATAACGCTTGTAACTTATATTAACCTTTTAATTATGTGAAATACACATTTTTTTGGAACATTTAAAGACTTTGGGAGGCCAAAGCAATTATCAGAATTCAAAGATATTTTACCCAGTTAATATGTAATGTACTTTTGGGTGGTATTAGATCAAATTACTGTAATTAAAAACAGACATTAAAAAAAATTAAGACCGTTGGAGAGGTAGAAAAAAACTAGAAATTTAAAAGGGAAAAAATGAAAATACTAACAAATAACACAAGCAACTTTTTCGCGCAATTAGAATTAAAATTTCCAATTTTCACTTTTTCACTCCACACCCTAATATACATGTCGATGACATTTTCTTGACCAAGTATCAATATATGGAATTCGAAGCTATCGATTTCTCTTTTAGGATAGTCAATATTCTTATATACACTTACAGTATATTCCGACATTCCAAGAAAGTTGGTATGGTAGCTCGCATCTTTACAAAGATGATTATCAAATGTATTTATACCTTTTGTTAGGAGCATTACTAAGGCGCTGAACAACATTACTTTTAGATTCTAACAGTAAACCAGACCACGTAGATAATATGGAGTATATCTTTTTAGAGCGTGCGTAATAAATTTTGGATTGTAATATATATATATATTGATCTTACAACGTGCTGTATCATCATCATTTGAACAATATTTTTCCAAAATTTTTTAAAATTTCTGGTAGAAAGGACTATGTTTATAAATGGGATTTTTTTTTATTACCTAGCACTCACTGTTTATAATTTCTTTTAACTTTTTATCTCGTATTTCGACATAATACACGAATTTTATTGCCTCTGAAACTCTCTGTAACAATTTAAATGCCAACAAGTATTTATCGGGTTTTATCACAGATTTAAGAAAGTAAATAAACCGAACAGGGTTTTATTATTTCTTTTGTGCATACCAATTTATCTGCAGATAATATGTACTTAAAAAAAGGCCATCAAGTTGTCTTTAAAGCAATTTGTTAAACCTCTTTGCTCTTGAAGGCCTATTGGTTTTATAGCCACTTAATTGCTGCATTATTCAAAACCACAATAAACTCATGAAGTTTTATAGTGGATTTTAAATATTTTGAGTTTTGTGATAGACATCTATAAATCTTTAGGTTTTATGGGAGTTTTAAAATATGGTCTTTAAGTACTCCTTATGATCAAGCAATAAAACTAACAACTCTTAAGTAGTCTTACCTTTAATATATGTTATCATAAATACTATTTGCTTTTAACGATAATTGGTAAAGGTTCCTTAAAACCTAATAGTTTTTTGGTAGCTTTATTAAGGTACGTTAAAACTTTTTGGTTTTCATAAAGCACCTATAAATCGTTTGGTTCCCCCACTTACGCCTTTAAACTTTGAGAGAGGGGGCATATAACGCATAGTAAACACCATTTTGTGATTGCTGATTCTAGTTTAAACTGTGCAGTGCGGGGAAACTGTTTAAAATCTACTTACTTGTAGTTTTTCACTTTTTTTTGCTCAATTAACGCTATAATCACAGAAATAACGAGAAATTAATGATCGCACACTCAAAAATACACGAAATAAATAATATTTTTTTAGGTTATGTTATCTAAGCTTAGTACATTTGGATTAGAGATTGTCTTACAGGCATTAAAATAGTAATAAAGTGGAGAAATTGGAATTTAACAAAACATTTTGCTTTATGAAAATATTTCCTAAAGCCACAAACTCTTAATAGGGTATTCTATTAAAATAAACGGTTTTATTAATTTTTCAGCCATGTTTTTTCTGTTAACTATGGCAGACATGTTTGAATAAAGTTGGGGCAAGTGTTTAGTTATATTTTTCTTATTCTTACTGTTTACATTTAGCCTGCAACTATCTAAAATGTGTTAATATGTCATATAAAAAGCCCAAAATTATACTGAGTAAGCTAAAACTAGGGTTACTATTTCTTTTATTATTTGTAAATAATAATTAATAAGCTGACAAATGAAAGGCGCGTGATTTTTTTAAAAGTTTTTTGATATACTTTATCAATAAAGTGGTCTGCGTTGACAATATTTTGATACTAGGTTGTTTATTAATATCAAATATTAAAACGTTAGTACATGCAGATATTTCAAGCGAGACAGACATATTTTATTACTTGGCGACATTTTCTGATTTAGGCAGTTTAAGTGCAACAAGTTTTCGACAAAGAATTATTAAAGACACAATTATTTATGATGTTCTCAAAGCAGGCTTAAAATTTGATTGCAAATACTAACTGTTTTAAGAAGATTTTATAAAAGGTTTTATGGTAGACTTGAAAACATCTTGCAGATTTGGGTTCCAAAGTACTGTTGGCTTTATTGATAGTTTTAAGGAATATATTTATAACCTTTATAAAAGGTCTTTTTTGGTTTTATGCCGGGTTTATTGTAGCTTTTAAGAGGTTATCTAGTATAAACAGTTTTACGATCAGTTTTATTATATAGACTTAATAACCTCTTGTACATTGTGACAAAACTTAAATTGTTACTTGGGCTGCTTGTATTATATTATGAAAATGATGATGTAACATAAATTACGGAACCAAATTTCCATTTTGCTAATGTCGTTTATCATAAATGCAAATTCGAAAGCCTCTTTGTAAAATATTTTAACTTCCCGTATCGTAGAAAATTGATTTACATCATTCGTAATAATCTTCTTAAAATGGCAACAACATATATGTATGAGGGTTAATGCAGAGTTGTTATATCAGAACATGTATCGAGATAGCTCTTTAAGTCCACCGTACAGTTCCAAAACTATGTAATGACATTTATCAAGACAAAACTAAAATTGACACATTTTTAAAAACTATCCATTTTTTATTATTGTATATGCAAAAGGATTTGAAATTTGCTAACCGCAAACTTGCATAATGATCGCAACTAATTTGATCTATTGAAGGCGGTAACTTTTTATTTTCAGTTATTCTTATGACATATGCATAATACAGTGACGCTTTTGTTTTAATGTTTGGGACCTCGAAAACATTTTTCAGTTTTATCTATATGAGCAGTGGGAGAGAAATTATTGACTGATTGTCTAAAATGTTTAATTGTTCTTTACTGAAAACATGAGGAAAAAAAATCACCAACCTTATATAAGTTGGTTGTTGTTTTCCCATCTCGTCTGCAGAATGTCAAATAGGTTATTACTGTGCCTATCTTTATTGACTAGGGCTTCAGTCCTAACTGTACGGATTACATCGTTCGATTTAATATTTTGTAGATTTTCTCTGACAACCATTTCCAGTGAATCATCAAGAGTCGCTTTATCTGAATAAGCTGAAGGTTTCGTATGTTTCATTATGTTTTTTACTTAATCTCTTTCAACACCCCGCAAATGATTTGTTAATTGAGCACCTTTTGATTTAAAATAATGTGGCGATGTAAACACTTTCACAACTACATTATTTTTCTCTGTCATATCTTCAATCTTTAAAATGAAAGCCTTACACCCAAAATGTCCACAATACACATCACAATGGAATATAAGAGTACTTTCTATTTTCAAAACACAGGCGTTGTTGACCGTGATAAATTTTCTCTTCATAAAAAGGGCAAACGGACCAATAATAAATCAATTATTTTTGTATACCGCATTCATTTCGTCTACAGAGATAATAAACGATGAGGGCGCTAAAACTAAAACTTGATCTTTCCGTTATATTTTTTCCGCACCACTTATTTTTCGAACCATCTGGCAAAACCACACCTTTGAATTTAACTTTTTGGGAAAGAATTCGTTTAAGGTTATATCAACGATATGTAATCTAGATATGTAATATGCGAATTAGAAGGTAATACCTAATCTCGTCATTTTCTGCTTTATCTGCAATTGAATTTGTGGATGAATTTGCTTCCGAGTGAACAGAATTCTTTTTAGAATTAGAATCGTTATGTTCAATCGAAGAATCTTGATTTGTAATATGCGAATTGGAAGGTAATACATAATAGTCATTTTCTACTTTGTGTACGATTTAATTTGTGGATGAATCTGCTTCCGAGTGAATAGCATTCTTTTTAGTCGGAATCGTTATGTTCAATCGAAGAATCTTGATTTGTAATGTGCGAATTTGAAGATAATACATAATCATCATTTTATACATTTTGTACGATTGAATCTGTGGATGAATTTGCTTTACTTATTCGCTCATTTCTAATCAAATCAAGTCCTCCTTGGCACAATCTTCTTTTATTAAAACACTGTGCTTATTTGAGGTTACTGGTGAAATACTTTTTGTATCATCATCGTTAATATCGTTAATATCGTAAATCATTAAATAATCGTTAATATCATCATCCATAAGTGATTTTTTATGACACGTGGGAAAAAAAGGTTCGAAATAAGTATGGGCCTTTTTCGTTTTTTTCCTTCCACGTTTTAGCAGGCTCTTTTACAATAGAAATTTTGTTTTTATGATGCACAACGTTTCTTTTTAATTTGAAATTTGCATTCCCTGTGAATCGCCAGTTCTCTACGAAGTACTTTTATTAAAAATCAGCTTGATTTCAAGTTTGACTGACCACACAATATATATCAAGTCCCCAAACCAAGATTCTAAGGAGCATTACTAAGGCGCTGAACAACATTATTTTTAGATTCTAACAGTAAACCAGACCACATGGGTAAATATGGAATATATTTTTTTAGAGCGTGCGAAATAAATTTTGGATTGTAATGTTTATTGATCTTACAACCTGCTATATCATCATTTTCTACTTTTTCTGAAATTTTTAAAAATTTCTGGTAGAAAGGACCATGTTTATAAATGGGGATTTTTTTTCTTATCACACAGCACTCACTGTTTATAATTTCTTTTAACTTTTGATCTCGTATTTCGACAGAAGGATTTTATTGCCTCTGAAACTCTGCTTGTATTATATTTTGAAAAAGATATATAACATAGATTACGAAACCAAATTTCCATTTTGTTAATGCCGTTTATCATAAATGCAAATCCGAATGCCTCTGTAAAATATTTTAACTTCCCGTATTGTAGTAAATTGATTTATATCATTCGTAATAGAGACATTATTGACTGATTATCTAAAATGTTTAATTGCTCTTTACTAAAAATATGGGCAAAAAATCACCAACACCTCTTATATAAGCCTGGTTGTTGTTTTCCCATCTCGTTTGCAGAATGTCGAATAGGTTATTAATGTGCCTATCGTAAATAGCCAAGGTATAGTACTAAGGTACTATAGTAAACATTCAGTTTGAAACATATATATTAAAATCAGAATGTAATGTTTATAAGGTATAATTCATTTTTTGGTATATGTATATTATCTTGATGTTATTATATTTTTGTTATTCTGTCTTCCTTTTGTTCCGTTTTCATCTCCATAGTTTCTCAAAACTTTATTTGAGACAAATGAGTTGCTACACAGGGCTTCAGACCTAACTGTACGGATTACATCTTTCGATTTAATATTTTGTAGATTTTTCTCTACCAACCATTTCCAGTGAATCATCAAGAGTCTCTTTATCTGAATAAGCTGAAAGTTTCGTATGTTTTAATATGTTTTTTTTACTTAATCTCTTTCAACACCCCGCAAATGATTTGTTAATTTAAATTTAAAATAATGTGGCGATGAACTAAACCCTTTCACAACTACATTATTTTTCTCTGTCAGATCTTTAATCTTTAAAATGAAAGTCTTACATACAAAATATCCACAATACCCATAAATATTTGACTTCGTATCATAATGGAATATACGAGTACTTTTTATTTTCAAAACACAGGCGTTTGTTGACCGTACTAAAGTTTCTCTTGATAAAAGGGGCAAACGGATCAACAATAAATCAATTATTTTTGTATACCGCATTCATTTCGTCTACAGAGATAATAAACGAGCCTTCATAATAAGGGCACTAAAACTAAATCTTGGTCTTGCCGTTATATTTTTTCCGCGCCACTTATTTTTCGAACCATCTGGCAAAACAAACCTTTGAATTTAACTTTTGGGGAAAGAATTCGTTTAACAGGATCAGGTTATATCAAGGTTATGTAATCTGGATACGTAATATGCGAATTAGAAGGAAATACATAATCTCGTCATTTTCTGCTTTATCTGCAATAGAATTTGTGGATGAATTTGCTTCCGAGTGAGTAGAATTCTTTGTAGAATCAGAATCGTTATGTTCAATCGAAGAATCTTGATTTGTAATATGCGAATTAGAAGGTAATACATAATCCTCATTTTCTACTTTTTGTACGATTGAATTGTGGATGAATCTGCTTCAGAGTGAATAGCATTCTTTTTAGAATCAGAATCGTTATGTTCAATCGAAGAATCTTGATTTGTAATATGCGAATTTGAAGATAATACATTATCGTCATTTTCTACTTTTTGTACGACTGAATCTGTGGATGAATTTGCTTCACTTATTCGGTCATTTCTAATCAAGTCAAGTCCTTCGTGGGCACAGTCTTCTTTTATTAAAACACTGTGCTCATTTGAGGTTACTGGTGAAATACTTTTTGTATTAAGTATGGGCCTTTTTTGTTTTTTTTCCTTCCACGTTTCAGCAGGTTCATTTACAACAGAAATTTTGTTTTTGTGATTCAGAACGTTTCTTTTTAATTTGAAATTTGCATTCCCTGTGAATCGCCAGTTCCCTACGAAGTACTTTTCTTAAAAATCTGCTTGATTTCAAATTTGACTGACCACACAGTATATCAAGTCTCCAGCCAAAATTCTATCGGAGCGTTACTAAGGCGCTGAACAACATTACTTTTAAATTCTAACAGTAAACCAGACCACATGGGTAAATATGGAATATATTTTTTTAGAGCGTGCGTAATACATTTTGAATTATAATGTTTATTGATCTTACAACCTGCGTATCATCATTTTTTACTTTTGAACTATATTTTTCCAAAATTTTCAAAAATTTCTGGTAGCAAGGACTATGTTTATAAATGGGGATTTTTTCTTATCACACACAGCACTCACTGTTTATAATTTCTTTTAACTTTTGATCTCGTATTTCGACAGAATACAAGGATTTTATTGCCTCTGAAACTGCTTTTATTATATTTTGAAAACGATATGTAACATAGATTACGGAACCAAGTTTCCATTTTGTTAATGCCGTTTATCATGAATTCACATTCATAGAATGCCTCTGTAAAATATTTTAACTTCCCGTATTGTAGTAAATTGATTTAAATCATTCGTAATAATCTTCATAAAATGGCAACAACATATATGTATGAGGGTTAAATGCGGAGGTTTAGACATTTTCTTGTACAATATATCAGAGCATGTATCGAGATAGCCCTTTAAGTCGACTGTAGAGTTCCAAAACTACGTATTGGTATTTATCAAGACAAAACTAAAATCGACTACCACATTTTTAAAAAGTGGCCATTTTTTATTATTGTATATGCAAAAACGATTTGAAATTTAATAACCACAAATCTATGGCACTTCCATAATGATCGCAACAAATTTGATCTGTTGAAGACAGTAACTTTTTATTTTCAGTTATTCTTATGACACATGCATAATACAGTGACATTTTTTAAAAAGGTTTGGGATCTCGAAAACATTTTTCAGTTTCATCAATATGGGCAGTGGGAAGAGAAATTATTGACTGATTGTCTAAAATATTTAATTGTTCTTTACTAAAAATATGAGCAAAAAAATCACCACACCTTATATGAGCCTGTTTGTTGTTTTCCCATCTCGTTTGCAGAATGTCAAGTAGGTTATTACTGTGCCTATTGTTAATGGCCAGGGCTTCAGACCTATCTGTATCTGTACGGATTACATCGTTCGATTTAATATTTTGTAGATTTTCTGCACCTACCATTTCCAGTAAATCATCAAGAGTCCCTTTATCTGAATAAGCTGAAGGTTTCGAATGTTTTAATATGTTTTTTTACTTAATGTCTTTCAACACCCCGCAAATGATTTGTTAATTGAGCACTTTTTGAATTAAAATAATGTGGCGATGAACTAAATAAACACTTTCACAACTACATTATTTTTCTGTCAGATCTTCAGTCTTTAAAAGGAAAGTCTTGCATCCAAAATGTCCACGATACCCATAAATATTTGACTTCGTATCACAATGGAATACACGAGTACTCTTTATTTTCAAAACACAGGCGTTGTTGGCCGTGATAAATTTTCTCTTGATAAAAGGGGCAAACGGACCAATAATAAATCAATTATTTTTGCATACCGCATTCATTTCGTCTATAGAGATAATAAACGAGCCTTCATAATGAGGGCACTAAAACTAAATCTTAGTCTTTCCGTTATATTTTTTCGCGCCACTGGCAAAACAACACCTTTGAATTTAACTTTTTGGGAAAGAATTCGTTTAACAGGATCAGGTTATATCAACGATATGTAATCTGGATATGTAATATGTGAATTAAAAGTAAAAAAAAAAGTAAAAAATAATCTCGTCATTTTCTGCTTTATCTACAATTGAATTTGTGGATGAATTTGCTTTCGAGATAATAGAATTCTTTTTAGAATCAGAATCGTTATATTCAATCGAAGAATCTTGATTTGTAATATGTAAATTAGAAGGGTAATACATAATCGACATTTTCTACTTTTTGTACGATTGAATTTATGTATGAATTTGCATCCGAGTAAATAGCATCCTTCCTAGAATCAGAAATGTTATGTTCAATGGAAGAATCTTGATTTGGAGTATGCGAATTAGAAGGTAATATGTAATCGTCATTTCCTACTTTTTGTACGATTGAATTTGTGGATGAATCTGCTTCCGAGTGAATAGCATTCTTTTTAGAATCAGAATCGTTATGTTCAATCGAAGAATCTTGATTTGTAATATGCGAATTTGAAGGTAATACATTATCGTCATTTTCTACTTTTTGTACGATTGAATTTGTGGATGAATTTGTTTCCGAGTGAATAGCATTCTTTTTAGAATCAGAATCGTTATGTACAATCGAGGAATCTTGATTTGTAATATGCAAATTAGAAGGTAATACATAATCGTCATTTTCTACTTTTTGTACGATTGAATTTGTGGATGAATTTGCTTCCGAGTAAGTAGCATTCTATTAGAATCAGAATCGTTATGTTCAATCGAAGAAACTAAATTTGTAATATGCGAATTAGAAGGTACTATATAATCGTCGTTTTCTACTTTTTGTACGATTTAATTTGTGGATGAATTTGCTTCCTAGGAAATAGCATTATTTTTAGAATCAGAATCGTTATGTTCAATCGAAGAAACTTGATTTGTAATATGCGAATTAGAAGGTAATACATAATCGTCATTTTCTACTTGTGTACGATTGAATTTGTGGATGAATTTGCTTCCGAGTGAGTAGCATTCTCTTTAGAAAGAGAATCGTTATGTTCATTCGAAGAATCCTGATTTGTAATATGCGAATTAGAAGGTAATACATAACCGTCATTTTCTATTTTTTGTACGTTTGAATTTATTGATGAATTTGCTTACGAGTAAATAGCATTCTTTTAGAATCAGAATCGTTATGTTCAATAGAAGAAACTTGATTTGTAATATGCGAATTAGAAGGTAATACATAATCGTCATTTTCTACTTCTGTACGATTGAATTTGTGGATGAATTTGCTTCCGAGTGAGTAGCATTCTTTTTAGAATCAGAATCGTTATGTTCATTCGAAGAATCCTGATTTGTGATATGCGAATTAGATGGTAATACATAATCGTAATTTTCTACTCTATGTACGATTGAATTTGTGGATGAATTTGCTTCCAAGTAAATAGCATTCTTTTTAGAATCAGAATTGTTATGTTCAATCGAAAAATCTTGATTTGTAATATGCGAATTAGAAGGTAATACATAATCGTCATTTTCTACTTTTTGTACGATTGAATTTGTGGATGTATTTGCTTCCGAGTGGATATCATTCTTTTTAGAATCAGAATTGTTATGTTCAATCGAGGAATCTTGATTTGTAATATGCGAATTAAAAGGTGATACATAATCGTCATTCTCTACTTTTTGTACGATTGAATTTGTGGATGGATTTGCATCCGAGTAAATAGCATTCTTTTTAGAATCAGAATTGTTATGTTCAATCGAGAAATCTTGATTTGTAATATGCAAATTAAAAGGTAATACATAATCGTCATTTTCTACTTTTTGTACGATTGAATTTGTGGATGAATCTGCTTCCGAGTGAATAGCATTCTTTTTAGAATCAGAATCGTTATGTTCAATCGAAGAATCTTGATTTGTAATATGCGAATTTGAAGGTAATACATTATCGTCATTTTCTACTTTTTGTACGATTGAATTTGTGGATGAATTTGTTTCCGGGTGAATAGCATTCTTTTTAGAATCAGAATCGTTATGTTCAATCAGAGTTTTTACTTGTAATATGCGAAGCAGAAGGCAATACATAATCGTCATTTTATACATTTTGTACGATTGAATCTGTGGATGAATTTGCTTCACTTATTCGCTCATTTCTAATCAAATCAAGTCCTTCGTGGGCACAGTCTTCTTTTATTAAAACACTGCTCATTTGAGGTTACTGGTGAAATACTTTTTGTATTAGTACCATCATCCATAACTGATTTTTTATTAACACGTGGGAAAAAAAAGGTTCGTAATAAGTATGGGCCTTTTTTGTTTTTTTTCCTTCCACGTTTCAGCAGGTTCATTTACAACAGAAATTTTGTTTTTGTGATTCAGAACGTTTCTTTTTAATTTGAAATTTGCATTCCCTGTGAATAGCCAGTTCTCTACGAAGTACTTTTCTTAAAAATCTGCTTGATTTCAAGTTTGACTGACCACACAGTATATCAAGTCCCCAGCCAAAATTCTATCGGAGCGTTACTAAGGCGCTGAACAACATTACTTTTAAATTCTAACAGTAAACCAGACCACATGGGTAAATATGGAATATATTTTTTTAGAGCGTGCGTAATACATTTTGAATTATAATGTTTATTGATCTTACAACCTGCGTATCATTATTTTTTACTTTTGAACTATATTTTTCCAAAATTTTCAAAAATTTCTGGTAGCAAGGACTGTGTTTATAAATGGGGATTTTTTCTTATCACACACAGCACTCACTGTTTATAATTTCTTTTAACTTTTGTTCTCGTATTTCGACAGAATACAAGGATTTTATTGCCTCTGAAACTGCTTGTATTATATTTTGAAAACGATATGTAACATAGATTACGGAACCAAGTTTCCATTTTGTTAATGCCGTTTATCATGAATGTGAATAGAATGCCTCTGTAAAATATTTTAACTTCCCATATTGTAGTAAATTGATTTAAATCATTCGTAATAATCTTCATAAAATGGCAACAACATATATGTATGAGGGTTAAATGTGGAGGTTTAGACATTTTCTTGTACAATATATCAGAGCATGTATCGAGATAGCCCTTTAAGTCGACTGTACAGTTCCAAAACTACGTATTGGTATTTATCAAGACAAAACCAAAATCGACTACCACATTTTTAAAAACTTATTGTATATGCAAAAAGGATTTGAAATTTAATAACCACAAATCTATGGCACTTCCATAATGATCGCAACTAATTTGATCTGTTGAAGACAGTAACTTTTTATTTTCAGTTATTCTTATGATACATGCATAATACAGTGACATTTTTTTAAAATGTTTGGGACCTCGAAAACATTTTTCAGTTTCATCAATATGGGCAGTGGGAAGAAAAATTATTGACTGATTGTCTAAAATATTTAATTGTTCTTTACTAAAAATATGAGCAATAAAATCACCACACCTTATATGAGCCTATTTGTTGTTTTCCCATCTCGTTTGCAGAATGTCAAGTAGGTTATTACTGTGCCTATTGTTAATGGCCAGGGCTTCAGACCTATCTGTACGGATTACATCGTTCGATTTAATATTTTGTAGATTTTCTGTACCAACCATTTCCAGTGGATCATCAAGAGTCCCTTTATTTGAATAAGCTGAAGGTTTCGTATTTCAACGCCTCGCAAATGATTTGTTAATTGAGCACTTTTTGAATTAAAATAATGTGGCGATGAACTAAATAAACACTTTCACAACTACATTATTTTTCTGTCTTTAAAAGGAAAGTCTTGCATCCAAAATGTCCACGATACCCATAAATATTTGACGTCGTATCACAATGGAATATACGAGTACTTTTTATTTTCAAAACACAGGCGTTGTTGGCCGTGATAAATTTTTTCTTGATAAAAGGGGCAAACGGATCAACAATAAATCAATTATTTTTGTATACCGCATTCATTTCGTCTACCGAGATAATAAACGAGCCTTCATAATGAGGGCACTAAAACTAAATCTTAGTCTTTCCGTTATATTTTTTCCGGGCGCCTTATTTTTCGAACCATCTGGCAAAACAACACCTTTGAATTTAACTTTTTGAGAGAGAATTCGTTTAACAGGATCAGGTTATATCAACGATATGTAATCTGGATATGTAATATGCGAATTAGAAGGTAATACATAATCTCGTCATTTTCTGCTTTATCTGAAATTGAATTTGTGGATGAATTTGCTTCCGAGTGAATAGCATTCTTTTTAGAATCAGAATCGTTATGTTCAATCGAAGAATCTTGATTTGTAATATGCGAATTAGAAGGTAATACATAATCGTCATTTTCTACTTTTTGTACGATTGAATTTGTGGATGAATCTGCTTCAGAGTAAATAGTATTCTTTTTAGAATCAGAATCGTTATGCTCAATCGAAAAATCTTGATTTGTAATATGCGAATTAGAAGGTAATACATAATCGTCATTTTCTTCTCTTTGTACCATTGAATTTGTGGATGAATTTACTTCCGAGTGAATAGCATTCTTTTTAGAGTCGGAATCGTTATGTTCAGTCGAAAAATCTTGATTTGTAATATGCGAGTTAGAATATAATCATCATTTTCTACTTTTTGTACAATTGAATTTGTGGATGAATATGCTTCCGAGTGAATAGCATTCTTTTTAGAATCAGAATCGTAATGTTCAATCGAAGAATCTTGATTTGTAATATGCGAATTGGAAGGTAATACATAATCGTCATTTTCTACTTTTTGTACGATTGAATTTGTGGATGAATCTGCTTCCAATTGAATAGCATTCTTTTTAGAGTCGGAATCGTTATGTTCAATCGGAGAATCTTGATTTGTAATATGCGAATTTGAAGATAACATAATAGTAATTTTATACATTTTGTACGATTGAATCTGTGGATGAATTTGCTTCACTTATTCGCTCATTGCTAATCAAATCAAGTCCTTCGTGGGCACAGTCTTCTTTTATTAAAACACTGTGCTCATTTGAGGTTACTGGAGAAATACTTTTTGTATTAGTATCATCATCCATAAGTGATTTTTTATTGACACGTGGGGAAAAAATAGGTTCGTAATTGGTATGGGCCTTTTTTGTTTTTTTCCTTCCACGTTTAATTTACAACAGAAATTTTGTTTTTGTGATTCACGTTTCTTTTTAACTTGAGATTTGCATTCCCTGTGAATCGCCAGTTCCCTACGAAGTACTTTTCTTAAAAATCTGCTTGATTTCAAGTTTGACTGACCACACAGTATATCAAGTCCCCAAACCAAAATTCTATAGGAGCGTTACTAAGGCGCTGAACAACATTACTTTTAGATTCTAACAGTAAACCAGACCACATGGGTAAATATGGAATGTATTTTTTTAGGGGGTGCGTAATAAATTTTGAATTATAATGTTTATTGATCTTACAACCTGCTGTATTATCATTTTTTACTTTTGAACTATATTTTTCCAAAATTTTCAAAAATTTCTTTTAGCAAGGACTATGTTTATAAATGGGGATTTTTTTCTTATCACACACAGCACTCACTGTTTATAATTTCTTTTAACTTTTGATCTCGTATTTCGACAGAATACAAGGATTTTATTGCCTCTGAAACTGCTTGTATTATATTTTGAAAACGATATGTAACATAGATTACGGAACCAAGTTTCCATTTTGTTAATGCCGTTTATCATAAATGTGAATAGAATGCCTCTGTAAAATATTTTAACTTCCCATATTGTAGTAAATCGATTTAAATCATTCGTAATAATCTTCATAAAATGGCAACAACATATATGTATGAGGGTTAAATGCGGAGGTTTAGACATTTTCTTGTACAATATATCAGAGCACGTATCGAGATAGCCCTTTAAGTCGACTGTACAGTTCCAAAACTACGTATGGTATTTATCAAGACAAAACTAAAATCGACTACCACATTTTTAAAAACTGTCCATTTTTTATTATTGTATATGCAAAAAGGATTTGAAGTTTAATAACCACAAATCTATGGCACTTCCATAATGATCGCAACTAATTTGATCTGTTGAAGACAGTAACTTTTTATTTTCAGTTATTCTTATGACACATGCATAATTTTTTTCAAATGTTTGGGACCTCGAAAACATTTTTCAGTTTCATCAATATGGGCAGTGGGAAGAGAAATTATTGACTGATTGTCTAAAATATTTAATTGTTCTTTACTAAAAATATGAGCAAAAAAATCACCACACCTTTTATGAGCCTGTTTGTTTTCCAATCTCGTTTGCAGAATGTCAAGTAGGTTATTACTGTGCCTATTGTTAATGGCCAGGGCTTCAGACCTATCCGTACGGATTAACCGTTCGATTTAATATTTTGTAGATTTTCTGTACCAACCATTTCCAGTGAATCATCAAGAGTCCCTTTATCTGAATAAGCTGAAGGTTCCGTATGTTTTAATATGTTTTTTTACTTAATGTATTTCAATGCCCCGCAAATGATTTGTTAATTGAGCACTTTTTGAATTAAAATAATGCGGCGATGAACTAAATAAACACTTTCACAACTACATTATTTTTCTGTCAGATCTTCAGTCTTTAAAAGGAAATTCTTGCATCCAAAATAATGTCCACGATACCCTTAAATATTTGACTTCGTATCACAATGGAATATACGAGTACTTTTTATTTTCAAAACACAGGCGTTGTTGGCCGTGATAAATTTTTTCTTGATAAAAGGGGCAAACGGATCAACAATAAATCAATTATTTTTGTATACCGCATTCATTTCGTCTACCGAGATAATAAACGAGCCTTCATAATAAGGGCACTAAAACTAAATCTTGGTGTTTCCGTTATATTTTTTCCGCGCCACCATCTGGCAAAACAACACCTTTGAATTTAACTTTTGGGGAAAGACTTATTCGCTCATTTCTAATCAAATCAAGTCCTTCGTGGGCACAGTCTTCTTTTATTAAAACACTGTGCTCATTTGAGGTTACTGGTGAAATACTTTTTGTAGTATTATCATCGCTGAGTGATTTTTTATTGACACGTGGGAAAACAAGTTCGTAATAAGTATGGGCCTTTTTTGTTTTTTCCTTCCACGTTTCAGCAGGTTCATTTACAACAGAAATTTTGTTTTTGTGATTCACGTTTCTTTTTAATTTGAAATTTGCATTTCCTGTGAATCGCCAGTTCCTTACGAAGTACTTTTCTTAAAAATCTACTTGATTTCAAGTTTGACTGATCACGCAGTATATCAAGTCCCCAAGCCAAAATTCTATCGGAGCGTTACTAAGGCGCTGAACAACATTACTTTTAGATTCTAACAGTAAACCAGACCACATGGGTAAATTTCATTTTTTACTTTTGAACTATATTTTTCCAAAAATTTCTGGTAGCAAGGACTATGTTTATAAATGGGGATTTTTTCTTATCACACACAGCACTCACTGTTTATAATTTCTTTTAACTTTTGATCTCGTATTTCGACAGAATACAAGGATATTATTGCCTCTGAAACTGCTTGTATTATATTTTGAAAACGACATGTAACATAGATTACGGAACCAAGTTTTCATTTTGTTAATGCCGTTTATCATAAATGTGAATGAATGCCTCTGTAAAATATTTTAACTTCCCGTATTGTAGTAAATTGATTTAAATCATTCGTAATAATCTTCATAAAATGGCAACAACATATATGTATGAGGGTTAAATGCGGAGGTTTAGACATTTTCTTGTACAATATATCAGAGCATGTATCGAGGTAGCCCTTTAAGTCGACTGTACAGTTCCAAAACTACGTATTGAAGTAGGTAAAGAATGAGAAATGGCATGTACCCCCCTCCATGCCTCCCTGTGTACCCCCCACTCCTCACCCCACCCTAAACGGGATTGGTCGATGGGAGGGGATAAGCCACGCCCACCTTAACAGGATTGGTCAATGGGAGGGGATAAGCCGCACCCACTTTAACGGGGTTGACCGATGGGAGGGGATAAGCTACGCCCTCCTTAACGGGATTGGTCGATGGGAGGGGATAAGCTACGCCCCCCTTAACGAGATTGGCCAATGGGAGGGGATAAGCTGAACCCACCCTAACGGGATTGGTCAATGGGAGGGAGGGAGGTGAAGTCAACATACTTCTAAATGGGGTGGGAGGTGTGTGAAGCGGCGGTGGTATTATAGACCTCTGTTACAGGCATACATCTTAAAACATATTTAGAGAGTTCAAATACAAAGCACCTCCCCAACCAAATTAACTTTTATTATATAAATACATTTAACACCATTAAGGTTTCCATTATTGTTCATGTGTTAACAGTATTTCAAGAAACAATTAAATTTTAACTATTCAAGATGGTCGAAAACTGTAGTGTCTTGCCTGAACTGAAATTTGACTTACTTAGGGGGAGTTGGTGCAGAATATGGAGTTATTCTCTCCCTTAACATGTGCCTTCCAAATTTATCAATTGGCATGGTTAACAGACCTAAAGTTTTACACTTAATGAGGCTCTAACTTTCCACACATACTATTTATCGTATTATTTTAGCTTCCCTCAATTGTTCTATTATTGAAATTATTTCATTGTTATGTCCATTATTCCCTGCTAGTTGTGACGCTATCAGGAGTCTTAAACGATCTACAATTTCATTATAGTCATTAAAATGCTTATATTCAATCTGCTTATTATTGAATTCCATCATTGTTAGATTTCCCCCTCTCTTGTTTTGACTCCTCGTTTTCATCGTTTGCGATGTTGGAAGTGAACTAGATCTCGATCTTTGCACCGTAGCGGGTATTGATGATGCTGATTTATTTGAGGTAGTGGTTTTCTTATTGTTCCTTTCTTGAGTCAGCGAATATAAGTTCGTAACTCTTGGTTTAATAATATCTATAAATTTAAATGAATTCGATGTAGATAGGCCTTTCTCAGGATCGTAACCTAGGTAATGAGCATTAGTCTTTCTAATTATATCAATGTACTGATCTATATCAGTCGGTCGATAACCCGCAGGATGCTTTTTAAACATTAATTGTGTATTTATATTGACCGTTAATGATAAAGTCGGCTCCATCAAAGTCAATAGTTGCATCACCAATCGCATATTTTTTCGCAAATGGGTCGAAGTAAACACCGAAGGTATCGTCGTACTCATTTTTTACGTCCTCAAGTTTACCTTCTATATACGCTCGCGGTAAAGGTTTTTTAAATTGTTGTAAATACTTTTCATGATCGGCCGCTGTAGATGTATCTGCTATCGTTGCTGGAAAAGTTTCATCAAAGAAACTTTCAGCGATTTCAGGTCTTACTTGGGTTGGATCATACTGAAATGTTTCATCTTCCAAGTGAACAGGTCCTGCGGTATTGTAATATTCAAGAGGAGTTTGACCAATTGATCGAGTGTTTAAACTTTCACGGTTAATTTCTTCTTTTAGCTCCTTTTTCAAATAAGGTTTTGGAAAAGCACTTTCCGTTTTAATTAGAGTTGACACCAAATCTTTAAGAGGTTGAGTAATTGGCTTGTAAGTTTTCTCTAACTGGGACTGTGATTTGTCAATATCTCTTTTCAAACTTTTATATTTTTGTTTCAACGCCTCTCTTGTTTTTAACAGTTGTACTGCTAATCGGTTATCCATGATTACTGATTGATATCGTTCAGTGTTTTAACTTTATATATGAATGAATTTATCGAATCCTTTTCGATACTTTCCAGAGTTAATAGCGCAATCTTTATCTATTACGACAAATCCATATTTATCTTTCCAACAAAATGCACAGAGCTCTCTAAAATCTTGAAAACACATATCCACATTTACATGATCATCATAAATATGTTTCAAATTGGTCATATCCTGAGGGAATATCACAATAAGGTTAGCATTATCTCTACTAGAGATGGGCACGTGACGTGAATTTCACCGTGTCACGCCGTGTCACGGCGTGAGCGTGTACATTTAAGGTACCAAATCACGGAAAATTTCGTGAGTGTGCGTGAGTCAAAAGATCCCGTGCGTGAGCGTGCGTGAGATAATATTCACGCCGTGACACGACGCAACATCTCTGCTTTAAAACTTCAACCTGTCGTGTCGTGACAGGAATAAGAAGCGAAGCGATAGACGGAAGACGGAACACGAGCGCGAGAAGGGAGGGAAAAGGACAGGAGACAGGATGAATGACGCAACATTCAAATCAAACTGCGTAATTGCAATCTCTCTCTACTGCATTCGCCAGTCGCCTAGCCCTCCTGGCCTGGTCTGGTCACTCTGGTCCAGAGATGGGCACGTAACGTGAATTTCACCGTGTCGCGGCGTGAGCGTGTACATTTAAGGTACCAAATCACGGAAGATTTCGTGAGTGTGCGTGAGTCAAAAGATCCCGTGCGTGAGCGTGCGTGAGTTTGCCTTAACATATATCAGTCGTGCGTGAGTGTGCGTGAGCTAAAGGTTTAAAGTCGTGAGCGTGCGTGAGCGTGAGTCAAAATCGACTCACGCGCCCATCTCTAATCTCTACACAACTGTTTTGGAATGGCACTGTATGTCTGACATAGATAAAAACAATCAGTGTTTTTATGACGTCCAAAACAAAAATAACTTATAATGATATTTTGATTACAAGAAGCTAAATCATCATCATCATATTATCACTGAATTCGGTTTTATTTCTTCTGGAGGTATTACTGCGTCACCATCGTTATATTCGAAATATCCAATTTTATTCACAGGTTCCATTAGCATTCTTAAGTACTCATATTTTGGTTGATATAGGGACTTAGAATATAAATATATATTTTCAAAACGTAAACCATTGGGATGTTCTAACAAACTGAGCATTACGTTTGTCTTTCCACATCCCGAGCTTCCAACCAAAAGTCCTCGTTTCGATTGTCCACCAAATAAAATACCATGCTTTTGAATCGTGCTGGTCATGGAAACGTGATCATGATCTGCTATTGGTAGAACCGTTTCTTGCTGATGAATCTTCATTTCAAGCTGCTACTAATTAATACCTGAGGTGGAATTTTATTACGATAAGAACTATAGCAAACTGACTGGACATCGCATCCTACCTACATATATATAAGGGTGCCTAGCAAACATGTTTCATTTGTTTACACCATTTACATTATAATGGTTCGAAGAAAGGGTTCTCCATCCAGTAAAGCTGAAAACGCCAAGAAGAGAGGATGTGGTCTGCTTAATAAAATAATTAATAAGCTCCCAGTAGAATTGCATTTACCTGGTTATAATTATTGTGGGCCTGGAACTAAACTTTCAAAGCGATTACAAAGAGGTGATAAAGGAATTAATCCATTGGATGAGGCGTGCAAAGAACACGATATAGCGTATTCTAAATTTCAAGGCGTGGAAGAAAGAAATCAGGCTGACAGAGAATTAGCTGAAGTCGCACTTAAACGTGTAAAAGCAGCCGACACAGGGTTTGGTGAAAAAGTTGCCGCGTTGGGAGTCGGTGGGATAATGAAATTAAAAAGTAAGTTGGGAATGGGTCTTAAACGTGGAAGAAGTGACGCCTCAAAGAAGAAAGGTGGACAAATAAATGTAAAAGTTGGTGTAAAGAGAAAAACAAAATCAAAGAAGCGGAGGAGAAGAATTCTAGATACCCCAAAAATAGGTGGATTTCTACCACTTTTGTTGCCCCTTTTGGGGGCACTAGGAGCTATAGGAGGGGGTGCAGCCGGCATTGCAAAAGCAGTTAATGATGCTAAGTCAAATCGTGAACAGGTTGCTGAACAGAAGAGACATAATTTAGCAATGGAGCAAACCACAACAGGGAAAGGTTTATACTTGGGTCCTTATAAAAAAGGCTCTGGACTATATTTGAAAACTTATCCAAAAAACTCCCAATAAAGCTGCCTCACCGACCACTTACTAATTTAGATCTAATGAAATATTCGAAAATGCTTAAAATTCCTCATTTTCGCGACATATTTATGAGAGATACGCTTCCCAAAAAAGTAAAGAAGAATGAAACTGGTATAATAAATCTAGATACGGATGATGGAGAGGGGACTCGCTAAGTAGCGTACGCCAAGAAAAACAAAGAAATAATTTATTTTGACAGTTATGGAAATTTAAGACCTCCAGAAGAATTAATAAAATATTTTTTAAGTGATGGCAGCTTGAATACAATCAGATATAATTATGACTCCGTGCAAAATTATAATTCATATATCTGTGGACATTTATGTTTATTTTTTTTGTATAATCAATACAAATAGCAGATTGATTGTTGGTGGGAGGTGAACTCCACCTGATCTCATCATAAATCATTAATTCATAGGAGAAAAAGAGTAGAATAGCCACCTACCATGCATTTCTCAGTGACTGGTGAGCGGTGAGGATCCCTAAATTAATTGTGATATAGCATATTTACAATTCTTTTGCCATCATGCAGAAATTGGCATCCAAATTTTACAATAAAAATAATTGCATGATAGATTTTTCGATTGTATCAAATAATCCAGTAATATATAAGCCTTTCGATGAACGTTTATTATCATTTGAAAAATGGAATGGTACTGTGGAACCATCAGAACTTGCTCTAGCAGGATTTTATTACAGTGGCTACCATGATATAGTCAGCTGTTTTTGTTGTGGAGTCGAGATATATAGATGGGAGGCGTGTGACATACCTATAAATGAACACTTGAAATATTCAGCAAATTGTTCTTATGCAAAATTAATGAGAAGCCTATTGCGGCGAAATATAGAGGAGCACACATGTATGACAAAAAATCATATGGTTGGTTCTAGAAGAGGTTTCATATGGCTTGTGACCATAAGCTTGCATGTAATAAGTATCTATATGTTTATGATACGTAACATATGTTTATAAAAACAATATATACGTCTGTACTAATATATTGGATATTATGCCTGTCTGTACATGGATTTGTCTCAGATGTAAAAGTGTTTTAGAGGAATATAATGCACCCATGGATAATAAAATATACTGTTTGTAGCAGTTGTGATATAAGTGATAGAAGGGCACACGCTGCCTAATCTGTTGATATTTTATAACATAATTTATGTATGTATGCAATAAGCATCTGTATATTTATGAATGTAACTTAGAGTGTAATTAATAATAAATACCTTAATAATAAATATTTTTCAAAGTATCCACTTTTCCTATCATTCAGTTTTATAGTTCTACTTCAAGCAGTAATTTTTCAAATTTGAAGAATAATTAATTTTTTCAACTTCATTCTACCAGCATTTCACAAATTTACCCCCCCCCCCCCCCCAAATTATATATTTTCTTCTAAGTCACGAATACTATATAAAATAATAAAAGAGAAAATAACTTAAAAAAATTTATTAAAAAAAGACATATTTTTCAAACTACAAAGAAACTACAAAAAAACACCTTAAATTTAGAATCTTACCACTAACAGATTAAAAATTAAATAAAACAAAACTAAACTAATCAACTAACCTACACTATACTACACTTCAGTCAAAGGGCATATTGCCCACAAAGGCGTGGCACTTTTTCAGCTCCACGTCAACCACACCGACTTTCGCCTCCACCGTATCGGCCTCTTCGGCAATAAGTTGCTGGCGGTGGCGAAGTCGGTGCAGATGCTGGAGCATTTTATTTTTTGAAAGTTTCAGTTTGTGAGCATACCTATATGCCTTTTTCACCATACACTCCCGCACGTTTAAAGTTCTCTCTTTCGTTGACCACTGCCGCCTCCTGCTTTGCGACATCGTGCCGCACAAGGTCCAGCCACCCGTTCAACTCAAACTGGAGAAGAGCCTCTCCCTCAGCCTCTCGCTGCACCGTCCCCGGAGATCTCTCATCCGTAGTAGTGCCAGTAAGTTGATCTCCTAAGAACGACACCGCTGTGCTCCTCTCCACATCTGATTTTGGTAGAACTATAAGGGAAAAGAAAGTTAGATATCCAATTATTCAATAAAAAAAGGAAACAGTACCTGGCTGTTGTGGCCCCGATGGTGCCCCAATAGGCCTGAGATCCGTGAAGGATCCGGCCAGAATCTCAATGCCGGATCCGATGCTCCTTAGCCGACCGCTCACGGTTCATTAACTGTGCCATCTCTTCCTCGAACGAGCAGTCGGAAAACTGATCAGCCTCTTGGCTCCCTAGGCCTCTTGGGAACATATCTCCACCAGACATCTTATTATTAGCAGGAAACAGCAAACGTGAAGCGCGGTGCACGAAAACGCGGCGAAATTTGAAAATTTAGTCTATTTAAAAAACACTTAAAAATCAAAAATTAACACTTAAAAATAACTTACGAACAAACGAACCAAAAAGCAAAAATTGAAAAAAAATAAACAGAAAAACGGCGCAAATATAATGAACTAATTAACACTTAAAAATACTACCATTCGAACTTAACTAAAAATAAACTAGAAAATAAGGATTGAAAATATATAAAAAAAATAAAAAACTGAATGATAATAAAAAAACGGCGGAATGCAATAAAATAGTGTGGAAAGTACAGAATGAACTGTTAAAATTCACAGCTGAATTTTACTTTAAATAAAGTTCCACCCCAAAAAAAATTGCAGGTAGGGAGATGGGTAAGCAGTAAGTGTGAATGAAATGAACTGCAATGTATGCAAGTTGAATAAACTGCATTAAATTAATGACATACATAAATCACCGATTATTGCAAGTTGGCAAGGTTAGTCACCTATGGTGTGATTGAATATTGTCCGGTATTATATTACATTGCCAGTCTATTGATATGTG
This sequence comes from Rutpela maculata, assembly GCA_936432065.2. Lineage (NCBI taxonomy): Eukaryota > Metazoa > Arthropoda > Insecta > Coleoptera > Cerambycidae > Rutpela > Rutpela maculata. Next base: position 96,371,907 of record OW386292.2, on the reverse strand, counting down.
ATTCAACAGAATGTTCAAATTATAGCATATTAAATAATTAAAAATGATATTATTGCATGGGTTTAATGGACCCACAAAATATTGAAGTTTTTGAAGGCAAAAAGGATGATTGCACAGCAAAATATGTAGAGTCCTCTTTAAATATTTTTCATAACCAAATAAATAAATAAAATTCGGGGATTTTTTGAGTCTCAATAAATGCTTTCTAGGTTTACAAAAATTGTTCAAAATTAATTAGCTAAAAATGTTTTTGGGGGTTTGATAATAGTTATGACATTACTCAAGAATGGTTGGAAATCTGTCTTAATTACCAACACAACATTTTTTTTGCAAGCAAAGCATGTTTGTTTTCCCCAACTCAAATAATTATATTCATTAAGTGTTGGGGGGGGGGTATATAAAGAAAAATGTGTAATGTATTAACTCATTAATATCAGATTTTTCTTAAATACAGTTATTTGGTATGGAATATATAGTTCCTTGTAAAACTATACTCTACAATGTTGTGTCCTCAGTGTGGAAAACAATTTTCATCAAAAAGTAGTTTGTCGCGTCATCTTCGGGAAAGCTGTCCCTATAGAGAAATAAGTGTACATAGTGCCCCGAAAAGAATCAAACTAAACAATTCACCGCCTAAAAAATATAATAAGGAACCCCAAAACCTTCCTGGCCCTTCTGGTGTGCAGTATCATGCTAAAAAATGTAATAAGGAATCTGAAAATCTAGGCAGCCCCTCTGGTGGTCATACAAAAGCTCAGGAGGTTATTATTAATTGCCCGCAATGTTATGAGAAAATGCCTAAAAATAAATTAACGGGACATTTAAAAAGTTCATCTCACAAGAAAGTCATCAATATTGTAGAAGATGGGGTAGAAAAACTTCAGAGCGCATTCAAAAACCGAATTTCGAGCTACCGTTTTTCCACAATCAGTGCACAGATATCACCCAGTTTTTGAAAGAAGTAAAAATGAAAGTTATCTCAGTGATTGAGAAATATATTAAAACATTCTTCAGCTTAAAAATTAATATGGAATTATTTGGGCTATACGTTATTGAGGAGAAAGAAATGACAGACATAAAGTCATTCAGTACTAAAAATAAAGTTGTGACGCACTCATTGAATGTATTAAACCTGTATAATGAGTTCAAAGAGGAGATCATAGAGAAAGCATCAACCTTTCAAGAGCGAGACTCAGGTATGTGTAACAAATTTATGTCAATCACAGTTAACGTATGATTTCTGCAGTTATATTTTTTTCTTACATGGTTATTAATTATTTTTTAGGATGGGCTCTGAAGCACGTTAGTTTTCTTGAAGTCAACCTCAACAAATACAACCCGTTATTCGCATCGTCATAAATTAGGTTACCTAAATTTATTGAAAATAAGAGAGCTGTTTTAAATATTCAAAATAATGATGACAAATGTTTTGCTTATGCCGTTAATGCTGCGATCTTCCCAGCCAATGGACCTCCGTATAAAGTATCATCCTATCCTCATTACGCAACATTGCTAAATTATGAAGGTATCGATTTTCCTGTTAAATTAAATGATATTCATAAATTTGAGATTTTAAATAATATCTCTATAAATGTATTCGGGGTAAATAATCAGTATAAAGATGGTAAAATGGTCAGTGAGATTGTAGGCCCCTTACATTTCACAAATAAAAAACAAAATACACACGTAAATTTATTACTCATTGCTGATGTTGAAGGTAATAGTCATTACACCCTTATTAAAGACTTGTCACGATTAGTCTCTAGCCAAAGATCTAAACATCACGGTCGAAATTATATTTGTGATGGCTGCCTACTATTTTTTAATTCTCCTGAGAAATTGTATGCTCATGAAAGAAATGACTAATCATTTATGTACTATTTTACCTGATACGGATCCACAAATCAATAAGTGTGGGGAACTAATTGCAGGAAATATCCTAAAATTTGTTAATATTGAGAAACAATTGCCTGTTCCTTTCGTTGTATATGCAGATTTTGAAAGTTTATTAAAACCAATTCATTATAATGAACCATCTGATAGTAAATCATTCTCCGTTAAAACGTACCACCATGAGCCATATTCATTTTGCATCTACTTAAGTGTAATTTTGATGATAATCTTTCCAAACTTGAATATTATCGAGGTGTTGATGCTGTGGAAGTATTTGTGAAAAGATTGGATGAACTTGTCTTACAATTATATCAAAATCACTTAAAAAATATAGTTGAAATGAAACCATTATCACAGAATCAACAAGATATTTTCAATAATAGTCAAATTTGTCATATCTGCGATAAACCTTTTGAGAATGGCGATGAAAGGGTTCGCGACCACTGCCACGTTAGTGGTAATTTTAGAGGAGCCGCTCATTCTCATTGTAATTTAAACTTTAAAATACCTAAATTTATACCAGTGTTCTTTCATAACTTAACTAATTACGATTCTCATTTATTTATTAAAAAATTAGCTTTAAAACGAGAAAGTATACAAGTTCTTGCACAGAATAAAGAAAAATATATTACGTTTTCCAAACAAATTCTTGTAGATAAATCTAATGATAAAAAACCGAAAAAAATTTTCATAAAATTAAGATTTGTCGATTCTTTCCGCTTTTTACCAGCATCTTTGGATAAACTAAGTCAAACGCTAGAAACACATCAATGCCTCGAAGTAAGGAAATTTTATACCGATGACAAACAATTCAATTTATTAAGGCGTAAAGGTGTCTTTCCATATTCCTACGTAGATTCGCTGGAAAAATTGGATGATACCAAATTACCATCACAGGATGAGTTTTTTAATATCTTGAGTGGTGACTCAATTTCTCAGGAAGATTATGATCGGGCTTGTGATGTATGGCATACATTTAATTGCCGAACTCTTGGTGAATATTCAGACATTTATTTAGTATCAGATGTATTGCTTCTTGGTGATATTTTTGAAAATTTTCGACAGATATGTCTACAGACATATAAATTAGATCCTGCGCAATATTTAACTGCACCATCCTTGAGTTGGGATGCAATGTTACGAAAGACTGGCATTGAGCTGGAACTTCTAACTGACATTGATATGCTTCACTTTTTTAGAAAGGGAATACGTGGTGGTGTTAGTCAATGCAGCAATAGAAAAGCCATTGCCAACAATCCATTTATTCCGGATTATAATTCATCAGAACCAACGTCATATATATTATATTTAGACGCCACAAATATGTACGGTTCTTCGATGAGTGAATGTTTGCCCACAGGAGATTTTAGATGGTTAAATGATTATGAAATCGAAAACTTCGATTGTACTATCTTTGGTGATGATTCACCAAAAGGTTATGTACTAGAAGTGGATTTAGAATATCCTCAACATTTGCACGATAATCATAATGATTTACCATTTTGTCCTGAAAACATTGTGCCTCCTGGCTCCAGAAATTCAAAATTAATTCTAAATTTGCATGATAAACATAAATATGTTCTCCATTATCGAAATTTGAAACAGTGCTTGGAACATGGGTTAATACTTAGGAAAATATATAGAATCATAGAATTTTCACAATCTGCTTGGTTAAAAACATACATCGATTTGAACACTGAACTTAGAAATTCTTCAAAAAATGCGTTTGAACGAGATCTTTTTAAATTTTTAATAAATTCAATATTTGGGAAGACAATGGAAAATGTTGACAATAGGGTTGATGTAAAATTAGTATCGCATTGGAGAAATAGCATAGGTAGTGTGGGTGCCGAAGGACTTATTGCAAAACCCAATTTTAAATCATGTACTGTATTTTCAGAAAATTTGGTAGCGGTGCAAATGTCCTTATTGAAAATATTTTACGACAAACCGCTCTATATAGGCTTCACCATTTTGGACATCTCTAAAACAATAATTTATAACTTTTTTTATAACTTCATAAAGAAGCAATATAATGACAAAGCTATTCTGTGTTATACTGACACGGACTCTTTAATTCTAGAAATTTACACAAAAAATGTTTATGACGATATTCAAAAAAATATAGAATTATTCGACACATCAAATTTTTCGATTCCAAATGTACACAACATTCCGAAAACGCAATCAGTCATAGGGAAAATGAAGGATGAATATGCAGGTATGCCAATAGAAGGCTTTTTTGGTACCGGGGCAAAAGCTTACTGTGTTAAAGTAAACGATAGCGTAACAAAGAAAGCCAAGGGTGTTACAAAAAGTGTTATAAAGAATCAATTACATTTGGTTGATTATAAACAAATAGTAGAAGACGGCGGTCTCATATATCGAAAAATGTATGTTTTCTCTTCACATCTGCATACAATATATACTGAGTTGAAAAATAAAGTTGCGCTTTCCGCACAAGATGATAAGCGATATGTTACACCTGGAAGCACAAAAACTCTTGCATAATTTATACGATAACACTGACCATAATACAGCTGAAGATAATTTAGCGGTTCTTTTAAGATTAGCTAATGCGATTATTGAACAGGAAAATCATGATATCGACTTTGACTTGTAAGTTTTTTGTTTTAATGTAAAAATTATTTGTAATTTCAATTTACAAAAATTGTTATTTTTATATCATAATCCATTTTTGTTTGTATAAAGATATATGAAATAACTGTATTTAGGTAATGTCTGATATTAATCAAATATATGATTTATTTTTTAAAATTTTATTTAGTTTTATTTCATATTCTATTACACATATCCCATTAGATATAGTAATGACATATTTCCTATTTTTTAAACATATTGTACAACATACAATGTGGAGTAAATAAGGAGCTGCTGTCTGCAAGTTGAATGAACTACTGACTTTGCTGCTATTTAATGCTGTCAGTACAATGAATTGCTGACAGTATAAGTTGAATAATCTAGGGGATATGTAAGTACAATACAGTGCTAACTTTGCAAGTACAATAAACAGTTAACTTTGCAAGTTAGGTAATAGATGACTTGTCAGTACAACGAACTGCTGACATAAGTTGAATAAAAATATCTGATGTGCAAGTAAAATAAACTGCTAACTTTGCAAGTTGAATGAACTGCTGACATAAGTTGAATAAAGTATCTGATATGTAAGTAAAATAAACTGTAAACTTTGCAAGTTGAATGAACTGCTGACTTCACAAATATGGTCGAACAGGTGTGAGGTATTTCACGTGTATGTGAAGTAAAGTGGGAGGTATGATCTTTCATTATAAAACATGAACATTAATTGAAGTGATTATTTGACAATATCATCTTATCAGAGAAAAAAGAAAAAAAATAGTAACGAAAGATGTGGATGTGTTACGTTAAGGAAGTTGAGATTACTGATTTGGAAAGTGGTGTCAGAAATTTAAGCCAGAAATTCTCAAATCTTCAGTTTGATGCAGCACATGAGGCAGTATATAGGATGGGAAGATTTTACTCTGATGACGAATGTAACGAACTAGCGAAGACATACGAAGTGGGTCACGGAGTTTGTCAGAAGTTTTTACAAGAAAGAATATGCGAGAAGTGCCTTGTCCAGGAGCTGGTGAAATTGGGTTTACATCAATTTCTACAAGTAATAAAACAATATTTGAAGCCGGATCTTGCAAATATGGTAGATCTTCAAGACAAGGATAATTGAATTAATTAGATAATATTTAAATCTTATAAAATTGTATTCAATGTAATAATATTTATTATTATCTTCAAGTATTAAAATAAAAAAAACAAAAAAAATCCATTTTAGTATTATTTATTAACACAGAAATAAAATTTGTTATACAAATAATAGACATTAGAAAGTGCACACATACATTTATTATTTGAGTGATAAAAACATTTTGGGGTAGACTTTCTTAAAGTTGGTTGTTCTTCAAGTTCTAATACAGGTTGGGAGATAAATTGTCGCATGTAGTCTGCCTTTTCATGTCCTTTTACATAAACACAATCAACTCCTGAAGTCAAATTTTGAATAATTTTGCTGAATAAGTGCAGTGGTGTAAATCCATCACCCCATTTAATGCCGAGGTGATTTTTTTGTTAACCAGTGAACCTGTTTTTGTAATTCCGGTGAAAGCATCTCAAATGGATAAGGTGGTTTAAAGATATAGTGACACGTTTTCATTCCATCATATCCTGCTAGCTCCTTAACAATAAATTTATTGTTTTCTATTTTAAATCCTTGAATATCCACAAGCATCATCATATTTTTAAATTTTCTAGTTTTATCAAAACTTCTTTCTTTATGCAATATAATTCCACTATTTTTTTAAATGTTTCAGTTTTTTTCTGTGTTCTTTCAACAGTCGTGCATATTCTGATCTCATTAGTATACTAACTTACTTCGCACTATTTTTGCTTATGCCAGTAAAGAAAAAAAAAGTAATGCACAGTTCAATGTTTTTCATGTAATATAAGACAATATGCAGTAATATCCGAAGTAGTGGGAGTATCTGTCTCAAACTCTATTCTCATGACCACTGACCCCATTTGTATAGCTTCTTTTTGGCGGGAACAATCAATATACGTTATTGCTGCGTAGTCCTCAAATTCTTTTGTATTAAGAATGGGCTGATTTATTTTATGAGGGTAATAGGATTCTTGAAAAATTGCAAACATATCATAAAGTGTTGCATATTTATTGCTTTTAAAATCTAGGTATAGATCATTATATGGATATCTTTCGGAATTCAAGAAAACCCTTATGTTTCTAAGTCCACAGTCATCGAATTTACTCATATCAGATGTAATTTTTCCTTTCCTGTCTTTCTGAAATGCTATTATTACATGCCTAGGAGTTTCTACCTTAGTAGACGTCTTGACAGGCCATGTATGTCTGCTTGAGGGAGGCAGAGATGGATATTCAATTAATTCCCAGCTTCTAAATTTTATAGGGAAATCTATATTTCGACTTATCAGTTTATTCAATCTAAGTTGTTCCGACATATTAACAGTGACATGCGGCACCCTCCAAAATAGTTTACTAATAGTAATTTTTGGTTTCTCAGTATCATCATCACTAGTAATGCTATCTAGATCATTACTGTTACGTATTAATACTAATTCTTGTCTCATATTAATGATAATCCTTCGGAAATCTTCAAAAAATCCAACTAGTAATTTTAATGGAATGCAAACATTGAAATTTCCATTTGTATCAGCTAAAATTTTGTCACCTTTTTTATTTTTTGGAAACCATCCAGCATTTTGCATGGAAATACTTTCATTTTTATTGTATGATATATAATTTTTTGAGGTTGAAACTAATCCAACATTTCTCACTGCGTCTATAACAATTCCATTCATTTCATATCTAATTTCGCGAAACAAAAAAGCAATACCATTATTAATAAACTCCAACTTCGTAGCTTCAGCTCCATCCTCTTTCATTAGTTTTCCTTCGATGTATAAATAACTATTGCACGGTGCAGTATAAGCATCTAAATCTTGGATGGGAATTCTTATTTCATCATTGTAATCCAAAGTTCCGGATATATTCGGTTGATATGTATGGAACTGATACTCTGATATAGAGTTGTCGCTAAAGGGCAGATCAGTAACATTCAGTAACTCCATTATACTAAAACTTCCAATCCAAGTGATTCTAAATACTGACCGTTTTTCAATGTTAATCGTTCAATATTCTTTTTAGGACTGTTGGTTTCCTGCTTCCTCACTCTTTTATAGTATGGCTGATGTCTATAAATGGATGACGTTGAATTAAATATCAGCACCATTTTTTTATTTGACTGATTTTCTAAGATGAAGTCTAACAGTTAAAGTTTCTTTTTGAAAATTAACAAGATGCCCTTCTTGGTCCACTATTTTGACAGTGATGTTGCTGATAGTTTTAACACTCACTGGGAAATAAATAATGTTTAAAGGTGATTCCACTATTTTATACGCAACAGGCACTGTTGGAAAGAACTGATGGATAATATGTACAGGTTGTCCATTATAAAAAGAACCTACTGCAATGTTGCAATCGACGCAGATAGTATTCACTTTAGATATTTTTACAGTTTCATCGGAAGTATTGTTGTCATTAACTTTTAACTCTCTTTTCTCAAAACCTAATACCGGACCTATTGAGTCCTTTACGTTAAAATTAATTTTCCTATTTGTGCGTATAGTGACTTTGGAAGTATTAATGTCTGTGGTAATTCTGATAACGGCTTCATCATCTTCTTCATTTATTTTATTTACGATGTATTTTATAATGTCATCAATTTCATAACAACCCTCAGGGACTTCAATTATATGTTCATTATTTTTCCCCCACGCAAATTTATTGTTGCTGTTGTCAATATTTGGAATAATCTTATAAGTATCAAAATTTGTTAATCCAATTTCATAATCTACCTCATCATCTAAATATATTGGTGGATTGAAATTGTAATTTAATACAGATTCTCCACTAAGAACGAAAGTAAATGACATATTTACACATTAACGGTTTATTATTAAATGAACCTATATGACATATGCATGAGATTGTATCTTCCATTTCTTTAAATCCCAATAATAGGGCTTAGGTTCGCCTCCCTCCCATTGACCAATTCCGTTGAAGTGGGCGTAGCTTATCCCCTCCCATCGACCAATCCCGTTAAGGAGGGCGTGGCTTATCCCCTCCCATCGGTCAACCCCGTTAAAGTGGGCGCGGCTTATCCCCTCCCATTGACCAATCCTGTTAAGGTGGGCGTGGCTTATCCCCTCCCATCGACCAATCCCGTTTAGGGTGAGGAGTGGGGGGTACATAGGGAAGCATGGAGGGGGGTACATGCCATTTCTCATTCTTTACCTACTTATTGGTATTTATCAAGACAAAACTAAAATCGACTACCACATTTTTAAAAACTTATTGTATATGCAAAAAGGATTTGAAATTTAATAACCACAAATCTATGGCACTTCCATAATGATCGCAACTAATTTGATCTGTTGAAGACAGTAACTTTTTATTTTCAGTTATTCTTATGATACATGCATAATACAGTGACATTTTTTTAAAATGTTTGGGACCTCGAAAACATTTTTCAGTTTCATCAATATGGGCAGTGGGAAGAAAAATTATTGACTGATTGTCTAAAATATTTAATTGTTCTTTACTAAAAATATGAGCAATAAAATCACCACACCTTATATGAGCCTATTTGTTGTTTTCCCATCTCGTTTGCAGAATGTCAAGTAGGTTATTACTGTGCCTATTGTTAATGGCCAGGGCTTCAGACCTATCTGTACGGATTACATCGTTCGATTTAATATTTTGTAGATTTTCTGTACCAACCATTTCCAGTGAATCGTCAAGAGTCCCTTTATCTGAATAAGCTGAAGGTTTCGTATGTTTTAATATGTTTTTTTTTACTTAATGTATTTTAACGCCCCGCAAATGATTTGTTAATTGAACACTTTTTGAATTTAAATAATGTGGCGATGAACTAAATAAACATTTTCACAACTACATTATTTTTCTGTGTCAGATCTTCAGTCTTTAAAAGGAAAGTCTTGCATACAAAATGTCCACGATACCCATAAATATTTGACTTCGTATCACAATGGAATATACGAGTACTTTTTATTTTCAAAACACAGGCTTTGTTGGCCGTGATAAATTTTCTCTTAATAAAAGGAGCAAACGGACCAATAACAAATAAATTATTTTTGTATACCGCATTCATTTCGTCTATAGAGATAATAAACGAGCCTTCACAATGAGGGCACTAAAACTAAATCTTAGTCTTTCCGTTATATTTTTTCCGGGCGACTTATTTTTTGAACCATCTGGCAAAACAACACCTTTGAATTTAACTTTTTGAGAAAGAATTCGTTTAACAGGATCAGGTTATATCAACGATATGTAATCTGGATATGTAATATGCGAATTAGAAGGTAATACATAATCTCGTCGTTTTCTGCTTTATCTGAAATTGAATTTGTGGATGAATTTGCTTCCGAGTGAATAGAATTCTTTTCAGAATCAGAATCGTTATGTTCAATCGAAGAATCTTGATTTGTAGTATGCGAATTAGAAGGTAATACATAATCGTCATTTTCTTCTTTTTGTATGATTGAATTTGTGGATGAATTTGCTTCCGAGTGAATAACATTCTTTTTAGAGTCGGAATCGTTATGTTCAATCGAAAAATCTTGATTTGTAATATGCGAGTTAGAAGGTAATACATAATCGTCATTTTCTACTTTTTTTACGATTGAATTTGTGGATGAATATGCTTCCAAGTGAATAGCATTCTTTTTAGAATCAGAATCATTATGTTCAATCGAAGAATCTTGATTTGTAATATGCGAATTTGAAGGTAATATATTATCGTCATTTTCTACTTTTTGTACGATTGAATTTGTTTCCGAGTAAATAGCATTCTTTTTAGAATCAGAATCAAAGAGTTTTGACTTGTAATATGCGAATTAGAAGGCAATACATAATCATCATTTTATACATTTTGTACGATTGAATCTGTGGATGAATTTGCTTTACTTATTCGCTCATTTCTAATCAAATCAAGTCCTTCGTGGGCACAGTCTTCTTTTATTGTGCTACTGTGCTTATTTGAGGTTACTGGTGAAATATTTTTGTATTAATATCATCATCCATAGGTGATTTTTTATTGACACGTGGGAAAAAAAAGTTCGAAATAAGTATGGGCCTTTTTTGTTTTTTTTCCTTCCACGTTTTAGCAGGCTCTTTTACAATAGAAATTTCGTTTTTGTGATGCACAACGTTTCTTTTTAATTTGAAATTTGCATTTCCTGTGAATCGCCAGTTCCCTACGAAGTACTTTTCTTAAAAATCAGCTTGATTTCAAGTTTGACGGACCACACAATATATATCAAGTCCCCAAACTAAGATTCTAAGGAGCATTACTAAGGCGCTGAACAACATTATTTTTAGATTCTAACAGTAAACCAGACCACTTGGGTAAATATGGAATATATTTTTTTAGAGCGTGCGTAATAAATTTTGAATTATAATGTTTATTGATCTTAGAACCTGCTGTATCATCATTTTTTACTTTTGAACTATATTTTTCCAAAATTTTCAAAAACTGGTAGCAAGGACTGTTTATAAATGGGGATTTCTTTCTTATCACACACAGCACTCACTGTTTATAATTTCTTTTAACTTTTGATCTCGTATTTCGACAGAATACAAGGATTTTATTGCCTTTGAAACTGCTTGTATTATATTTTGAAAACGATATGTAACATAGATTACGGAACCAAGTTTCTATTTTGTTAATGCCGTTTATCATAAATGCGAATAGAATGCCTCTGTAAAATATTTTAACTTCCCGTATTGTAGTAAATTGATTTAAATCATTCGTAATAATCTTCATAAAATGGCAACAACATATATGTATGAGGGTTAAATGCGGAAGTTTAGACATTTTCTTGTACAATATATCAGAGCATGTATCGAGATAGCCCTTAAGTCGACTGTACAGTTTCAAAACTACGTATTGGCATTTATCAAGACAAAACTAAAATCGACTACCACATTTTTAAAAACTGGCCATTTTTTATTATTGTATATGCAAAAAGGATTTGAAATTTAATAACCACAAATCTATGGCACTTCTATAATGATCGCAACTAATTTGATCTGTTGAAGACAGTAACTTTTTATTTTCAGTTATTCTTATGACACATGAATAATACAGTGACATTTTTTAAAAATGTTTGGGACCTCGAAAACATTTTTCAGTTTCATCAATATGCGCAGTGGGAAGAGAAATTATTGACTGATTGTCTAAAATATTTAATTGTTCTTTACTAAAAATATGAGCAAAAAAATCACCACACCTTATATGAGCCTGTTTGTTGTTTTCCCATCTCGTTTGCAGAATGTCAAGTAGGTTATTGCTGTGCCTATTGTTAATGGCCAGGGCTTCAGACCTATCTGTACGGATTACATCGTTCGATTTAATATTTTGTAGATTTTCTGTACCAACCATTTCCAATGAATCATCAAGAGTCCCTTTATCTGAATAAGCTGAAGGTTTCGTATGTTTTAATATGTTTTTTTACTTAATGTCTTTCAACACCCCGCAAATGATTTGTTAATTGAGCACTTTTTGAATTAAAATAATGTGGCGATGAACTAAATAAACACTTTCACAACTACATTATTTTTCTGTGTCAGATCTTCAGTTTTTAAAAGGAAAGTCTTGCATTCAAAATGTCCACGATACCCATAAATATTTGACTTCGTATCACAATGGAATATACGAGTACTTTTTATTTTCAAAACACAGGCGTTGTTGGCCGTGATAAATTTTCTCTTGATTTCGTCTATAGAGATAATAAACGAGCCTTCATAATGAGGGCACTAAAACTAAATCTTAGTCTTTCCTTTATATTTTTCCGCGCCACTGGCAAAACAACACCTTTGAATTTAACTTTTTGGGAAATAATTCGTTTGACAGGATCAGGTTATATCAACGATATGTAATCTGGATATGTAATATGAGAATTAGAAAGTAATACATAATCTCGTCATTTTCTGCTTTATCTACAATTGAATTTGTGGATGAATTTGCTTTTGAGATAATAGAATTCTTTTTATAATCAGAATCGTTATGTTCAATCGAAGAATCTTGATTTGTTATATGTAAATTAGAAGATAATACATTATCGTCATTTTCTACTTTTGGTACGATTGAATTTGTGGATGAATTTGTTTCCGAGTGAATAACATTCTTTTTAGAATCAGAATCGTTATGTACAATCGAGCAATATTGATTTGTAATATGCGAATTAGAAGGTAATACATAATCGTCATTTTCTACTTTTTGTACGGTTGAATTTATGGATGAATTTGCTTCCGAGTAAGTAGCATTCTATTAGAATCAGAATCGTTATGTTCAATCGAAGAAACTGAATTTGTAATATGCGAATTAGAAGGTACTACATAATCATTTTCTACTTTTTGTACGATTGATTTTGTGGATGAATTTGCTTGAGAGTAAATAGCATTCTTTTTAGAATCAGAATCGTTATGTTCAATCGAAGAAACTGAATTTGTAATATGCGAATTAGAAGGTACTACATAATCGTCATTTTCTACTTTTTGTGCGATTGAATTTATGGATGAATTTGCTTCCGAGTAAATAGCATTCTTTTAGAATCAGAATCATTATGTTCAATCGAAGAAACTGGATTTGTAATATGCGAATTAGAAGGTACTACATAATCGTCATTTTCTACTTTTTGTACGATTGAATTTGTGGATGAATTTGCTTCCGAGTAAATAGCATTCTTTTTAGAATCAGAATCGTTATGTTCAGTCGAAGAAACTTGATTTGTAATATGCGAATTAGAAGGTAATACATAATCGTCATTTTTTACTTTTAGTACGATTGAATTTGTGGATGAATTTGCTTCCGAGTGAGTAGCATTCTTTTTAGAATCAGAATCGTTATGTTCAATCGAGGAATCTTGATTTGTAATATGCGAATTAGAAGGTAATACATAATCGTCATTTTCTACTTTTTGTACGATTGAATTTATGGATGAATTTGCTTCCGAGTAAATAGCATTCTTTTTAGAATCAGAATCGTTATGTTCAATCGAAGAAACTTGATTTGTAATATGCGAATTAGAAGGTAATACATAATCGTCATTTTTTACTTTTAGTACGATTGAATTTGTGGATGAATTTGCTTCCGAGTGAGTAGCATTCTTTTTAGAATCAGAATCGTTATGTTCAATCGAGGAATCTTGATTTGTAATATGCGAATTAGAAGGTAATACATAATCGTCATTTTTTACTTTTTGTACGATTGAATTTATGGATGAATTTGCTTCCGAGTAAATAGCATTCTTTTTAGAATCAGAAACGTTATGTTCAATCGAAGAAACTTGATTTGTAATATGCGAATTAGAAGGTAATACATAATCGTCATTTTTTACTTTTAGTACGATTGAATTTGTGGATGAATTTGCTTCCGAGTGAGTAGCATTCTTTTTAGAATCAGAATCGTTATGTTCAATCGAGGAATCTTGATTTGTAATATGCGAATTAGAAGGTAATACATAATCGTCATTTTTTACTTTTTGTACGATTGAATTTATGGATGAATTTGCTTCCGAGTAAATAGCATTCTTTTTAGAATCAGAATCGTTATGTTAAATCGAAGAAACTTGATTTGTAATATGCGAATTAGAAGGTAATACATAATCGTCATTTTTTACTTTTAGTACGATTGAATTTGTGGATGAATTTGCTTCCGAGTGAGTAGCATTTTTTTTAGAATCAGAATCGTTATGTTCAATCGAGGAATCTTGATTTGTAATATGCGAATTAGAAGGTAATACATAATCGTCAATTTTTACTTTTTGTACGATTGAATTTATGGATGAATTTGCTTCCGAGTAAATAGCATTCTTTTTAGAATCAGAATCGTTATGTTCAATCGAAGAAACTTGATTTGTAATATGCGAATTAGAAGGTAATACATAATCGTCATTTTTTACTTTTAGTACGATTGAATTTGTGGATGAATTTGCTTCCGAGTGAGTAGCATTCTTTTTAGAATCAGAATCGTTATGTTCAATCGAGGAATCTTGATTTGTAATATGCGAATTAGAAGGTAACTACATAATCGTCATTTTCTACTTTTGGTACGATTGAATTTGTAGATGAATTTTCTTCCGAGTAAGTGGCTTTCTTTTAGAATCAGAATCGTTATGTTCAATCGAAGAAACTTGATTTGTAATATGCGAATTAGAAGGTAATACATAATCGTCATTTTCTACTTCTGTACCATTGAATTTGTGGATGAATTTGCTTCCGAGTGAGTAGCATTCTTTTTAGAATCAGAATACATAATCGTCATTTTCTACTCTATGTACGATTGAATTTGTGGATGAATTTGCTTCCGAGTAAATAGCATTCTTTTTAGAATCAGAATTGTTATGTTCAATCGAGAAATCTTTATTTGTAATATGCGAATTAGAAGGTAATACATAATCGTCATTTTCTACTTTTTGTACGATTGAATTTGTGGATGAATTTGCTTCCGAGTAAATAGCATTATTTTAGAATCAGAGTCGTTATGTTCAATCGAAGAAACTGGATTTGTAATATGCGAATTAGAAGGTAATACATAATCGTCATTTTCTACTTTTTGTACGATTGAATTTGTGGATGAATTTGCATCCCAGTAAATAGCATTCTTTTTAGAATCAGAATTGTTATGTTCGAAAAATCTTGATTTGTAATATGCGAATTAGAAGGTAATGCATAATCGTCATTTTCTACTTTTTGTACGATTGAATTTTTGGATGAATTTGCTTCTTAGTAAATAGAATTCTTTTTAGAATCGGAATCGTTATGTTCAGTCGAAGAATTTTGATTTGTAATATGCGAATTAGAAGGAAGAATACATGATCGTCATTTTCTACTTTTTGTACGGTTGAATTTGTGGACAAATTTGCTTCCAAGTAAATAGCATTCTTTTTAGAATCGGAATCGTTATGTTCAGTCGAAGAATCTTGATTTGTAATGTGCAAATTAGAAGCTAATACACAATCGTCATTTTCTATTTTTTGTACGATTGAATTTGTGGATGAATTTGCTTCACTCTTATTTGCTCATTTCTAATCCTTCTAGTCCTTCGTGGGCACTATCTTTTATTAACCCTTTCGCATCTTGCGTTTTTTAGACGACTAGCCTCACAAACGGGGATTTTTTGCGTTCGCGCAATCGTGCGTCTCCCGTTTATTAGTTTCGCGCATTAATGCGGTTCCCGACTCCAAAGACACGCGCGCTTACATGCGCAAGTTGAAATAAACGAAGATAGAAGATAAACGTTTTATTTAATGGGTATGCAAACCTATAATATATAATTGTTAAAAGCATACAACGTTCTTACTTCATTAATAATCTAAAAAAAAAGATTTTTTTTTTTTAATTATTATTGTTCGCGTGCATTTTTATTAGTATATACAGAATTTGTATACTGAAGAAATAATGCAAGTTGCATCAATATTCCAACATCACATATTCCCCACACCATAATAACATCCAAGCCTTTTTACATCTAAAAAAAATTTTTCAAGCTCATCATCTGCCAAATATTTATTTTTCCTGTTCATTTTGTAAAAAATGCAATTTATTTTAAGAAAAATTTGTAGCTGTTTACACACAATAGACTGCCTGACACACTCAAGAATAAACTGCGAGTATACAACTGTTTTTCAGACCACAGCTTTTTTGCAACTAACAAGCTACAGCTTGAAGATGCTTTTAAGCGAATATCAGACCACAATCTTGCGCATCCCGATTTTAAGTAGTATTCACGGCGTTCGAAAATATGCGTCTCCCCTACATATGTCAGACAGAGATTTGCGCGTTTTTGCGGCTCCTGTCGTGAAAGGGTTAAAACACTGTGCTCATTTGAGGTTACTGGTCAAATACTTTTTGTATTAGGATCATCATCCATAAGTGATTTTTTTTGACACTTGGGAAAAGTAAAGGTTCGAAATAAATATGAGCTTTTTGTTTTTTTCCTTCCACGTTTAAGCAGGCTGTTTTACAACAAAAATTTTGTTTCTGTGATGCACAATGTTTCTTTTTAATTTGAAATTTGCATTCCCTGTGAATCGTCAGTACCCTACAAAGTATTTTTCTTAAAAATCAGCTTGATTTCAAGTTTGACTGACTATGAACACGAACCAATTTCGTCTAATTGTAAATTAATTCGTGCACAGAAGACACTGCACTATTACCCACTTTTTGTCCCGAAATTTTTGAACAGCTGAGTTTTTAAAGTCTGTTTTAAATAAAAGTCACTTTTCCACAAGAAAGATAAAGTTTTTATTTTCGGATCACGTTCTCACAATACGTATAAGTTCGTTAATTAGCTTAATTAGTCATCGGTTAATAAATAATGTTGATTAGTTTAAGCACTTGAGTAAAAATTTGCCTTTGGTCGCGTTTCGAGTTTTTGAAGTTAGCCGATGTCTGAGATGAACTGAACTCGCAGTGCCGAGTGCCCATTTTTATATTAAAAATAAAAGACTAGATTTCTTCCTGAAATTTTCGAAAATCGCTGGAATGCCAACAATGCCTGGAATGATCGCGACGCGAGTTAAGTTTTATATTTATACTAAGGGCGGAGCTTAATTTCTAAGAGTAACCAATCAAAAACGGCGCGCTCGAGTATAATATTGTCCTCGTCCATCGTCGGGATGACTCGGGTTTTGCATTTGTCTTTCCAAATCATCTTGAAGTATGCCCATTTGTTTGTCCTTAATTTGTAACATTGCGGTTTGTATGGATTCCAAAATTTTCGTGAATGCCTGATTTACCCCCTGCGCGTGTGCGGAGCCAGACGCGACGAATGTGGATGAGATACTTTCATTTATTCTTGACAAACCCCCATTTACCATGTTTCCCGGTTTCGATACCCAAAGCTGCTAGACGCACCCGACAGTAAGTCCGCACCGAGTTTGTTACCTAGTAAACCCCGTCTTGCTATATCTCCCGGTTTCGATGCCCCATAGCTGCTAAACGCACCCTACAGTAGGTCCGCGCCGAGTACGTTGTTTTCCGGATTGAATGCGTCGTCGTCCCCTGGCAAGCTATCCTCCAAGTTTTCTGGTTCTTCGTCGATTTCAACATGCCCCTCACTTCACAATACCATGCTCTTCTTAGTTGCCATTTTTATACCCTAGTTTTGATACACCCTGTAGAGCTAGTGTGGTGTTATGCCTGCACTAGCAATTTGTCGCTTTTGTATGACCCACAGAGGGTAACGATTTCTCTATAAAAGTTCCCTTTTGTGTCGGGAAGATAATCACTTGGTCTAAACTACTTGATACACAAGCCCCCTCGTAGTAGCCACTTGACAGAGCGTTATTTGATTGTTAATGTTTTCTTTTACTTGCAGGTTGTGAAGTTCCCCGGCCACCGCCAGAGAAATAAAACAGTTGATTTGGTTTTACTTGTGCCCCAGGTGAAGGTGCCCTCTGAGTTGTTGACGCTTCGCAAGACTAGAGACGACTGAGATGCAGAGCCAATATTCTTGGCTAAAGATGTCGGTCTCGGATGACTGGGGTCGGGCAGGACTATTGCCCTTTACCCCAATACATCGCTGTAGACCGGGGACCAGCCTCGTGCAGGGCGGGCGAACTTACGTTGGCCCCACTCACAAATGTGAGCGGTGCAGACGATTTCGGCCCACCTCCCTGGGTCCTGGCTCGTTGGACCTTGCTGGCTAAGGCCTCTTCTGGCGTTCTTCGGTCTTCGTTTCCTTTTCTTCGCCAGCTTGTCCCCCCCGGGGGGTAGACATCGGTCTGTTGGGTTTTTGCCAGAGATTGACTGCCGGTACATAGAATGCCAATTGACATCCTGTCATCCGGATCGTCGGTAGGGTAAGGATGAGCTGTGTAGCTCGAAGAAGGGCAGACCTAACTGCTTTGATAGCATTTTTGGTCTGCCCGGAGCCAGGGTGACTACAAGTACTGGACGGTTGTTTGTCCGGTACCCGCAGGGTCTTGGGTGGGTGGTTGGTTGATCGTCATGTCTCTTCCGTGGGGGTGGCTTCATCGGACGGTGGTATGGTTCTCATACTCACCCGTTATCTCCAGGATTTGCATCTTCGGCCGCTCGTGCCTTGGAGCGTCTGCTGGGTCATAGTCAGTAGCCTCCCTGACCAGCGGGTTCCCATGCTCCTCGGCAAGTTCGTAGATCTTCTTGGCTCTCTCCTTGATGATTTCAGTGTCTGTGGTGTACTCCATGTCTTCGTTGCGTACGAACCAGGGTGCATTGACCGCCGTCCTGAGGGCGACGTTCTCCACTCGCTGGATCTGCTGGAGGTAGCTCTTCGCTTGGTAGCCTCAGGCTACGGAGGCATACGTCAGTTGGGGCCGGATGAGTGATCTGATAAGCGTGAGCTTATTCCTCAGGTTAAGCCTGCTGTCTGCCCGTCATGGGGTAGATTAAAGCTCTCGTCCTCCTGTCCTTCTTGACGATGGCTTCTGTGTTCAGGCTCCATGTTAGGCCTTTGTCCATGATCACGCCAAGGTAGTTGGCGGTATCGTGCCATTGGATGTCCTCGCCAAACATGGAAACGTGACCTGTGGGGTTTTGTTTTCTTACATTCTTGAAGAGAACTGCCTTGCTTTTCTCGGCGTTGACAGCTACCTTCCATCTGTTGCTCCAGCCTCTCTCCTGGAGGTTTCTGGTGGCGACCCTTGCGTTCCAAGATCTGGCAGTCAGAGCTGTGTCGTCGGCGTAGAGGGACAGAGAGGTCCGCTCTGTCCGGGTAAATCTGAGGTGTAGATGGAGAACAGGTGCGGAGAGCACTGAGCCTTGGGGGACTCCTGCCTCCATTGTTCTGTACGTGGATATAGTACAAAAGTACTATAATAAATAAACTTTCATTTATAAAAATATATATTTAAAGTTGAATGTTATTTTATAAGATATAATTCATTCAAAAAGAACAATTAATCAAGCAAAGTGTCGATGGAAAAACGTACCTCTTTAACATGAGATGGCGGAATATTACATCTGTTAACCAACAAAAAAGCAGATTTGACTCTGTCAACATTGACAGTCACAACTTTATTATTTTTAACAAAAGTAATTAACTTGTCTGTACGGGACAAAACTTTAAAAGGACCTTCGTACAGTGGAGAAAAGGTTCGTTTATAACCTTCTTTACGAACAAAAATAAAATTACATTTGGAAATCTCTTGGTTAACAAATGTTTTATAATTAACATGAGGAACTGGAGAAAAAAATTTTAAATTGTGAAAGTAACTTCATAACTTGTCAATAAATATAGGCATGTTTGGAGTGTCATATGATTTAACGAAAAATTCGCCAGGTAACCGTAGAGTTTGACCGTAAATTAGTTCTACAGACGAACATTGCAAATCCTCTTTGGGAATTGTCCTGAAAGCTAATAAAACAATTTGAAGTTCGTCCACCCAATGTGACGTATTAGCTCTTGCTGTTAACGCAGCTTTAATAGAGCAATTAAAACGTTCCACCATTCCGTTACTTTGCGGGTGAAAAGTAGTGGTACGAATTCTATGAAAACCCAAAAATTTAGAAAATTCGCAAAATAATTCAAATTGAACTCCCTGGTCCGTTGACACCGTCAAGGGAACACCAAAACGACACACAAAATTCTGAAATAACGAGCGTGCAACAGTCTCTGCAGTAATATCTTTAGGAGGGTAAGCCTCTGGCCATCTAGTGAATCGTTCGATCACCGTTAAAATGTAAGAGTAACCTTTGGATGGAGGTAATGGTCCTACCAGATCTATATGAATATGATCGAACTTGCACTTGGGTATTTCAAATTTTCCAAGGGGGCTTCTTGTGTGACGTGAAACTTTGACAGTTTGACAGCTAACGCAAGTCTTAGCCCATAAATTGCAATCAGTGCTCATTTTGGGCCAGAAATAATTATGCGTTACTAAAGTTCTAGTAGCTTTAATTCCAGGATGAGATAGACCATGAAATATATCAAATATCATTCTTCTATAAACAATCGGAACATATGGGCGTAATTTCGGAAGAGAAACGTCGCACCAAATAAATTCTGTCGAATCTGGGATTTTAATTTTCTCCAAAATAAAAGTATGTTTAGAATTTGAAGACTGATTCGACAATAAGTGTTTAAGGTCAGAGTCTTTTTCTTGTGCTTTATATAATAATCTCAAATCGAAATTAACATTCAATGAAGGTGGTTTTTCGATTTGAATCGGTGAAACAGCATGGCTTAAAGAAGACGTGTCATGAATACATGATAAGGTATCCGCTATGATATTTTTCGAACCTTTAATATGTTTAATGTCACAAGAAAAGTGAGCAATATATTCCAGATGACGGTGATCTTTCAGTTTTCGTGAATAAAGCATTTATTAAAGGTTTATGGTCGGTAAAACAGGTAAATTTACGACCTTCTAGTAAATGTTTAAAATGCTTAATAGCAGAAAATAAGGATAAAAGCTCTTTATCAAAAACTGAGTACTTGGCTTCAGCCGTGGTGAGTTTACGCGAAAAAGATGCTAAAGAAGTAAACACTTCTTTGCTATCTTGTTGCTCTAGAACTGCGCCCATGGAGATATTCGAACAGTCAACTGTAAGTGACAATAATGCTTTATCACTACAACAAGGATGAGCTATAATAACTGCATCTACTAAAGCTTTTTTAGCTTTTAAGAAACTATCTAAACAGGAAATAGGAAATTCATCAATTTTCGCAATTTTATTATGTGATAAATCTGTACAGAATAGGGATTGCAATTTACCGGAAGTTTTAATAACCGGTAAATCGGTAAGTAAAAATGTAAATAACCGGTTAACCGGTATTTACCGGTAATTTTTAGAATGAATGATTAGGGTGACGAAAATGGCAATTGTTTTTTTCCATGTAAAAAATTATCTAAATGCAACAAAAAGCATTTTTATATACGTATAATTAATATAATTAGGCTTTGAGAAACATATTCTTTCCAAATTGAAATTTGCTTACAGTCGATTGAAAAAATTATACAGTTTTGCGAAAGACATATCTAGAGAGTGTAAATCAAAATTTTGTGATTCACTCGTATTATCTTTAGTTGATTATGGTGATGTTGTATATGGAAAGTTATTATCGGCGACAGCAAAAAAGAAAATTCAAAAATTTCAAAATTCATGTATGCGTTATATTTACAGTATTCCATATAGACAACATATATCACCACATCTAAATAAACATAGCATATTAAAGATGTAAAACCGCAGACGTTTACACATGCTCACACTTATTTGGCGAATAATTCATAATGACAAACCTCAGTACTTAAGAAATAAGTTAATTTCACGAGATCACTTACATAATACAAGATAAATACAACATTTTTTGGTGCCTCAGCATGAAACTGCGATTTTTCAAAGATCATTTACGTATTTTGCATCTCATCTTTGAAATGAACTTCCAAATGAATATAAACAATATAAATCAAAAAATTTTTTTATTAAAGTTGTCAAAAATTACATTTTGGCTGATCAGAAGCAGGAGACTTGATGCTGCGTTGGGGATGCGTGTATATTGTATCTTTTTCTTTTTCCGATATAATTTTATTTACTTTTAACCTTTTTGCTTCGCTTCGCGGGGTCTGCCCGTTCCCCTTGTCTGCTCGCATGTCTGAGTGCTGCTGTTGTTATTATTGTTATTATTATTTTTTTCTTGAAATTTTAGATTTATATGTATTAATATTTTTTTATAATCTTTTTATAATCTTAGATTTAGGTTATTTGTATTTGGGCAAATGGAAGAAGAGCTCTACAGTTCAATTTGTACCATTTTTACTTTGAGTAAAATAAATGTATTATTATTATTATTATTATAATGAACAAAAAAAAAGGTTTTTTTATCAAAAGGAAAAAATATAAATGAAATAAATTTAAATAAATAATTATTCTGTAAATAACAAAAATAACAAACATAAACTCAAATAGGGCATTTATTGAATACCTAATCTAAAAATGCAATATTTTTTAAAAATAGCCCGTTAACAGGGGTAGTTTTTCAAAGCTGTATCTGTTAGTCGTCTGATATTTGTACATAGAATACCACCAACTGAAAATGCCCTTACTCTATCGATATTGGTAGGTCGATAAGTTAATAAGAATTGGTAATAACATTCTTCTAAATGTTTTCCACGGATATTTGAGACAGTGAAATATTCAATTTTCTGTCGCAAGATATTGTCAATGTCTCTCTTACGTATTTCTTGGGGCTTGGTGTTTGGGTTTTACTTTTTATAATATTATTTATTTATTGCTAAAAGTGCTCAGTGTTGGGACAGTCACTCTATATTTAGTGAATATTAGTCACTGACATAAATAAAAACGTTGAATACGTGACATATCGTAAGTTCAGAATTTACCGAAATAACCGGTAAAAAATTAAAATAACCGGTAATTATCGTCATGTGTTTTTTGTTCTGTTTACCGGTTAACCGGTAATGCAATCCCTAGTACAGAAGGAATGTAAAGGGACCAACATCTCAGCGAAATTAGGTACAAAACGATGATAAAAGTTAATCATACCTATAAAACGTTGTAGTTGTTAAGAGTCGTTGGTAGGAAGAAGACGATGGCTTACAAATACCTAAACTCAACCATTTTATTAAATTCTCTATGGGCTATTTTAAATTTTATATTGTCCAATCTACGTGGACGTGAAAAAGGTATGTGCCCTTCAGTGACAATGT
Source organism: Rutpela maculata (assembly GCA_936432065.2). Lineage (NCBI taxonomy): Eukaryota > Metazoa > Arthropoda > Insecta > Coleoptera > Cerambycidae > Rutpela > Rutpela maculata. The sequence continues at coordinate 96,348,690 of OW386292.2, read as the reverse complement.
GATGTACAAGTGACAGGCTACAATTTGCCTGTTTGGAGAACTAATTAGGTTAGGAAATTGTAAAAGTAATTCATTGAATTCATTCTTCAAAGGAAATAATTTAAGTGAGTCGGAAGGACTATTGTTAATTAAACAATTTATTGATAAATTAGTAATATTATCAATTAAACATGCTTTTTTTAAATTAACCACTAAGCCAAAATGAGATAAAAATCTGCTCCAATCATCGGAATGAAATGTCAGCTATATTAAAAACGAAAGGAAAAATTCTTCGTAAGTTTAAATTGACCTTCAATAATTTTTTTCCCATACGTAGTAGACCCATTAGCCGCGGTCAAAACCGCGTCAAAATTTCTCTTTAAATCAGTAAAAGTATTACGTGGTATAACTGACAAATCGGCTCCGGTATCGATTAAAAATCGCATATTTGAGCGATCGTAAATAAGTCGACGATTATTGACAGATGGGTTAACGTCAGAAGAATTAACGTCAGAATGATTGTCAATTTCTAGTCATTTCTTAAAAAAAATGTTTCTTAAAATGTTTTCTTAACCGCTTCTCAAGTCACCTTGAAAATCCAGTAGTGCCTTTAAAATTTTTATTATACCTAAGTAGGTAAAGAATGAGAGAACTAGAACCCCCCACCACAAAACCCCCCACCACACCACCCCCACCAATCGCAGATTGGCAAGTGGAGGTGGTGTGGTGGGGGGTTTTGTGGTGGGGGGTTCTAGTTCTCTCATTATGAAATTGGAAAGTGGGAGTGGTGTGGTGGGGGGTATGTTCCAGTTCTCTCATTATTAAATAAATGCTCTAATTGCGGTGGGGGGTATGTTCCAGTTCTCTCATTGATAAATAAATAAATAAATAAATAAAATGCTAATTGTGGTGGGGGGTGTTCCAGAATTCTCACTGAAATAAAAGTATGCTGCTAAGCCCCCATCAAGTTTAGTATATACCTCCACTTTCTACAACGAGATATTCCCTTAGCAGGAAACCAATTATCAGTTAAGAAATTATACACAATTATTTTTCTCTTATTACTGTCTGGCTCAGATACCCCCGATACCAAATAAATTCCTTCTCACATAAGCAATGTGTATTGAAGATTTTTCAGCCATATATAGTTATCTCTCATATAATACATTTGATGAACGTTTATTGTCATTCGATGGATGGACTGGTGTTTTACCGCCTGTTGAGCTTGCATTAGCAGGTTTTTACTATACAGGTGAAAGTGATATTGTGCGATGTTTCTGGTGCAAAGTAGAAATTCATAGATGGATAATTGGTGACATGGCCATTAAAGATCATTTGAAATATAGTAAGAATTGCTTGTATGCGAAATTAATCAAAGAAAAATTCGATTTAAATATTAGCAACGAGGGTTCATTTGCAACGGCTGCAGACTCTGGTATGATGACTGCATATACCAATAAAATTACGGTAGTTGCGTCTTCTCACGAATCAACATGTTCTAAGAATATTAGTGGTGTTTTATACATCCTCTTAATTTTAAATATAATAAGTAATATTTATAGTACTTTTTATTAAAGTTTGTATCAGGTAGGAAAACTTTTATTATATTTAGAAAATAATTTATTTAAATCAGATAGTACAGAAATTATATTCATTATTACCATCGAAATAATATGCCTCGTATTTATGTGAGTAATACATTTGTAATATGAGTTTGAATAAAAAACTAATACGTACTGATGTGTTTTATTATTAAGTCATGAATTTTTAGTGACTATTTTTTATTTTTGAGAGTACCTTAAAAATTTTTGATTTCATATCGACTATATTGAAAATGAACTAATTTCATATTATAAGTATTATATTTTCCATAAATATCTGAAATGTACTTTTATTTGATGAGTCATAAAAAAGTATGAAGTGAAATAAACTATATGTGAATATGTGGGGTAAATATAACTAGCCCTGCAAACGTAATACAACTTTTTACTAGAAATATGAAATGAGATGTTAACTCTATACCTATCGGTACTGTGTAATTGTCAACAGTATTAAATTGGATATACAAATTATTATTTCAAAAAATAATTACCATGTTATTATTCTTATTGCAAATATATTATTGCAGGATATTTTTAACCATTACATTCAAATTTGAGAGTATATTTACCAAGTATGTCATCACACTACTTATTTATATTATTATGTAATAATTTTCAGAAAAAGCAGCTACATATAAATAAAAAATAGAGTGAAATATAAAACATTTATTAATAATATAAAAATATGGCGGTGTACAAAGCACTAAAATTAATATTTACAAACTTATATCTATACTTACATACTAAAACATATACAAAAAATTAAAATTAAAACTACAAAGAATCACTCCACATTCGAGAATGAGGAATTCCCTTGTACCCCATCCTCGAATGGGAAATGTGCTGCAAAATATTGCACATTATTTATGTCCGTTATCATTTTTTCTTCTTGAGACACTAAGGAACCTATTAGAGTGTCGATATGTTTCCTGTACTGTCTAAGTTGGAGAATTTTGTGGGTAAGCTTATTTTTTGCCACTTTAAGCTTACCCACATATGCGTCTGTCTTCTCCTGAAGGCACCCCCGCACTTCCTTCAAAAAAACGTCCTTCTCGTTGCACATATTTGATGTATCCTTCGCCGCTTTCATCTCCACATTTTTTAAGTATGCCGCCATCTCAATTGAGTGCAGCGCATTGTCTTCTGCATCATCTTCGGCATCCCTCTTCGGTGTCGACATCATAGTCGGGTTGAAACCTATGTATTTGGGTAACGCTGATACCCCTTGAGTCCCCATCGCAGACCCTGCGATAACATTAAGCGCCACCGAAGATGATGCTGGACCTGGTGGATCAACAATTGGACGCACCGCAGAGAAGGTGCCCTCCAAAATACATATATCTGACGTGACAGAGTCGTCCAACTTCGCCGTGTTTAAATGTTGCACGATTTTGTCGTCAAAGGAGGTATCATCGTACAAATCGGGGCACTTAGTATTCTTCTTTAGGCTCAGCCTGGATGGTTTTTTTGTTGGGTAAACCATCTTCACTTTAGTATTCATATTTAAACTTTGCTTGAATGTTTGAAATAAACTGTGATGCTGCAAACACGGGATCGTCTTTAAATAATCGATCTGAAGCTGGTGCGGTGGGAGAGTAGCAAAAGCTGACCCACGCCGTTTAAGCCAAATTAAACCTTATTGCAAACCCGTCGAGCGTGGGGACTAGTTTTTATTAAGAACTTCATCGTTAGCAGGTACCGTGATTATTTCAAACTCGTTATAGTCACATCAACTCGGGTGCCGGTTCATGGTTATGTAGACAAAAATAAAAAAGACAGACTTCACTTTAAGCGCTGGCAACATTCTTTATTCCCTCGAAAGACTGGTTATGTTATAGTGGTACCATGTAGCCAGACAAAAATAAAGAATTCATGCAAGGCTTTAGAGGCTAACACGGGGTATTCGCATTCTATATTAACGATTTTCGTGTTTTGTGTTTGAAATAAATACAAGACAAGCTGAGAGACTGGTTATCGTACCACTATCTACCTGGTACCCAGACAAAAATAGATGTATAGTTTTGCTTTAGATATAGGCTATTAACATTCTTCTTTCGATGCTCGGATTTTCTTATTATGCAGCATATTTGCAAGTTGTTAATTAGTAGTCAAGAAATTACAACCACACTTATATTTATTTTTACCGAACTTAACGATGCAACTTCTTGTAAAATTAATTACTCTCGTTATAATACGCAGATGATGTAAAATATTTGTTCTCAAATATATAATAAAGCATAGTAAAGTGAAATAGTTACTTGCTGTAAATCCGTCGTATTATCACCGTGTGGATCAGAATCGAAAACTTGTTCAAATTTATTGTGTCAGACTACCTTACAAATTATAAAATTTGATAAATTGTATATGGGTGACAACGACATTTATTTTCTAATTGAAATGAACACTGCGAAAATATCAGAACTGAGAATTAATTTAATATTAGAAAAATTTGCAAATTCATAAAAATATAAAAAATTTATTTTGTAAGATTTCTTTAACAAACGAAATATACATGAAATGTGTTTTAGGTGCATATGATGGTTAATCATTTATTTTAAATTCTTAACATCACGCACCCTCAAATGAGCTGGAATAAGATATGTTTTCAATAAAAATTTGTCATGATATGAATCTATTATTAAATCTTATTCATAATGTTTGATATCTCAATAAAGTGGAATAAAAAAACGAAATCTTACCACTTTGAAGTAGTTTTTAAAATACTTGTGCAGACGATATATTTTTTTGAATCATGCAGATTGATGTAGTTTTAATTGTAAATTATGAAAAGAAAAAAAAAATCTGTTTTTTCTGTTTTTTCTGTAAGTGTTTTCCGATCATTTTCCGACCAAAATTTTACATTAGAACGAAGTTATTACGTGTAACGTGTCAACATATTTTAGAACCATCAATGTAGTAAATGACAAGAAAATGAAATGAAAAATAAGAAAAGAAAAATCAATTTTCCTAATTTGCAATAGGATTTCACAAAGAAGTGTAGAATGGAAATGTTAGTAGAAGAAGTGTAGAAGCGATAGGCGATTGTTTTGTAGCTGAAATCGAAAAAAATTTTTTTTTTTAAATGCAATTTGACAGGACCCTGATGCAATAAAAAAATAATTGTGTTGGTAACTTTTAAGCTCAGGTTCTATAGTATCCATATCTGATGGGGAAAGTATAGGTGAAGAGGAAATGTAATATTTGCATTTTCCATTTCCACTTGGTTTAGAGAAGATTTGGTGACAAAAAAAGAATCACTTACCCTGCAGGGTTTTGGAGTAGGGGTGGGGAGGGGTTAGTGGGAGGTTAGGGGGGAGGCAGGGCCGCTGATTTGTTGGAAAAAACATCTTTATTTTTCTCTAAACCATAAGATAGCAGAAGTAAAATATCAATATTTTATTTCTTACACGCTAATATGTTTGTTTTTTAAGTACACATTTTTTTATTCGCTATGGGAGCTCGAAAGACCATTTTTATATTTATTTACAGTTGTATATACATATTTATTTATAAACTAATACAACAATTACATCCATTTTCCAAGGTTAAAAACTCGCTTTCTAGGTCAAATAGGTGAAAATAACCAGTTTTGAAGGTCACAGACACTCCGAGGTCAATATACTTCTTTTTAAGGCGATATTAAAGTCTAGCGACTTTTTCGCACACTCTGAAACCGGTTAATCCAGTTACATAAGTTGTAAGACCGGTTAAACTGGCTTATTGGGATTCTCTGGTGAACAACTTTCTTTATTTTACCTCGTATATAAGCATGTTGAATCGTATGCCAAGTAAGTATTAATTTCAGATTTAGCTGAAATACAGTTAGTTGCAATTGCTCAGTGGTTCAGTAGAATAGTTTAGCAAACTGTGATAAAATGCAGTGCCTTCGATGTCATAAATTCTTCTCCTCAAAAAGCAGTTTGTTACGCCATGAGAGAGAAAGTTGTCCATATAGATATCACGAAACTATACCTGAGAAAAAACAGAAAATTTCACATGTACAGTGTGATGATGAAATAAAAGATGAAATCATAAATCTACCAGGTCCGTCAAACATCCATGATAACTTAACTGAATGTCCTGAATGTCATGTCAAAATTCAAAGAAACTGTTTAAATGGTCATTTTAGAAGTAACGCACACAAGAAAAAGACTTTAGATACTCTGGGCGAATGTGTTGAAAAAGTCAACAGTGCATTTAAGTGTCGAATTTCGAGCTATCGTTTCTCCACTAAACATCATCACATCGATCACGTTGAATTTTTCGAAGACATCAAAGACAAAGTATTTTCAGTTATTACTGACTATATTAAACAGTATCGTGCACTAAAAATACATTTAGAGTTATTTTCAATGTATGTCATACCCGAAAAAGATATATTTGATCTCAAATCCTTTAACACGAAAAATAAAATTTTAACTATCTCCACTGATTTAACGGAAATATATGAAGAATTTATCAAGGATATTATGGAGAAAGCCTCTCATATGCAAGAAAATGATTCAGGTATATTATCAAAATTACATAATTTTCTCTTTCTTATAAAATATTTTCAGGATGGAGTCTACAACAAATTATGTACTTGGAAGTGAATATAAATAAATACAATCCGCTTTTTGCTTCATCCTACATAAAATTACCAAAGCAGATTGAAGCAAAAAAGGCTGTTGTGAATATATGTAACCATGATCAAATGTGCTTTGCGTGGTCCGTCAACGCAGCAATTTTTCCACCAACAGGACTTCCCCAGAGAGTATCATCGTATCCACATTATTCCACTTTATTAAACTTTGAAGGTATTGATTTTCCAGTTAAATAAAAAGACATACCCAAGTTTGAAAAACTTAACAATATTTCAATAAATGTATTTGGTGTCAATAATCAATTTAAAGATGGCAAAATTATTTATGAAATTGTCGGTCCACTATACTTTACCAGAACTTTGCAAAATACTCACGTTAATCTCTTGCTTATTACGGATGATGGTGGAAATAATCATTATTGTTTCATTAAAGATTTGTCAAGATTAGTTTCTAAACAAAGATCTAAGCATAATGGACAAACATTTATTTGTAACGGCTGTCTCTACTTTTTTCGAACGCGCGATGCATTACGCCTTCATGAAAAACACGATTGTAATTTTATATGCACACAATTACCAACAACTAATCTTGTGATAAATAAATTCGGCGAAAGCATTTCTGACAATGTTCTTAAATTTGTCAACTTTGAGAAACAATTAACAGTACCATTTGTAATATATGCGGATTTTGAAAGCATTTTAAAACCTATCCATCACGCGCAACCTAAAGAAGACAATTCGTTTACTGTGAAAACTTATGAACACCAACCCTATTCATTTTGTTTTTATGTAAAATGTAGCTTTGACGATTCCGCATCGAAACTAGTTCATTACCGCGGTTTAGATGCAGCTCATGTTTTTATACAGAAATTAGAAGAATGTGTGCATAATTTATATGATAAACACATGAAAAATATTAAACCGATGCTACCTCTTTCAGAGCATCAACTGACGGATTTTAACAATAGTAGTACATGTTACATTTGTAATAAGGTTTTTACAGAAAGTAATCAGAAAGTTCGTGATCATTGTCACTTAACTGGGAATTACCGGGGTGCGGCTCACTCCATTTGTAATTTAAACTTCAAAATACCCAAATTCATTCCAGTATTCTTTCACAATTTAACAAATTATAATTCGCATTTGTTTATTAAAAAATTGGCCTTAAATCAAGAGAAAATTGATGTTATAGCGCAAAATAAAGAGAAGTATATATCATTTTCAAAACACATTTTAGTCGAAAGAAAGGAAGGCGCAGAAAAAAACGTATTTATAAAATTGAAATTTCTGGATTCATTTCGCTTCTTACCAGCTTCTTTAGATAAATTAAGTCAAACACTAGAATCTGAACAATGTTCAGAGATAAGAAAATATTTCAGTGATCAATCAAAATTTGATTTAATACGTCGCAAAGGAGTTTTCCCTTATTCCTATGTGGATTCAATGGGTAAATTGAATGATACTGAATTACCCACACAAAATTTATTTTTTGATATATTGCGTGGTGATGGTGTTAGCGAGGAGGATTATAGTCGTGCGCATGTTACTTGGCACACCTTTCAATGCCAGACTTTGGGTGAATATTCTGATATATACCTAAAATCTGATGTATTGCTATTGGCGGATATTTTTGAAAACTTTCGTAAAATTTGTTTGGAAAAATTTACACTAGATCCTGCACAATATGTAACGGCACCATCATTAAGTTGGGATGCCATGTTGCGTAAGACAGGAGTTGAGCTTGAGCTCCTTACTGATATAGATATGCTTCATTTCTTTAGAAAAGGCATACGAGGCGGTGTTAGTCAATGTAGTAAAAGAATGTCCATTGCCAATAATAAATTTATTTCTAATTATAATTCTTCAAAACCTACGTCATATATACTTTATTTAGACGCCACGAATTTATACGGTTGTAGTATGAGTCAAAGTTTACCATTGGGGGGATTTAGATGGTTAAACGACAACGAAATTCAATATTTTGACTGTTCCCTTTTAAGTAATAATTCTGAAAAGGGGTATGTATTAGAAGTGGATTTGGAATATCCTGAAAATTTGCATGATGCACATAATGATTTACCGTTCTGCGCAGAAAATTTAATACCCCCAAATAGTAAACAATCTAAACTTATTTTGAACCTACATAATAAAACTAACTATATCATTCATTACAGGAATCTCAAACAATGTTTAGAACATGGTTTAAAATTGCAAAAAATTCATAGAATTTTGGAATTTTCGCAATCCCCTTGGTTGAAAACCTATGTTGATTTGATTACAGCGTTGCGAAATGCATCCAAAAATGCTTTTGAAAGAGATCTTTTTAAATTTGTAATAAACTCAATATTCGGAAAAACTATGGAAAATGTTGAAAATAGAGTCGATATAAAACTTATTTCTCACTGGGAAAATATTCGTGGAAGTGTTGGGGCTGAAGGGTACATAAGTAAGCCTAATTATAAATCATGTTCAGTTTTCTCAGAAAATTTAGTAGCTATAGAAATGTCTAAACTGAAAATTTGTTATAATAAGCCATTATACGTGGGTTACTCAATTTTAGAAATATCAAAAACAGTAATATATGATTTTTATTATGACTTCATCAAGCAAAAATACGGTAATAATGCGACTCTGTGCTATACCGACACAGATTCATTGATTTTAGAAATATTTACTGATAATGTTTATGATGATATAAAGAACAATTTAAGTTGGTTCGACACATCAAATTTTAGTAATGATAATGTTCATGGTGTACCCAAAACGGTGTCTATTGTTGGGAAAATGAAAGATGAGTTTGCAGGCGCTCCTATACAAAGTTTTTACGGAACTGGGGCGAAAGCATATTGTGTAAAACTCAATGAAAGTGAAACAAAAAAAGCTAAAGGGGTATCAAAAAATATTATTAAAAATCAATTAAACATTGTTGATTATAAACAAATTGTGGAAGAAGGTGGATTAATTTATCGTAAAATGTATGTGTTTAGATCACATTTACATACGATGTATACAGAATTAAAAAATAAGGTCGCGTTATCTTCGAATGATAATAAACGTTATATTATTGCCGGATTACCGAATACCTTAGCTTGGGGTCATAGATCTATTAAGTTAAATTCAGATAATAAACAATGCACAAGTGAGGAATTATTAACTTTGTTATTAAAACTAGCCACAGAAATTGATGAAACAATGAATGATGTCAATGAAGATGAATTCTACATAAATAATTTTGCTTTAAACATGTAAAATATTTTAATAAAATGAAATTGTTTGAAAACTGTATGACTCTATGTGACTAATTATGTATAACTAATAATAACACTCGAATCTGTTAAAATTGCAAATTATGTGAATTGTGTAACTGTATTTTTAAAACTGAAATTGTAACTAACTGTATTTTTAAACCTGAAATTAATACTTCAATAAATAATTCCGATAAATTGTTTGTTTCATTTTAAGCTGTGTGGGAGGTACTATTAGGTGAACTTAATGTGGTAGGAGGTTTTATTAAGTGGGATTTCTAATATAAAACTTAAGTAAACTCTCAGTACAACCAGTATTCTATTAAGCTGTAATAATACAGTATCAAACACGTTTTCAATATGTGGATGTGTTACGTAAAAGAAGTTGAGGTTGTTGATTTAGCAAGTGGAATATGCTATTTGCTTCAGAAATTTTCTAACCTCCAATTTGATGCCGAACATGAAGCAGTTTATGGAATGGGTGCCTTTTATAGCGCAGAAGAATGTAATAAAATAGCGAAAGATTATGAAAATGGCGTGAAAGTATGTGAAAATTTCTCTGAAGGAAAAATATCTTTGGAATGTTTAGTCGATGGATTAATTGCGTTAAATTTAAGGGGGTTTCTACATCCATTAAAAAATTATTTCCACCCTGAACTCCTAAACAAACTAGATTTTAACGATGAAACTGACTGTGATGAAACGGATTGTGATGAAACTGACTGTGATGAAACAGATTGTGACGAAGTCGACTTTGATGAATCATAACTGGTTGCTACAACCAAATGTATTGAGCCTGAATCAAATGATTCTGTAGGGAATAAACATTGTCGAATTATTTTTGTATATACTCCACATATTATATTATTAAACTATAATAAAAACAATATTTAGTTTTATTTATTTATTTATTAAAATTTAGGACATTACAAAGTTTTCATATAAATAAAAAACATTGGATAGTGCACAAATACATTTAGTATTACTATGATAAAAACATTTTGCGGTAGACATAATTAAAGATGGCTGTTCTTCAAATTCTATAACTGGTTGTGAAATGAACTGTCTGATGTAATCAGCCTTTTCCCCCCTTTTACGTAAATACAATCAGCATTTGTACTCAAATTCTTAATAATTTTATCGAATAGATGTAATGGTGTGAATCCATAGCTCCATTTAATACAGTGATAATTCTTTGTTAACCAGTGGGCTTGCTGTTGCAAATCTGGTGATAGCATCTCAAATGGAAAAGGTGGCTTAAAGATGTAGTGACATATTTTTACTCCATCATAGACTGCAAACTCTTTAACTATAAATTTGTTTTTTTCTATTTTAAATCCTTGCACATCGAAAATCAGAGTCATATTTTTAAATTACACAATTTCTTTAATACACTAACTTTCATACTGTATAATTCCACAGCTTTTCTCAAGTCTTTCAATTTTCTCCGATGTTCTCTCAATGCTTTTATGTATTCTGATCTCATTATGATACTGACATGGTGAGATTTTCTCTTTTCTTTAAATAGCGAAAAATATGTCATGCGCATGTTGAAGTTTGGAAGCGTCACGAACATCTCAATGTTGTCGAACGATTTTGGTTAGAGGATTATAAGTGAAGTGTTTCTCATGCAATATGAGACAATATGCTGTAATGTCCGCAGTAGTAGGGGTATCCGTCTCAAATTCTATTCTCATAACTACGGATCCAGTCTGTATTACTTCTTTTTGTCGCGAACAATCAATATGAACTATTGGTGCTAATTCTTTAAATTCTTCAGGGTTGAAAATTGGTTGATTTATTTTTCGAGGGTAATAGGATTGTTGAAAATTACCAAACATATTATACAGGGTGGCAGATTTGTTGTTCTTAAAGTCCAAATATAAGTCATTGTATGGATATCTCTCAGAATTTAAGAAAATCCTAACGTTTTTAAGATCACAGTTATCAAATTTACTCATATCAGTTGTAATCTTTCCTTTTCTATTTTTTTGGAAGGCTATTATTACATGCCTAGGAGTTTCAACTTTGGTAGATGTTTTAACAGGCCATGTATGTCGGTTTGAAGTAGGTAAGGAAGGATATTCAATTAATTCCCAACTTCTAAATTTTATAGGAAGATCCGCATTTCTACTGGTGATTTTATTTAGTCTAAGCTGCTCCGAGATGCTAACGGTAACGTGTGGTACTTTCCAAAACAATTTAGTAATAGTAATTTTTGGTTTTTGACTGTCATCTATACTCGTAACGCTATCCATATCATTACTATTACGGATCAGTACTAATTCCTGTCTCATGTTAATGACAAGCCTTCGAAAATCTTCAAAAAATCCTACCAATAATTTTAATGGTATGCATACATTGAAATTTCCGTTTGCATCTGCTATAATTTTGTCTGATGTACCCAACTTCTTCTTTGGAAACCATCCAGCATTTTGCAAGAAAACGCTTTCATTTTCATTATATGATAGATAACTTTTTAAAGTCGAAACTAAACCAACATTCCCCACAGAATCTATCACTATACCATTCATTTCATATCTAATTTCTCGAAATATAAAAGAAATCGCGTTGTTAATAAACTCCAATTTGGTAGTTACCTTCCCATCTTCTTGTGTGAGTTTTCCTTCGATATATAGATGACTATCGCATGGTGCAGTGTAGGCATCTAAATCCTGGATGGGGATTCTTGTTTCATCGTTATAATCTAAAGTTCCTGATATATTTGGTTGATATGTATGAAATTGATAATCTTCAATAGAGTTGTCACTGAAAGGTTCACCGGTAATATTGAGTAATTCCATTATACTAAGACCTCAAATCCTAGAGATTCTAAAAACTTTTTATTTTCCGATGTTAATCTATTGACACTATTTTTAGAACTGCCAATTTTCTTATTCATCCTTTTATAGTATGGTTGACGTCTATTGTGGTATGACGTAGAATGGAATCTTAATACCATTTTATTAACCGATTACTTTTCTAAGATGTAATCTAACGGTTATAGTTTCTCCCCGAAAATTGACAAGATCCCCACCTTGATCAACTATTTTGATTGTGATGTTGTTAATGGTCTTAACGCTAACTGGAAAGTAAATAATGTTTAAAGGTGATTCCACTATTTTATACCCAACTGGTACTGTCGGAAAAAACTGATGAATAACGTGTACAGGGTGTCCATTGAAGAATGATCCTATTGCGATGCTACAATCGATGCATATAGTATTCACCTTAGAAATTTTTACTGTATAATCGGTCCTCTACTGTCTCGCTGCGAATCCTAGTAGTGGTCCTATTGAATTTTCTACAGTGAAATTGATTTTTCTATTTGAACGGATATTCACTTTAGAAGTATTAATGTCAGCAGTAATCATTATCATAGCTTCTTCATCTACCTTAATTGTCTGATCCTCCAAATATCTTGTGATATCACCGATTTCATAGCAACCTTCAGGAATTTTGATAACATATTCATCATTTTCCCCCCAAACAAAGGTATTGTTGCTATTATCAATGTTTGGAATAATATTGTAGGTGTCAAAATTTGTGAGTCCAATTTCATAATCTACATCATCCTCTAAATAAATGGGGGGGTTGAAATTGTAGCTTAATATAGAGGACGCATCGCTTAGAGCGAAAGTGAAAGACATAGTGTTATGTTAAGCGTTTATTACAAAATGAACCAAATACATTATATATATTAGTTATATAAAAATGCTAGACATATGTGTCCACACAGATATGAATTATAACTTTGTAATGAATTATAGTTATATTTGATTTTGTTCAAGCTACCATCACTATGAAAATAATTTATTAACTCTTCTGGAGGTCTCAAATTTCCGAAACTATCAAAATATTTCACATCGTTATTTCTCTTTGTATATGCTATCCAGTGAGTTCCATCCCCAGCGTCGATATCTAGATTCACAATACCAGATTCATTTTTATTTATATGTTTTGGAAGTTTGTCTCTCATGAAAACTCCTCGAAAATTAGGGATTTTAAGAATTTTCGAGTATTTTAGTAAGTCTAAATTAGTTAACGGTCGACGAGGTAGCTTTATTGGAAGTTTTTTTGATAGGGTTTCAAGTATAATCCAAAACCTTTTTTATAAGGACCCAGATATAACCCCTTCCCTTTGGTAGACTCTTCCATAGCTAAATCATGCCTCTTTTGCTCAGCTAATTGTTCACGATTTGTTTTAGCATCGTTAACCGCCTTTGCGATACCAGCTGCACCTCCTCCTACAGCTCCCAATGCTCCCAAGAGAGGTAATAGGAATGGGAGAAAACCCCCTATTTTTTCGGGGACTGGAATAACTTTAACTTTTCGACTACGTCTTTTTGGGAGGGATTTTCTTTTTACAGCAACTTTTAAATTTATTTTACCTCCTTTCTTCTTTGTCACAGATTTCTTTCGGACTTTTAAACCCATCCCCAATTTATTCTTTATTTTCATTACTCCACCAACACCCAATGCCGCAAGCTTTTCGCCAATCCCTGAATCAGGCGCCTTTACAAGTTTCAATGCAGTCTCAGCTAATGTCCTATCTGCTTGATTTCTTCTCTCAACGTCTTGAAATTTAGAATATGCTATATCGTGTTGTCTACACGCCTCATCTAGCCGGTTAACACCTTTATCGCCTCTTTGTAATCGCTTGGCAAGTTTGGTTCCAGGACCACAATAATTATATCCAGGCAAATGTAATTCTATTGGAAGTTTATCGATTATTTTATTCAGCAAACCACGTCCACTCCTCTTAGAGATGTGATTACTAGTGTGAACAGAACTTTTATATCTATCCATTATATCTAAAATGTGAGATGATCTCTGTTTTAAACCCTTTATATAGATTCCGGAATCGAGTACAGTTCAGTTCGCTATAGTCCTTATTATAATGTGCTTCTATTTTTATAGTAAAGTCAAGGTTCAATATATATGATCGCTAAAATGTTTATTCAGCAACAAAAAACTCTTTTATCTGTAGAAGATCATGATGATGTTTCATTGACTGAAACGTTTCCAAAACATGGTATTTTATTTGGAGGGCAATCGAAACGAGGGTTGTTGGTGGGAAGTTCAGGTTGTGGAAAAACAAATGTAATGCTTAGTTTATTAGAACATCCCAATGGTTTACGATTTGAATACATTTATATATATTCTAAATCTCTGTATCAACCCAAATATGAATACCTCAGAAAGTTAATGAAGACTGTAAGAGAAATGGGGTATTACGAATACGATGATGGGGACACTGTTATACCTCCTGAAGATATTAAGCCAAATTCTGTGATAATATTCGATGATTTGGCATCATGCAATCAAAATATCATTAAAAGCTACTTCTGTTTTGGACGTCATAAAAATACCGATTGTTTCTATTTATGTCAAACTTACTCATCAATTCCTAAACAACTATGCAGAGATAATGCTAATCTTATTGTTATATTCCAACAAGATATGACTAACCTGAAACATATTTTTGATGATCACGTGAATGTTGATATGAGTTTTCAAAATTTCAAAGAAGTATGCGCATTTTGCTGGAAAGATAAATATGGCTTTGTTGTGATTGATAAAGATTGTGCTATAAATTCTGGAAGGTATCGTAAAGGATTCGACAAATTTATACATATATAAAGTGAATGCACTAGATGTATGGTCAGTAAACATGGATAATCGAGTAACAGTGCAGCTTTTAAAGGCCAGGAAGGCGTTAAAAGCGAAATATAAAAGCTTGAAAAGTGATATTGTCAAATCGCAGTCACGATTAGAGAAAACTTACAAACCTATAACTCAACCACTTAAAGAATTGGTATCAAGTCTCAGTAAAACTGAAAATAATATTCTTCCAAAATCTGGTTTGAAAAGAGAATTTAAAGATGAATTGAGCAGTCAAAGTTTTAGCCTCAAAACAAGAAATCGAACACCTTTAGAATACTATCATACAACGGCTCCTATCAATTTAGAAGATGAAACATTTCAGTATGATCCTGAAACATCAAGACCTGAATACGGTGAAAGTTATTTTGATGAAACATTTCCGACACCAATAACAGATACAACGACATTGACAGAACAGGAGCTTTATTTAGAACAATTCAAAAAACCACTACCACGAGCGTATATACAAGATAAAATTGAAGATGTTAAAAATGTGTTTGATGATACCTTTGGTGTTTACTTCGACCCGTTTACAAAAAAATACGCAATTGGTGATTCTACTGTTGATTTTGATGGAGCCGATTTCTTGATTAACGATGAATTTAAATACAAGGGTACACCTGGATTATATGAATTAATGTTTAAAAAGCATCCTGTAGGATATCGAACAGTGGATGTGGATGCATATATTGATATTATTAAGAGGACTAATGCTCAGTACTTAGGTTACAATCCTGAAAAAGGTCTGTCTACATCACGCGCATCTAAATTTATCGATATTATAAAACCACGAGTTACGAATTTGTACTCGATGGCACAAGAGAAGGCGGCCAAGAAAACTACTTCAAAAAAACCAGCCTCAGCTTTACCAGCTATGTTACCAAGGTCGAGATCTAGTTCACTACCTTCATCACAATTGATCAAAACTAGAAGTCAAGTGAAAAAAGGTGGAAACCTGAAAATGATGGAACTTAATAACAAAAAAATTGAATATAAGCATTTTGATGACTATAATGAAATTGTAGATCGGTTAAAATTACTTACAGCATCGCAATTGGCGGGGAACACTGGACATAATAATGAAATACTTTCTATAATAGAGGAATTGAGGGAGGGTGAAATAATAAGATAAATAGTGTGTAAAAAAAATGTACTGTCATTTAGTGTGCAACATTGAAGCTTTAACAATGCCTATCGATAAGTTTGGAAGGCATATGTTGCGAAGCAGGTCAATGTATCCATCACCACATTCCAACTATTCACCTGTTTTAACATCATCACCAATATCATCACCATTTTACATTTGTGAACCATCTTCACATCATAGTAAATGTATTATAAATATTCGCGGTCATCATGATAAATCTCAAAGTGTATTACGTTATACACTAGAAAACGCTGCATCTGAATACAAATTCCCTATATCTGGCAAAATTGAAAATATCGAGATTTCGCCCATTGATTCAACAATTTTTGTGGGTACTAAAATCTTTACAACAGATAAACTTATAGGTAAAGTCATAAATAAAGGCGATGAGTTTACTTTCCTAGTACCGAGGAACCACCCATCTTTGTACGTTCAAATTGTGCTACAGTGTCCAGTAACTAAAAATGACTAATGTTAAAGAAGAAATAGTAAACGAAGTCCATAAACCAGCTAGAAAACATTTTAGAAGACGAAGAGTAATTGTTAAAGGCCTCAATGATCTTTATCAAGCAGATCTTATAGAAATGCGTCCATATGCGAGAATAAATAAAGGTTATAAATACATCTTAGTAGTCATTAATGTATTCTCAAAGTTTGTTTGGTGCGAACCAATAAAAAATAAAACTATGAAAGTGGTTGCCCAAGCAATGAAAAATATATTGTCACAGGTTAAAGTACAACCTACAAATTTGCAAACGGATATGGGTAAAGAATTTTTCAATAAAGAATTCAACAAATTAATGGATGAGAGAAAAATTAATCATTATAACACATATTCAAATCTCAAAGCAAGTGTTGCAGAAAGAGTGAACAGAACATTAAAAAATAAAATGTGGAAACAATTTAGTTTACAAGGAAATTACAAGTGGTTAAACATTTTACCGGATATTGTAGCGGAATACAATGACACTAATCACAAAACCATAGGGATGAAACCAAAGGATGTAAAAAAAAAACATGAAAAATATTTACTGCGATTTATTTATGGCAACTTAAAAACAGTCGATCCAAGGAAACAAAAATTCAAAGTCAATGATCATGTGAGGATAAGTAAATATCGTGAGGCTTTTTCAAAAGGGTATACACCTAATTGGTCAAATGAAATTTTTAAAATCAGGAAAGTTGTTCAAAGCAATCCTAGAACATATTTATTAAGAGATCAAGACGGTGATGAAATTAAAGGTGGTTTTTATGAACAAGAAATTCAGAGAGTAAAGTATCCTGACATATATCTTGTGGAAAAGGTTCTAAGAAGAAAGGGGGATAAACTTTACGTTAAATGGTTGGGATTAGACAAGAGATATAATTCATGGATTTCAAATAACCAAATTGTATAAGGATAAAGTGTAATATTTAATTTTTAATAAAAACAAATTTTAAGCATAAATTTTTTTATTTGTATGCCAGTTTCATACAGAAAAAATATCAATAATTGTTTACATCTCATTAGCAAATCTTTCATTATATACATTACATCTATGATTACTATCTAAAATGGGTGTGATAATTTTTGAAATTAATGCTATTTTTCTCTGGAAACGCACTCTATCATTAGTTAATGACATCCAAGACCCTCTCCTTGATGAGTTGTAGGCAAAATTCCATGTTACAAGGAAATAAATTTGATTACGCTTTTCATTAAATGTCACTTTCTTCATTTTATACCTTGCTAGTACACTCGGCTTCGAATATATTTGGGTAAATGTACATTAATTCCATGAGCATACCAAAATTTTCACTATTAGAATTTTCACTCGGTGGAAGTAGATTCTTTGCATTGTCAAACACATTCCCTCCTTGGCACTGTAACCCTTTCTGCACAATCTTGAAATAACTTACAAACTGCGATCTTCTTAACATGTCAACTCGGTACTTAATGAGTGGTAATAACTCCCACAATTTGCAGATTGATTCGTATCCCAAATAGATATATAAATTATTTTTCCATATTTTAATCACTCTTGATGTTGAAATTTCTTCAAAGTATATAGAAAAACTTCCAGCACGTATAGGTTCCACTTTATCATTAGTATATAAATAATTTGTTATTATACTTTCATTTGCAATAAACTGGGTCCACTCGTTTTCATCGAAAACTATTACATCATTTTTATTTCCTGACAGTATTATACAAGGGGTATAGCACAAGTCATATGATAACCCTGTTGACACAAATTTATATTTAGATTTATTCAACTTATATATTCGTTTATTGAGCACTACTAAGTCATGTTTACTCTGAGGTGTTGAAGGTAAATCACCAAAAAAATCGAATTTGAGTTCAGGTAAATCGAAAATACTATTTTGGGTCATCTTGAAAAACTGAATCAAGGAAGATTCTTAGTGGCAATTTATATGAGTCGTAGAATGGTGGGGGGAGGTATTGGTACTTGTTGGACGGTGATGGTGTGAGGTTGTTCTTGAACTCTCAATAATAAATTTATAATTCTACAGGGATTCTCCCACTGCTCCACATTTTCACTTTATCATATGGATGCATTGTCTCTGTGTAGCTTTTTATTGGTAATGTCTGAAATTCATTCAATTGACATTTTCTTAAAATGTCACCTAAAATATACTTCGCATCATAATCTGTTGATAAACGAATATCCTGACCACGAGTCATCATATGTTTTAAAATTTTAATCAGCAACTGTTTAGCATTATTCATTTTCCTCTTATGTTCTAAACTTGCACCTCGTAGAACATCAAACATCATACACAGATGTAATGCGCCTGCATCAACAGAACCAATTTTAAGCACATTTTCTGTAGCCGTCCAAGGACTGTCAAACCAA
Organism: Rutpela maculata; assembly: GCA_936432065.2. Classification (NCBI taxonomy): domain Eukaryota; kingdom Metazoa; phylum Arthropoda; class Insecta; order Coleoptera; family Cerambycidae; genus Rutpela; species Rutpela maculata. Next base: position 96,329,611 of record OW386292.2, on the reverse strand, counting down.
AAATTTGCAACTTTCTCAATACCCGTTTTCATATTTTGAGTCAATGTACTTGAGTCTAAGTTTGTGTCACTACTTTCACACACTTCCTCAAATTCTTGAGGATCCATCTCCTCAACAGGAAAACGCATTGGTTGATATGATTTCTTGTCCGAGTCACTACTATCACTCTTTTCTTCACACCACTCCCACTTTCCAATTTAATAATGAGAGAACTGGAACATACCCCCCACCACAAAACCCCCACCACACCACTCCCACTTTCCAATTTCATAATGAGAGAACTAGAACCCCCCACCACACCACCCCCACTTTCCATTTTCATAATGAGAGAACTAGAACCCCCCACCACAAAACCCCCCACCACACCACCCCCACTTGCCAATCTGCGATTGGTGGGGGTGGTGTGGTGGGGGGTTTTGTGGTGGGGGGTTCTAGTTCTCTCATTCTTTACCTACTTACCTACACCAGGTGCCTTCACATCTAAAAGCCTTATCATTATAAAGTTGATGCCAATAACAAACGGTATTATTTGTAGGATCAAATCTATCAAGAAAATTATCACGAGAATTACTGCTATTAGATAAACGCGTTCTAGGCCTTGAAATGTTGTTAATTTTACAACAGTTACAAACTGATGTGGAGGCAGGAGGATCAGTATGTCTCAGGGCAATTTGAGACTGAATTGAATGAAGTTGCGAACTGAAACCTTCTTGACGCTGCAAAACTTGATCGAGAGAACTTTGAAAATTAGTTGTAAAATCTTTGAATGAAGTTACTAAATCTGATATACTAGGAATAGGTTCAGTATTAAACTGAGAGACTGAAACCCGAATCGTATTTTGAGAATATGTAGATGCTAGCATGGAACCTTGACATGACTCCCAAATTCGGTCTTCAATGTCCGTAATGTCCTTAACTTCGGTTTTTCCTGAGGCTGTAAGAGCGATATTAATTGTTTGAGGTAAGCGCCTTTTCCACAATTGAATAAGAAGCTGTTGGCTTACCATATTGAGCCTCCCGCCACATTTAACATGGATCGGAAAAATTCCGAAGGTTTGAGGTCCCCAATATGCGATCCGGAAAGTAGATCATCCAGGCGCTTCTCCTCGCTTGCCGTTAGCCTCGATATTAACGCGCTCTTTAAATTATAATATAAATTACACAGGACCACAAAATATTTTTGCGAGTTGCCTGGGACCAGATCCAGTGTAGCATATGTTTTTGGGGTCGCTGAAACCGAATCTGAAACTTATTTTGTCTTGTCGTGTCAGGATTTTTTTTTAAATAAGAACATTTTTTTTTACTTGATATTACGAGAATATTAACCTTTTCGTGCAATAAATGCAGCTTGACTGAAGAATATGAACATTTTTTTAATCTGTTTTTCCTAGAATACCTTTTTTCTTATTTTCAAATGATCTTCTCACTGGCTCCCTATTGTGTTCTTCGTGTCTCTTTTTATGAAACAACAGTTGTCCGCCATCCAGAAAATTTGGGTGAATACAATGAAGAGCAAGGCGAACGCTTTCACCAGAATATTTCGGAGATGGAGAAGCCGTATCAAGGAAGGTGGGATGTCCACATGATGGCCGACTACTGTTGGTCTATGAAAAGAGACAAGCACGAAGAACATAAAAGAGAGCCAGTGAGTAGATCATTTGAAAATGAGAAGAAAAGGTATTCTAAGAAAAATTGAAACACTGGCATATGTACATTTTATTATGTAGGGGTGGTTTTTTAGGGATGATTTTGGGTACCAAGTGAGAATAGGGTAAATCAACGTCACTCAAGAATCTATTCTGGAACTGAAACAATGAAAACTCCAACATTGTCCACGATTCATTGGTATTCATGCAATTTATTCTTATATAAGGGTGGCTACCACCCTTTATAGAAGAGATTTTGGGTCACGAGTAAGCGAGGTGCCCTGGGAGTCACTCCAGATTCATGTTCTCTACTTAAACTATAAAAAAGTTATTTCCCGTGGTTCATTGGCATTTGTGCTTTATTCTGTAATAAGGATGGTTTCCACCCTATTATAGGGGTAGTTTTTGTACCGACTAAGAATAAGGTAGAACAGGTTCATCCAAGATTCTATTCTGGAATTAAAACATCGAAAACTCCTCCATTTCCCACAATCTATTGGTATTCACGCAGTCTATTTTTATATAAGGGTGGTTTCCAATCAATATTCAAGTAAGTGACTGCTGAATATAAAACATTTTCCCTTCCCATGTTTTTCACCATTCATTTACATCCATTCATTGAATCCTGATGTATGGGACGGTTTTACCCTATTTTCGGGGTTGATTTTGGCTGTAGCGCAAAATTTTTGGGGTATACGAATTTTTTGACCTCGGATTCGGATTCAGCGTCGAAAAACACATGAGAATACAATGGTCAGTCATCCAGATCAAAAACTTGTTTTATTTTGTGGGGCTGTGCTATCTATGTTTGTGTTAAGCGATTATGAAATATTATTAATAAAGAATAATAGATGATTTATATGTCGATATAAAAAAAAGCCCTAGTTATCGATACTTAGAATAAACTACTTGTAATTTAGGTCTTTATTATGTAAGTGTGTAGATGAGGTTTTCAAGAGGTGTTGCCCCTTCCACACCTCTCCTCCTTCCCTGTTTTTTGATAAACAGAGCTCCGGGATTGGGACCAGCATGGCGGAGTTAGTGTATCTATGTGTGTGTGGTGCGTGCGTGTGTATGTGTGTATTTGTGTGTCAGTTATGTCTGCGTTTCTGTATGTATGTTGCCTGTGTCTGCATGTCTACGTATATTTCTATGAGCCTGTGTGTCTGTGCCTGGGTCTGTGTGCCTGTGGCTGTGTATTCGTATCTTCGTATATCTATGTGTCTGTTTCTGTGTGACTGTGTCTATGTATTCATATATATGTGTGTCTGTATGTCTATGTGTTTATGTGTCTTTTTGTGACTGAATCTTTGTCAGTGTGTCTGTGATTTTGTTTTGTCCGTGTTTCCGTGTCTGTATGCCTGTCTCTGTGGGTGTATGTTTGTATCTGTGTGCTTGTGTCCTTGTATCTAAGTGTATGAATGTTTTCGTCAGGTTATCTTTGTGCCTGGTCCGTATGTCTGTATCTCTGTGAATGTGGTCTGGTTTTGTGTCTGTGTCTAAGTCTCGTGTATCTGTATGTCTGTGTGTCTATGTATCTCTCTATGACTGAATTTATGCCTCTGTGTCTGTTTGTCAGTGTTTCTGTATTTTTGTTTTGTCCGTGTTTCCGTGTCTACATGACTGTGTCTGTATGTGTATGCGTATGTTTGTGTCCACGTATCTGAGTGTATAATTACCTGCGTCTGTTTATCTTTGTACCTGTGGTCGTGTGACTATATGTCTGTGTGTCTGTGTATTATATCTTCTTGTAATATTGATCTTAACAATTTATCTACTTTCCGAATCAGAATCGGATTCACAACTAATATCTTTAATAAGTAAAGCTTTTGCATCTGTAAGTAGTTCCTTCACTTTGTTGGTTTTTAAATATCTCATCGTATGAATTTTAGGATCAGAAGAAACTAAAAGGTATCTCATTATATCCTCATTCGTAAGTTTTGGTTTAGCTTTTCGTGTATTGTTTCTCGACATCTTTTAAAATCTTTATTGCGACCTTCCTGCGCTTCTGCAGATAAAAGCCCAATAGGTATTGCAAATGTATCTACTACAGCTGCTCCATGAATTAAGAGTGCATGACAAGAGGAGGGCATAGGGTTCCATGGATATTTCTTAACATAAAGTTTCTCTGTGTCTAAGCAATACTTACCAAAAGCTTTGACATCAATACAATTTTTCGACGCAATAGTTTGAAGAATAACATACAGTCTTTTTATAAATTCTAGGTCGATCCCCGTAATTTCAGCTACCTTTTCGTCAATCGGCTTCCCTGGTTTCAGTATATGAATTACAATATAATAATAATATTATCAGTATTAATAATATTACCAGTCTTGAGGAATAGGTTCGTTGTTAAGCCAGATGTTAATTACTTTCAAAAGGTTATTTTTTGCGTGAAGTTGCAGTTTTGATAACATTGAATAGTGAATATTATCCAGTCCTGGAGCAGAATTATTATTTTGTTTAAGAGCTTTATTCAGTTCTTCCATTGTAAAAGCATTCAGTAGATATGCATGAGAATTTGGAACTGGTAAGTCTATTTCCTGAAGTGGTGGTGAGTTTACCGACAAGGGTGCCAAATTTGAGTGAAGTTGTTCTATCCATGGTGTGTCATTCACGTCGCACATAAGGCCAAATTAACAAAAATATAAAATATGATTTTATTTTATTTTCTGATCAGAAATGCTTATGAAAAGGCTACTTAATAATTATCTTTCAGAAAAATACCTAATTAGAGTCAGTGGAGGGGAGGTGCTCATAGTATTCTAATTAAAAAAAAAACAATTTCAAAATAAATTTTCTGTATTTTGAATTAGTGAAAGAGGTACAATTTTGATTCAAATATTATTCTACATCTTCATTCTCATTGTCCTTATCATTATCAGACTCTTGATCATCTTCGTCATCATCACAACAGAAAGTAGGCGGTCTTAGCATGCTTAATACAACTTCATTGAATTGCGTTTTGTTTCTTTTAGGTTTTTTCGCTTATTTGTCACAATAGGGTCCGAGGATACCAGCATTCAGTTAAATATTTCACTATTGGTGTTGATTCTTGAAGTTTTTCTGAAGCTATATTGTCTTAATTTTTTAGTGTTTATGACGCGCCTCATTTACATCTTCTGACAGTTGACCTACCTGCAAAGGTAAAGATTTTATAATATCAGCTCCGTGTAATAACAGTTTGTGAACACTGGCACTCATTTTGTACCAACCATAAGATGAAATAGCCATTTGTGCTGTTTCAAAGCAATATTTTTTAAATATTTCTTCTTTGACATAGTGTCCACAAGAAATTATGGAAAGTATATTTGAAAATATTTCTATTAATTCTTTATCGATTCCAGTTATTTGAGAAACGAGGGACGGATTTTCGTGCTGTGTTACCGTCAGTGCTGTTTCCTCCACCTTGTTTTGGCCAATCTACAACGCGACTCATTTCTCTATAAAACTCAGTCGCAATTTTACTTTTTCTTTTGCAATTGCACCTCTTGCTTGCCATTGCTGTAATTCCAATTTATATGCTATATGCAGGAAATATTCATAGCATCTAAGATGTGCATGTGGTATAGAAATACCATATTTGAAGTCTTCATCGCAGACTCTGTTCTTTTGTTTCTCTAGATCGTTTAAATCTTTAGGAGTAGCCTTACAAACATTGCACGCTTGCGAACTTGAAGTATCAGTCAAAATGTTGACAGTCTTCCCATCCAGCATCGTACATATGGGAATATGTTTAAATTTTATTTGTTTAGTGTCTAGAACGATTATTGTGGGCTCCAAATGCAATATTTGTGTTTGTACTTCATTATACTCTTCTTTCACATTTTGGACATTTTCTTTTTTTATCTTGAACCCAATTGGACGCAATACCTTGTCGATGATGGTGTTGTGTTCTTCCAATATATTTTTTTGTTATTACCATTAGATTCACACATTTCTAGTGGCATAATCGTACATAGAATTATGTTGGAATCTGCATATTCTGAATTATTCGCAAAATTTTGTTTATATGTACTGTGTCCACCGCTGCCGTCCAGGCCCCATTTATAATAAACTTCGATAGTATCACAATCCTCCGATATGTTCTGTAGTATTACATCAGCCTGTACTTGTACCAGACGTTGTATAGTATGTGTAAGAAGATCCTGCAGTGGCACCACAGCCTCGTTCTCAGTTATCTTAGTATTTTCAGGATAACACTTCCTCTTTGCCTCTGCTAACACATGATAAGAGGAATAAATTCAGCCCCTCTTTCTTTTGCCCCAAGTCGCATCGTTATATGATCTTCTTTTGTCAACCTAAGATCCACTATAAGACCTAAAGCTTCTTCAGGGCTGTACTGTCTTATAGTAGCAGAGGATGATGTATCATGCACCAGTTTCATTTTTTTTAATCTGTTGGGCGTAGACTGGATGGCTAATTTCACAACTTGGACTGCAGTTCTCTTGCCTGATTTCACCAAACTTGATTCCGCAGCCAGGCACAGTTTTTCTGAACTAAGATCTGATAAAATTGGTTAACATGCATCTGCTTACTGCGTTCAGAACTTTCTTCGAACAATTTTCTTGGCCTGCCTCGCCTCTTTTGTTCTGATCGTTTTGGTACTGATGACGTTTGTATCTCCGGGAGTTTTAAGTCTTCATCAAGCCATTTCATATGCTTGTTGTTAAAACGCTCGTACATGTAATTACAACCACGCCATTTCGTCAAAAGCTTCGTAACAAACACTTTGACTACAAGTTTTATTTGTTTTATACAATGTTCAGAAAGTTCACTAACACCAAACTTGTCCAATATATACTTTAATAATTGTTCATTACACTTTATTGACGATAACTTATAAAACTGTTCATTTTTTAACACTATAAATAGTTCTTTCTCTTAATCTCCATTTCCCTTAGAGCGGGGTCGCCACGACTACCTGAAAAGAACACGCTCGATTTAACAAAAGGGAAAACAAGGGGACTTGTATTTTACTTTTTTATATTAGTTATAAGATATTTTTTCGAACTAGTAAAAAAAGTCGGTGTACTTTTCGGAACTTTTTGTGTAACACTAGCTGAAGCAAGCATTTCAGAATTTATTTTAAACAAAAATAGTATTTCATAAAACATATATTACATCTGTACTACGTACAACTGTTATGTTAATAATAATTGCAGATTAAAGTACATACCTGACGCCTCAATATCTATGTTGAAAAAATTGTGATTTTAAATTTAGAAAAATAGGAGGAGCGTAGTTAATCCGTAAACAATTCATGCGCTACTAACCGGTATCGGCCGTGCGAAAGATAACCCAACTTTGCGCACACGCGTAGGCAGTTGTGTTGCGTTAAATAAACAAATTCGTACTGTTCATTGCGGACTGGTCTATAGAGAACGTTTTTAAGGTATTTGTGATTGGTTTGAAAAAAATGTTTTTATCTATTTTTGTCGTCGTAATTTAGTTATTTGGCCTTATGTGCGTCGATAGGAATTTCATTGGATTGTTTTCTGTTTTTATCACAGTATGTTCGCCAACCTTCCCTTTCAGCTTCTTTAATAATTCTTTTCGTAAGGGCGTCTTGTCTTTTATAATTATTTAGATTTGTTAAATTTGGGTTACTTTTATATATGTTGAAATACCTCTTTCTTTCTTCTACTGCAGTTTGGCATCTATCATTCCACCACGGTTTTCCTTTTGATTGTCTTGTATTTTTATATTCTGGGATAGAGATTTGTGCGCTAGAATTAACGTTATGAATAAAATCTTGGTATTTTTCTGAACTATTCTGAGCCATGTAATGATCGATTTCCGAGTTAGCCTTTCTTAAATTCCATTTTATATATCTTTGAAAAGCATTGACTGCTTATTTTGCTTCTTATTAAAATCGGTAGGTGGTCTGATCCATGTGGGTCAGGTAAAGTGTCCCATTCAAATAGGTGGGGTTTCCATTATTTAGAAATATTAGGTTATTTTTGTCTAAGGCATCTAATATTTGTTTTCCTTGTCCATTTGTATATTCACAACCCCAAGCAAGGTTATGGGCATTAAAATCACCGCACACTAGAAAAGGTGTTGGAATTGCCGAGAAGAAATTGTTCCACTGTTGCATTGAAATATTTGAATTTGGTCTAACATATATTGATACAATAGTAAGATTAATATTATTACTTAACTTGATACTCATAGCTGTATAATTTAAGTCCGCCAGCGATCCGTTAATATTATATTCTTTAAATATGATATTTGATTTAATAAGAATTGCTACTCCGCCTCTGCCATCTTGCCTATCTTGTATTACAATATTGTATCCTGTGAATTTCACATTAATTTGTGCTTTGAACCAAGTTTCGCTTAGTAAAGAAATATGTACTCTATTTGTTTCTAAAAGATACTCTAAATTTTCTTTGTTAGCAATAGCTGACCTGCAATTCCATTGATTTATTATAACTTCTTCTAAATCAGTAGGTATCGGAGTCGAAGTCGGACTCACCATAATTATTATTTCCTAAATGGTTTTTAATTACACTGAATTCTGCACATCAAACGAGTTTTTCTCTTTTGATAACTTAATAACTAATATAACTACTTCTAAAATTGTGTTGGTCATATCATTACTGTCATTGGATACTACTTGACTGGTCCTATTTGATTGGCTAGCTGATGGGGACTTACGTTTGCCTGATATCTTGGGTTACTAATAATTCCTCCAGAGTAAGGTGGGCTTATTCAAGATTTGTTTATGGCTTAAATTTGTAATCAAATTCTGGTTTGATATTCTTTGTCGCTTAACTGTTTGTCTATTTTGATTTTGTGCAACTTCCGCATTATATGGAGTTTGACTCTGGTATATTGTTTGAGATAATTACAGTAGGAGAGGAAACTGTGATAGAAGCCTCATTACTAGAGGACACTACCGATGCATAACTATGTTTGGGTATGCTCGGGGCTGCATCTCTATTCGATATATTAGTCTCACCCATTGCCTGTTTAATTTGCCTTTGACCGTCGAATTCTGGGCATTTGGTAAAATGAGTTGTAAGATGGTCTCCGTCGCATGAGGGACATTTTACTTGTGTAGGCTCTGTAGCTTGATATTCGCTACTATGTAGCGCCGCCTAGCGTCAATGACAAAACAAAACAAAAAAAAAAAAAAAATTAACCTCAAAAAAAAAATTTTTAAGTTAGGCAAATATATAAATAAAAAAAAACAATTGGAGACGGGCTGGGTATATAAAATATTGATAAAATAAAAAAAAAAAAGGGGCGCCACGAGGTTTACACCAGAGAGTCACCGATAACCTGTGATTGTAAAAGGTTCGCCAAATATCAACGAGTAACCACCCTAAAAACCCCGAAATGGTGATGTACTATTTAATTCGGTTAGCAGAGGTGTCGTAGCACACACACAAAAAAATACAAATAAAAAAATTATGCTTCAAATTACACCTAAGTTTATTTAATAAAAATAACAAGAGAATGAAGTAAAACCGTAAATTGACTAAGTAATGATTCACTTTAAGGATCATGGAGCACATATGCTTTCCAATTTATAGAGAAAGATATTTAAAATCACATACCCCCTTCATGGGGCTGGTTTTCGTCCCGGATATAGATCTATATCGTGCGGCTCACAGCAGATAAACTAGTGGATATAATCAGTAGTACTATATCATTTATAATTAATAAGAGGGTACCTAAGTATAAATCATTATGGTAAAAGAGATATATAACATGTATAAAAATTTAAAAAAACTATATGTACACTAGTGTCCACGATGGCTCGGCCCCTCAAGGCTCAAAACGTCCCGGGCGTCGGACATGTCGTGAAGCGACGCTGGAAGCCGAGCGACGTGATGGCCTTGAGGCCTGCCAAGGTGGGGTTCGCTGGTGATGCCTAAACTCTGTACTGCGGTCGGCGCCGCAGGTTCGTTGGTAAACACGGCGAAGTCCCCAAGGAGCTCTGCCCAGGGGTGAATTGGTAGTGGATTTGTCATATCCATTTCCCCTATCGAAGCTCTTTACTAATATGATATGACCTTGAGAAATTCTGTAAGTAGACACAGCCGGATGACCTGGAAATAGCTGTGCCTAGTGGTTCAAATAACTCAGTCCTCGGCGGAGTGCCCTATGACTGAAGGTCACGTGCAAGGTACACTCCACCTGTCTCTCCCTAACTGAAAATTTAGATCTGCCGGGTAGTCTGGCTTTAACGCGGGTTGTCTGTATGTTTCGCGTTCTAGGTACACTCGAGTGAAGACCCCTGTCAACTCAACAACCGAAGTTGTCGTTCGGAGGTACTTCGCTCTTGTACACCAAATTTACTCCCGACGTGGCACGCTTCCCACGAAGGCACTGACTACAAGGGCGTTGCAGTCGGTTAACCCTCGAGAGAACCACCAATATATGCACCTCGTGAAGAGAGGTGAGGCTATGGAAGATGAAATGGAGCACTGGGAATTGGAATGGTTCAGGTCCCGGTTTGTTTCAAAATACTTCCTGGCTTTCGTTCTTTCGTCCTCTTCGTCCTATGTCCACCAAGCTGGTCCTGAGATCGACGTTCTTCGCCAAAAGGCACCTGGGCCAACCTTAGAAAAGGCTATAGCCGTACTGCTATGAGCAGTCAACGATTTCTTTGTTAAATTGATTTGGTGTGTATTCTATGTACACACCAAATCTCGAGAGGTCTTTAAATACTGTCCCTAAAATGATTTGAAAGTGTAAAATATAAAGAATGACTTGATATTCGAGCAATTAACTAATATTGAAAAAAAAACAAAAGCGACGTGCACGTATGGCTGCTCGAAGTCAATGACAGTGACAGGGGCTGGTTCAGCTTAAAGCGTTTATTTTATCTGTTTGGGTCGCTCCAATCACTGAGCTAGGAATGTGCAACTTAGGTGGGCGGAGCCTAACCGGGCTGCGCTGTTTGACATAAATAGCACTGTCAATGCGATTTTTCGACAGTAGTTGGAGAGTGCACATCTCGGAGCATATGAATGAATATTTTAGGTTAGGATTTTAGCAGTAGGCAGGTAATATTCAGCCAGAGTGCGGATATTACTTAGCGGAAAACTGAAGTATGCATATGTGTTTACGGAATCCTAATTATTTTAGAGATAGTAATTTATTGCAGAAGACAATCAATTATATTTAGTTTTAGTTTAATTTATGTTAAGTTTTTAAGGTTTTTTTTCTGAGCCTTGGGCCCGATGACACTAGACCTCTGTTTGTGTCTCTAAGAAGACAACCTGAGTTTGATTTCTAATCTCAGAATGAGATACAAAAAAAACTAATAGGTATCAGCGTGAAATAAAAAAAAATACCCAATATATTTCAATAAAAAAAAATTAAACCCGCTATATACACTAAACTATCGGATCGCGAATTTCTTTCTATGAAGGAAATATGGTAACCCCACCCACTTAAAATTAAGAAAAAGATATCAGAAAAAAAACAAAACTGTGTGTAAAACTTGCGTGTCACGTCGTAGCTATCGTCTCCCTGCAGCTGACTGGTCTGGTCCAGAACTTCAGTGGATTAATGACAGCAACTCCACCACATAAAGGTTGGCTGGCTGGGCGGAAAACACAGTCTAGGCGAGAGCAGGCAGATGTAGCACCAGGAGGGGGAATTTCCCAAATTACGTCCCATTAAAAAAACCCTAAAGAAACCACAACAGCGTGATTGGACACTAACACACAGAATATTTTTCCTAGATTACCCGACTATAAGTACTAATATACAAAGAAACGTTACCTTTTCCCAAAGGGTTTTCCTTTCCTCAATAGAAATCAAAAATCTTCGAAAATTCGTCGAAGAACGTGGTATTTATAAAGTTGGCAATTTTATCCCAAAATTGGAGCGATTTTCACTGGACTATTAACAATATATCACAAAGCACCATAAAACAGGTTGAAAATCACTTTTAAAACGGTAGAAGAATATATCCCTTAATGGATGATCGCAGATCAATTTACCTCTTCTCACCGTCAAGCCGAACTTTAGAATGGCGAGTATCTACCCGGAAAAATTCAAAAAAAACTACCCTACCCAAGTATTCCCTGGTAACCTAATAGAGGTCGTTCTACTGAGATTATGAAAAACTTTGCAACAACTCGAAAAATTAAAAAGCGACTTGAGAAGTACCCACAAGGAAGTTGTATGATAACTAAAAATCTTCAACTAATTAATTATAAACAAATAACGTTAAAATTGCGATAATAATGCCGAGGAACGTAGGTCTGAGCGGACGAAAATGCCGCTATTACACCGATAGCCGTAAATATATTTTATTAAACTATCAAAAATTCGTATTACCCACTAAACTTAGCCAAATATCGATTATAAATGTCCATAGCCAGTTACAGTAATTTCTAACAATTATTAACAGAAAAATTATATCGTCCCCAAAACACAACCAGGTACGTATGTCTAGCTGCCATCATACGATTTCGTGCAGTTGACAGCCGACCGGCCGGCCAGTAAACAAACACGGTCTAGAGAATATTTTACGTATTTCCAATGCTACATACGTTAAATGCACGATTACAGTGATCTGAATCCACAGAAAAGATGATAATTTATCTGTGTGGAAGGCATTAAAGGTAGGAAAGCTTTGTTGTTTTATTTGAATAATTGTAAATTCTAACCCTAGATTTGTAGGAATGATTTGATGCCTCCAGAAGACAAATAAGTTAGACTGTGCCAACAAAGACAACTACTGAACCTCATATTGCCATCATATAAGCCCTAAGACATGAGTTAAACCACATACAAAATCCGGAGTAAACTATTTCAAACTAACGAGCTATGGAAAAAGGTAAATAAAAATATAACAAACATACACAAAGATGTGCCCTTAAAGACTTATACTCACTACTAAATTACTAACTAAACCTACTCAATATACAATATTTACATAAGGCTCACTAATTTTTATATCGTGGTTTTCCTACATTTTCAGATAACTGCAAAGGCCAAACCAAAGGAATTTTTACCGAACCTAACACGCCAAGAAGCATGGAAAAATCGAAAATTAATAAGCATTTCTTACTTTTGTGGAATACTACCAGTAAAACATACTACTACAAAGTTACGTCCATAGTTTTCATAATAAATTAGAAATAGGTTACAAATATATCCTTTTTTTCTTGCGTAAAAATATACCATAACAAAAATTGTCGAAGGAATTAAGCTAAATAAATTGCCATAAATAATGTATTTGTTTAACACTTATTTCTATGGGAAAATCTGACTGCAACAACTAGTGTGATTTTCCTTGCATTTTAAACAACGGGGTTTGCTTTTACATTGTTTGTCAAGGTGGCCATATCTAAAGCAGTTGTAGCATAATATGACTTTTTGAATGTGAGGTTCTCCCTCACAAATAACATGACCTATTGATACATATTTAGGGAGTGCTTGAGCTTTAAATGAGACTACAATTGTTTGTGTGGGAAGATATTGAACTGTATGATCACTATTTGTCACTTTTCGCGTCATTCGCTTTACTTGTATCTACTTGGAACTTACAATGAAAGTCATTCGGAACGATTTTATTTTTTAGATACTCTTCAAAAAAGTCAGTGTCTATTGTTTTAATAACGCCTGTTCTAAATAAAATAAACTTGGGAATGTATGCCACTAAATTATAGCTCTGAATAATCACCGATTTAATCAGAATATTTGCGCTGTTATAATCTTTAAATATTATACGTACCCCATTTTTTCCTGTCGACTCAATTTGTTTTATTTTGTTGTTAATATTTGGATGAGAATTGTAAATAATTTCTCCAATTTTCATTGGATTTAATTTATCTTTAAACTCGGGATCTCGATTTTCGACATATACGGCGCAGCGTAGGGTCCAGTGTTGGTATTGTCATAAACATAGCAAACTTGATATTTTTGTTGAATTTCTGTGCCTGGTAATGATGGTTGTTTTATATTATTATCACTTACAGTTATTTTGTTGTTTAGATTGGTTATTGATTTTCATCTACTTCACTATATTTCATATTTTCATCTGAATGGTTTCTATCCTTTTCGAAATTTTCCAGGGGGTGGAACTCCCTGGCAAATTAGGTTCAAATTTCTGTTAGCACTCATATTAACGAAGCACTTATTTGTCCGCACTTATTTGTAGATGCGTATGTTTAATAGAATCACTTTAAGTTAAATTCCACAGTTATGTAACACTTTTAGGAACGTCTTAACTCGATGAAATCTAGCGTAGCTAGCCGGAGATTTAAGGAATACATTAGTTATTACATTTTTAGGACCTTGGTAAGTACTCGCAAATAAGAATGATACATTAATTTCTGAATTACATAACAAAAATAATGTCAATAATTTCTTAAATAAACTACATAGTAAAAGTAAAAACCTATTGTCATTTTCTTTTCCTACCCGTAAGTGGCTCGATTGCCAATAAACATTCCTGTAAGTTATGTCATTAAAAAAACTTACCGTATTTGTTTGTATTTTTCTAACACAGCTGGTGGACACCGATTTCAATATTTCATCTAATATTTTGAACCATTTTAAAGATGGGAACGTACAAATCATCAGTACCAGCTCCCGATTTCTCGGAATCTTTAATTTTCCTTAATTCTTTGCTATATGTTGACCCCCGTTATTTTTTATTTTTTGCATTACTTCTTTTGGTCCAAAACCATACTTTCACTTATTTCGGTATATGCACGTTGGCGAATTTGCTTGTTTTTATATTCCACCTTTGCAGGATTCCACAAACATTCATATTTTACATACGTTTCAACAAATTTTACAGTATTTTCTTCTAACCACTTAGCCATTGTTAATTATTTACTTAAAATGTACACAAACCCCATCCTCACTTATCTAAACAACTCGACTTTAACAGTGTCCAGATGCTTCACAATAATTTAGTAGAGTGGCAGAGGGGGGGACGCAACTCGACCAGAAAATAGAAATATTTTTATATCACTACTAAATAGGTCACTGGACTAACAACTGTCTACTAAACTAAAAACTTGTGTTTACCCAGGTCGAGTACTAAAATTTAGTTGAACTTGACTAAATTACTAGCTGTGTCTGAATAAGTTTATTTCCTGCATAGGTTATCGAGTCAGAGACAGGTGGGAATCAGGTGGGAATCCATTTTTCAATCTTTTTGGATCATATTATGGTTGAACAATAGTCTTTTTTTGGCCATATTTGGCCACAGGACACCTTATGATCAGCTTTATTAACACCGAATTTAACTGCAGCAATTTCATTTGAGAATGTCTTGAGTTTAAGGCACTGTGAAATTTTAATATATTCTTTTAAATAGTTTGAAACACCTTCCACTGTGGTGTCCGGTTCTAATCTTGATACGAAAATCCAACTAAGTGGATTTATCGCTGTAAGTTTTGTTGAGTGTTCATTTTCTCCTATCATTGTTTGAACAGATATCTCTGTGAAGCTTGAATGATGTTGAGAATCTTCTTCCACCTACAGGAACCCAACTTCTAAAATTGGAAAAAAAATTACAGACTAGAAGTAAATTTTAATAAATGAAGACTACAGGCAAAAAAAGAGCGCTTTAAAAAAAAATTGTGATTTCGAGATAAACCGCTATACAGGTTTCATTCTAGTATTTTTTTGTTAGTTTGAATGAAAATTTGGAGTACTACAGATAAATATAATACAATACCCTTTTTAGAATTTTCTAGTTCAAGATACCATGTGTTCAAAACTAATAAAGCACCTTATTAACTAGTACTGCGAGACCATATTGCTTTTTTAGTTTCTAGATGTAATCATTTATATCCCTTGACTGAGCATATTTATGAGAACAATGGTAAGACAGCACGAAAGTTTGGAAAATCGTCTAACAGTTAGCACCATGATCCAAACATATATGGTCTACTGATACAAATTGCACATGCATCACTTTAGAGAACTTATTTTCTTTCACCTTACTCCCTTGCCATTGTAGTGTGAGTTTATTGATACAGAGGTGTAAATGAGCACGTGATATGTATGAAATCTTCCCGCTAAGAGAGGTTTACTTTACGTCATGCTATTTGTGGGTTTCAGAGGAATATGCAGACCAAAGAGGGACCCGGACTGAAATGAAATAGCAGTTCGTTCGCCTTTTTTCGGCTTTATATCCAGTGCTTCTTTCGTAGCAATTCTCAGATTAAGCAGGGTGTACGGAAATCCCCATCGGCTGCAACTTGTAAGTGTTTTACTAGGGACTGTTCTTCGTGAGGAAGCAGTGCAAGAAGGCGCCCTGGAGATAGAACAGGAATATTAAATTCCCTTGACGCTTCTCGACATGACAAAACACCATTTTTTATTGCGCTGACAGCTTCAGTCAATTTATTCTGCGTGTAATTTTTGTAAGTTCGTGAGTCTAGTTGTTTTTGTGCTTTCTCATTGTTAGATTTAATAAAAACGGCGAATTTAAACCATTCCAGATAACTTTGAACGGGTGTTCAAAGTATACCCTAATAGACGTTTGAGGTTAGTTACTCACAAATAATTTAATTTCTTCTTAATACTGAGACATTTCACAAAACTTTTTATCGCAGCAGAAATAAATGGGTGTTCAAATAAGCCATAATTGAGGGTCTGAGAATAATCAAAGTCGCTTAGTTCTAGATGAATGTTTACTTACCTCAAATTGGCGGGTATTTGAACGATATTTTATAAATTTGGTAACACTTCGCAGTACCAACTTAACATGATAAAAGTTATTATCCCATAATCCTAGGGAAGTGGGCTGCCAACTAAATAATAATTAAACTATAATGTCCATAAATTAAAATTATACATAAGTTCAGCATAAAGGATTATTTTGTTCAAAGTTTCCTCCCACTATTCAAAGTATCTCCAACCACGGTATGTTTATTTTATGAGTAAGCTTTAAGCACGTTTCTGAAATAATAGAAATATCGATTTTTTTCAGAGGTTACATAGTGTTCATATTCAATTAATTTATCAATTATTGCGTTCGCATTCCATATGGAGACCTTTATATCCATCTGAGTTTGTAGGATGGTAAAATCTCCGTTGTGAAGTGCTGCAGAATGGTAGTCACTCCCATATCACCATTAGCTGTGAAAAGTATTTAGCCTAGGAAATAGCGTGTAAATTCGACGACGAGTGGTTACCGTCTGCCAGTCGGTAATCGAAGAGACCATATAAGTACAAATTTTTTTTCTCTCTGGAACTTTTTGTTATGGTGGGGGGATAGGGAGAGGGGGGCATTTATTTTTAAATCGAATGATTATCGATAACTGTCTGCATAGGTAGTTAGTATATGTACTTCACATACCCCAATTACGCTGGCAGACGAAACTTCCGGTCGGCGCGCGCGTTAACCGTAAATAGAAACTAATTTTTTTTTTCTATTTTCGGTTAACGCGCGCGCCGGTCGGAAGGTTGGTTTGCTATATTTATGTAGAGTGGGTTATTAATCGTCATTCTGTATAAGTCATTTTTTGTTTTTATAGAATTAAGAAGGCCGATAGTAATCCCTTATTTTTTTTTGGAGTTTCACGTTTTTTTAATTTAATATTTTTAGTATTTTTGCATATGCAATTTTTTAATATTCCAAGGAAGTTATCTGTGATTTGATCAACATTACTATTATTGTATGTTGCAAATCAATTTTCAGTTTTTTATATTCTGTATATTTTTTATAGCATAATTTGTTATAACTTGAATTGTTTAATTTACGTTTTAGATTAATGTTTAATATTACTGGGTAATGATCTGTGATTAAGTTTTGGAAGATGATGGGCATATAATTAATTTTATTCTCATTATGTTTAATAAAAATATGATCAATTATAGATTTTTGTTCATTTTGTACTCTCGTAAAACTATTCATATGAGAGGTAAAACCACACTCACCTAATTTGTTTAGATATTCCTGAACATGCTCATCCTCGGAAGAGATGTTTATGTTTATATCGCCAATAATTACATGTGATTCAACATTTTTATATAATTTTAGAAAACTATTTAAAATTATCAACGTTTGTATTGGGCGATCTATAAACCGCTGTGATTAAAGCTGATTTATTGTCTAGCTTTAATTTTAAATTGATAATGTTTATTTGAGCTTGTTCAGAATCATATTTAATATTTTTTAGTTCAACAATTTCATAAGAATGGTGTAAAGATTGTTTTATATAAATTAGTACGCCGTCGTTTTTATTTACTTTACCTTTGTTATATATTACATGTTAAACAAGTCAGTATTTTTTATTTCAAAGTTTCGCTTAAAATAATATCAAATTCAAAATTAAACTGGTTAAGGAAAACTAAGAACTCGTCATAATTTTTACAAACACTTCTGTTATCATGAATTATTTTTAGATGTGTGTCATTGTTAATCATTACCAATGATTTATACTCATTAATATTATTTACTATATTTGTATGAATCTTATGAATATTAAAATTTCTAATATATGAGTCCATTACTTATTTATTTATTATTTTTACTTTTTTATTTATATTATATATTTACCTATGTACATATATAAAATTTCTGTAATTTAAGTTTTTTTTTTTGTTCTATGGGAGTGCTTCAGAGAGTTTTTCGACTATAGTATTATTAATATAATATGAGGAATAAATTATAAATGTGTGTATACTAAACGGTATTGAATTTAGTTAACACTAATTTAATAGTTATTATAATTACTTAGAGTAGAAATAGTTAAAAATAATTTCGAGTTATAGAGTTTAAAATGTATAAATTAGTGTTTCCTTTTTTTCGATACCTATTTCATCTCTTTATTTCGTCAATCTGGTAGTTCTTTTCAGTTGATTTTCGGTGTTTACGGGCTGCTCTTTTTTCTTAATGGTCCTTGAGTCTAGTTTTACGATGTCTTTGGATTTTTCCTTTGGCGGGGCTCTATCTTGAGTATTTTCGCTATGTGATGATATTTCAGGTTCTGTTTTATTTCTAATCTCTGCTTCTTTAAGTTCACTGAATGGTTGATCTTTTAACTCCTAATAGGTGTAGATTTCGTCGTTCACTATCAATGTGTTCTTTTTGATATGCGCTTTATGTTTGTTATCTTTGGTAATTTTGAGGTTCTCCCTCAAGACTTATTGTTGTTCGTAGTCTTCGGGGATGTAGTCTTTAGCAACGAAGATTCCTGTGCCTCTTAGATTTTTGCACTTTTTAGTATATCTAACTTTAGCCGATAGTTGACAAATTCAGTGATTATGGGGCGGCGTTTGTTCTTTGTTTTTTGTCCTATGCGATAATAATCTCGATAATGTCGAAGGATTGGCAGTTAATTTCTAGTTTTCCGTTGAATATGTTCAATATACGCTGTTTCGTTAACTGTATTTTCTTTTTTTATTCCGTAAAATACCAGATTATATTTTTTTTATTTTTTTTTCAGCTGTTAATATTCGGGTTTTCAGGTTATGATTTTCTCTTTTTATTTCTTCGTTTTCTCGTATGAGGCCTTCTAGTTCCTGTTTTATTTCCTTAGTTAGGTTTCGTATTTTCTGTTTCAGTTCTTCTGTGTTTGTGGCTAATGTGTTTTATCAGTTTTTTTAGGACATTCTGTAGCAGATCGTAGATAGTTTTATTTGTTATTTCATGTTCTTCCATTGTTTTTAGAGAGCGTAATTTAAATATATAAGTATGTCAAAGTTAAAGCTGTTATAGTTTGCTCACTCTGTACTTATATTTAACGACAACCTTTTACTTTTTCCAAGAATTATGATGTTCTACGTGATTTATTTGGTGCCTTGTCATATGATAAGGTTTGCTATTTACCAGATTTATGGTTTTACGGTACTCTTCCAATATGGGCGGTCGTTGCACTGAGAAACCATATTTTATTTTAAGGATGCACATGTTGCGTTTTTATTTAAAAACTTTTTGTTCAATTTGCACTTATTAATTTGATTTTCACTTTGTTCTTTATAAATTTTACGTCAACTTGTGCAGATTTTTTTTAGCTGTAACTCACTTGAATTTTGAGAATTTCAGCGAAGTTTTTACCGGCCTTTTTAAGGTTTCGTGGGAGATTACTATTTCACGTCCACTCACCTCCACTCACTCACCTCCATGTTGAACTGTTGGTATCTACAATGAAACCATTTGATCTGTCAAAACATCCTTAATATTAGATGAGCTAATTATATATGCTTCAGAAAACGCTCCTTCCTTTGATTGGTCCTTGTTCTTCCTCCTCGAACGATCCTGGCAGCGGGCCCCGCCACCCGCGACTGCATGGCCCCGCCATCCGCGGCCATGCCACCCGCGGCTGCGCCACCTAAATTCTAAAAAGTATTCGTCAATCTAGGTATTCAGGGTGGCCTTCTCCAGCTATAATCTGGAGAACTTCTATCATGCCTCAGCGGCTTTGATAGAGATCCTATCTCTGATTGGTCCTTGTTCTTCCTCCTCGAACGATCCTGGCAGCGGGCCTCGCCACCCGCGACTGCATGGCCCCGCCATTCGCGGCCATGCCCCCCGCGGCTGCGCCACCCAAATTCTAAAAAGTATTCGTCAATCTAGGTATTCAGGATGGCCTTCTCCAGCTATAATCTGGAGAACCTCTATCATGCCTCAGCGGCTTTGATAGAGATCGTCTCTCTGGTTGGTCCTTGCCCTCTCTCCTCGAACGATCCTTGCAGCGAGCACCGCCACCCGCGGCTCTTTCACCCTCGGCCACACCTCCCTCTTCCGCTACCTCGATATATTTCTTTAAAATAAATTATGCCACCAGATGCATGTAAATCTTAAATAGATATTCATCAATCTGGTTATTCAGGATGGCCTTGTCCAGCGATAATCTGGAGGACCTCCATCATGACTTCAGCCGCTTTGATAAAGATCCTGTCTCTGGTTGGGCTGTGTTCTCCCTTCTCGAACGATCTTTGCAACGAGCCCCGCCACCCACGGCTCCTCCACCCTCGGTTCCGCCTCCTTCTTCTGCTACCTCGATGTGTCTATGAAATAAGTTGTCACCCAAAAAAAAGTACTTAAGTAAAGTACTTTTAAAAAAATTGTACTTGACGTAAGTACAATTACTTTAGGAACAGAATGTACTTAAGTACAAGTACATGTAGTTTAAAATGGATTTTCAAGTACTTTTGAAAAGTAAAAAGTACATTAAAACAGGATGTACGTTAATAATTACCATAATATTGAATAATGGAAAAACTTTTTAGAAAAGTCAGAAACTAAACGTTTATTCGTATATTTATAACATAATATAAGAACAGCAAAATATATTAAATAATCTATAAATATTAGAAACTAAACATTTCTTCATGTAATTATAATGATATAATGTAACATAAGAACAACAAAAATATATTAAATGTTCTATAAATGTTAAATAATATTTTAAAAGAAAAATTTTAAAAAATCTGAAATTTAACCCTTGGAATAGCCTACTCAAACGACACACAATTCGCTTTCATTACTACTAATTGTTCAAAGTGGCTATTTGAAAGTGCATGCTTCTTTGATGCATTCACGATAGTGGCAAATGGAAAAAGTCTCTCCCCTGGTGCGGCTGACGGAAAAGGCTTATTATATTTGCTCAACAAACCTCAATATTTGCTCGTTGTGTTGTATTTTTATTTGCAGTTAATTGGTCAAAACTTTCATTAAAATCGACAAATTCTGAAGTGCCATCATCCGAATCCGCACGCTCCTCATTTACTTCTGAAATTTCTTCACATGCTGAAATTATCTTTCTCTGAATTTCGGTCATAAAAACACTGACATTATCTTTTAATACACCGCACCATCTTAGCTTGAATTGAGGGCAAACAACAGTACTTATTAATGAATCTTCATCTTCCAATGATAATATATTACTAACATTTTCTGTAGTTGTCAATAAAATTTCTCCTCCATATATAAATTTTTGCATCTTTAGTTTTTCGAGTTTATTTAACATGGAATTAAGTCTTGACAACAAGAGCCCATAAAAGATATTATCTTGCCCTTAAAAACAAAGTAAATTATAAGTAAAAATAACACAGGTCTACAAAAAAAAAAAGTCTTGTTCTAAGGTTCTCATCTAACTTTTTAGAAGTATCTTGATGCGCTGAAGCCAATTTTGGAGAAAAATTTTTTCTACCGTCTCATTTTTTCTCTACCCTTTATCCCCTTTATCCGTAAGATTTACAAGTGGTTATGGGCCTAGTCGGCATCAGTAAAACATTTTAAATTGTCATGAATTGAATGAATGGTTTTTGGCTAATTTTTATTTTATTGTCACACCTTTCAATATTCAAGCCTAAACAGTATTTTGCTTCACCTAAATCTTTAACACTAAATTCAGACTTCAAATGTTTCTTTAAATTACATTTCTCAATATTATCGTTTGAAAAAATTAGAAAATCATCTACATGCACAGCTATGACATTAAACGATTTTTCTTCTATTTTATAAAAAATACAGGATTCAAATTTTGATTTCTGATAACCTACAGCTTTTAATGCATCTTCTACTTTTTGGTGCCATATCCTAGAAGATTGTTTCAACCCGTAAAGGGCTTTCTTTAAAAGGCAAACTTTATTTTTGTATTTTTTATCTACAAAACCCTCAGGTTGAGACATATAAACAGTCTCTTCTAAGTTCCCGTTTAAAAAGGCTGTGTTGACATCTAAATGATCAATAGACAAATTTAATTTAGTAGCTAAAGCAAACAATAATCTTAGACTAGTTTTACAAACAATAGGAGAAAATGTCTCCTTGTAATCAACACCATGTTGTTGGGTAAAACCCTTCGCTACCAAACGTGCCTTATAATTAGCAACTTCACCACACTCGTTCTTTTTAACACTGTACACCCACTTGCACTTTACCACTTGCTTATTTTGGGGCACACATCATACTCGGATAAGGTATCCATCTCTCTCCTCATTGCCTCCTCCCATAGGTGTTTGTTTTCGCTCTCCATTGCTTCACGGAAAGATGTCGGGATGTCATCAGATAATGATGAATAATAATGAACATAATCAGAAAATTTGTCTGGTAATTTTCTCACCCTTGGCGTCCTTACATCCTCAGCCTCATCATCTGAGCTTTCATTTGACGTCTTTGTCTCACCTGGATCTTGCTCCGTTTTAACATCGGAGACCTCACTAGCTACATTGGGGTCATTCCCTGGTTCTTCTTTTAATTCGGTCACAGGCCAAGTAACCTCTAGGGTTGATGGAGGTGTGACTTCGCATGGCTTGTGTTGGTCATCAAGAGAGAACTTGTCTTCTAAGAATACAACATCTCTAGATCGGCAGATTTTGCCAGGATTTCGTGGGTCAAACAGTCTGTAGCCTTTACTGTCTTCACAGTACCCAACAAATATATACGGTTCACTTTTTGAGCCCCATTTTTGTCTTTTTTCTTTTGGCACATGGCTATACGCGATACAACCGAAAACTCGTAAATGTCCTAAATACATTTTCTTTCCGCACCATACCTCTTCAGGGGTTTTGTTATCCTGATAGCTTTATGGGGTGACCTATTTGTCAAATATGCTGCGGTATTTACTGCCTCTGCCCACATTTTTTCATCGCAGCCAGCATCCTTCAGCATGCATATTGCCTTTTCGACTAAGGTTCTATTGGTACGCTCCGCTAGACCATTCTGCGCTGGGGTATATAGTAAAAAGGTAAAAAAAAAATCTTGTAAGGTTCTGACCTAACTTTTCTGAAGTATTTTTATGCGCTGAAGCTAAATTTAGACAAAAAAATATATCGTGTTGGTTCCCCTCTACCCTTTTATCCCCTAAAAAAGGCAAAAATGAGGTCTTGCTTATCCCAAGGTTGTAATTTAACTTTTTCAAAGTATTTTGAAGCGCCGAAGTCAACTTTGGACAAAATATTTTTTTTCTACCGTGTCGATTTCCTTCTACCACCCTTTTGTCCCCTAACAAAGGGCAAAAAAGGCCTTGTCTGAAGGTTCTGACCTAACTTTTTTGAAGTATTTTGCCACCACCCCCTTCATCCCCTATTTTTTTTTGTCCAAAATTAGTTTCAGCGCGTCAGATTACTTCAGAAAAGTTAGATGAGAACCTTAAGACAAGACCTTTTTTGCCCTTTTTAGGGGATGAAGGGAGTGGTAGAGGGAAACTGAGCCGGTAGAAAAATTTTTTGTCCAAAATTGCCTTCAGCTCGTCAAAATTCTTCAGAAAAGTTAAATTAGAACCTTAGGACAAGACCTTATTTTTTGTAGACCTGTGTAATTACACAGCCCCCCCCCCAAAAAAAAGTGGTCTGTCCGGCGGACTAGACCAGTATATCCGTATGTATTTGGACCCGCTGAAACCGAATCCGAAGTCAGAATTGTCAAATTGGCTCGTTTTCATTCCTAACCCCAAAAAAAATGGTCGGTCCGGCGGACCAGACCAGTGTATCCTTATGTATTTGGACCTGCTGAAATTGAATCTGAAGTCAGAATTGTCAGAGTGACTCGTTTTTCACCCCTAACCCCAAAAAACACCCCCAATACAAAAAGAAAGTGGTCTGTCCGGTGGACTATACCAGTGTATCCTTATGTATTTTGACCTGCTGAATCCGGATTCGAAGTTAGAATTGACAGATTGGCTCGTTTTTCACCCCTAACCCCGAAAAATACCCCCCAAAAAATGATCTGTCCGGCGGACCATACCAGTGTATCCCTATGTATTTAAATCCGCTAGAACCGAATCCAAAGTCAGAATTGTAAGATTGGCTCGTTTTCACCCCTAACCCCAAAAAACACCCCCAAAGCAAAAAGAAAAGGTCTGTCCGGCGGACTATACCAGTGTATCCTCATGTATTTTGACCTGCTGGATCCGTATTCGAAGTTAGAATTGACAGATTGGCTCGTTTTTCACTCCTAACCCCGAAAAACACCCCCCCCCCCCAAAAAAAAAAAGATCTGTCCGCCGGACCATATCAATGTGTGTAGTTAAATCCGCTGAAACCGAATCCGAAATCATAATTGTAAGATTGGCTCGTTTTTCACCCCTAACCCCCAAAGAAAAAAGAAAGTGATCTATCCGGCGGACTATACCAGTGTATCCTTATGTATTTTGACCTGCTGAATCCGTATTCGAAGTCATAATTGTAAGATTGGCTCATTTTTCACCACTAACCCAAAAAAACACCCTCAAAACAAAAAAAAAGTGGTTTGTCTGGCGGACCATACCAGTGTATCCTTACCAAATACATAAGAATACATTGGTATGATCCGCCGGGCAGACCATTTTTTGGGGGAGGGGTGTTTTTTGGGGGTCAGAGGTGAAAACGAGCCAATCTGACAATTCTAACTTCGGATACGGTTTCAGCGAGTCCAAATATATAAGGATACACTGGTATGGTCTGCCGGACAGACCACTTTTTTTGTTTTGGGGGTGTTTTTTGAGGTTAGGTGTGAAATACAAGCAAATTTGACAATTCCGACTTCGAATTCGGATTCAGCAGGTCAAATTACATAAGGATTCACTGGTATAGTCCGCCGGACAGACCACTTTGTTTTTGTTTTGGGGTAAAGCAGGCGGTCCCTTGTCTATTAAATGTTAGGTAAGTAAAAGATCCCTACTCTTCTTAAGGGAAGAGGTTCGGCAAAATTTCCAGGTTGGGGGTAGCTCGTCTCCTGGCGTCCGTGATAGGCCCTGGCAGCGGAAATAGGCCGACGTTAAATAGTAAAAAAAAAAAAATACTTATGTATGTCTTAGCTACAAGTATCTTATCTTGTAAAATGTCTAATGTTATTGCCAATGGAGCAATTACTCTACAGTATTCCTCTAGATATTTAAGCTCAGCTTCCGTAAAATACTTTAAGTTTAGCTTTTCAAACAACTGAGGAAGTTTAGATTTTTCCTGAAGTATCTGTCTGATGCTGTCATAAAATGAGTTCCAGTGTGTCACACCTGGTGGACTGAATGTGTAAGATTTTTAATAACTTCAGATGATTTTGGTAGTTTAGCTTTTTTTCAGAGACCATTGCATTTACTAATTGCATGGGTATGCTTATTGCGTAGTGTAACATTGCTTTTACTATTGATAGCTTTTTGGCTATCACTGGTTGCCACGAGATTAAGAGCATGACTTGCACACCTCTTATTTTTTGGTAGTAGTAATGTTAATTCAGTTTCGTCATCACTGCCAATAGTGCCAGTGTCAATGTCTTCAAATTCTTTTTCTATGTCATTTTCTTCGTCACTTTCATTGTAGTGTTCACTTTCATTGTATTCCTCGTCAACATTTGATGCACTGGCACCGTAAATTCGAAAGGCCTTAATGAAGTTAGGGTTATTGTAGCCATAATTTTGTTACCGATAATTCCAAATTTGCTATGAATACGCAGTAAACTCTCAGCAATATTCTGATAATCGTCTTTGCCCTTAAACCTTTGACATGTGGAAAGCATAGGACACTCTTTCGTAGTTTGGTGTAATCCAATGTGTCGTTACACCAAGAGAGCTCTGGCGTGTCGCGCTCCAAATATCTGTGGTTGTACACTGTACAGGGTTATTCATTATATTTAGGCCAAATCTTATGATCGTTATTATTGGAGATAGAAAAAAAGTTTCGGACGAAAGTTGTAGGGCTGTAACTGAACCTCTTTAATAAGTTAATGGAAGCACAGTGGCGTGCAGTAATTGAGGGTACAAGAAGCAATAAACATTTTTTTAATGGAACGCCCTGTATATTGTTGAATTTTTTAATTAATCTTTTTTTTTCTGATTTTAAAAATATGACATGATAGTCCTATCTTGAACCGTTTTTGAGTTATGAAACATTGAAAATTGTATTTAAGCTATTTATTATACGATCGGAAATTACAATTATTCAAGTGGTCTATGAAAATGGCAAGTATTCTGTTATTATATGAAACGCTGACAGATTTAATAAAATGGACAACTTTAATAATTGTAATTTTCGTTCGTATAATAAATAGCTTAAAGACGATTTTCAATGTTTCATAACTTGAAAACGATTAAAGATAGGACTATCATATGTCATATTTTCGAAATCAGAAGAAGAAAGAGTAATTCAAAAATTCAACAATACACAGGGCGTTCCATTAAAAAAAATATTATTGCTTCTTGTTCTCAATCCTCAATTACTACACGCCACTGTGCTTCCATTAACTTTTTAAAGAGGTTCAGTTACAGTCCTACAACTTTCGTTCGAAACTTTTTTTTTCTATCTCCAATAATAACGATCATAAAGGGTGGCTTAAATATAATGAATAACCCTGTACATACATAGAGCGGGGACGGTAGCTCAGTGGTTTAGCGCGTCTAGCTCGCATACTGGCGTACCTAGCGAAGCAGGTTCAATCCCTGCTCATCGCGAAATAATTTTAATTATAAAATTATCCCCAAGAAGTGGTTCGGACTCCACTATAAGCTGTAGGGCCTCGTTTCTCTTTACCTAACACAAAATCATTCTGGATTTTCAAGGAGTTACTTCGGTGACTTGAGAAGCGGTTAAGAAAGCATTTTTTAAGAAAGCATATGTATTTTAGATTTAAAATTTTATTTCTGAGCATTTCAATGTGACTAAGATATATACTTTCAAGTCTTGTAGTTACAGCTTTCCTACCTATAACGTAACACCCATTCCCTTAAAAAGGTCTTTAAAACTTTGATGTTCCGTTATCTTTTTTTGCCCCTCTTAGTCTCTGGCACAACCTTGCCTATCGTTGTCATCTTATATCCTAGTTATTGGCATATTCACCGTAAACCTATTATCAAGGTTTTTCATTAGAAGCAGATATCCATCTACCTAAAGTAAAAATTTAAGTAGCTAGGAAACTAAGTAATAAAAAATACAATTAACAAAAATATGATATGTATTTGAAATTAATGTATAAACTCTTAACGTACTTACATAAACAAAATATTTTAAATACAACATGCTTTACACACAAAATTTTTCGAATACGCTTTGTATTTTTGCAAACAAATTTTGTGATATTGTCTCTGGCAACATTTTCTACATTTTATCCCCACATTGTCTCTAGTAATATTTTTTACACGTATGTAGCATAGGCCCGTTATTACCACAATATTACTCAGAATCATCCTCTGAAAACAGTTGTCGAATATGAGGTGGTTTTTTTTCTTCCGATAAAGTACTTGGTTTATCGTCCAAAAATAGTTTTTTCGTCATACCTCCCTCGAAAGTATAGTCTGATTCCATTGTTTTGTCGACAGTAAGTGGTGCTTTGTGTACCAAATACTTGTTGTCATTGTCAACGGGTTGTTATTACTTCCACGTCCAGTGGAAGTATAGTAACGACAAAAATTTTTTTAAAAATTTTTATTGTCCAAATAGGCTTAAAATGTCATGAAACGTCGAGATTTTAAGTTTCAGCGAAAAAAAAAATGTCTGTCTGTCTGTCGGTCTGTCTGTCTGTAACTTTTTTTTTGTGCGCACGTTTACTCTGGAACCGTTTAAGATATTGACTTGAAATTTGGTACACATATGTACTTTAACGGGATCTAGAACTAGATTATATTTTCATCTAGTTCCGTCGAGGGTTAGGGGTAAATTGGGGAAAATTTGGGGTAAATAGGTCAATCAAGCAGGTAAGAGTCCATAAAATTGGTATTTAGTATATACAAGAGAAGCTAAGGTCTCAAAAAAATTTTTGGCATTAGCACCCCCATTACCACCCCCACCCCCTTATTAAAGGGGATGAAAAAAAATTGTGATTTAGTATTTGTACAGGAACCAGAAACCTCAAAATATTTTTTTACTTAACCACCCCCTACTATCACCCCCCTATCACCACCCCCCACCTCCTCTACCGATGTGGGGTATCGTTTTATGGGTTTTTGGGGTAGAAGATTTCAAATATTATATTATTAAAGTTCCATAAACAATTATTTTCACATACGAAGTTTTTTCGTTGTGAGTGACTTGGACAGAGAATCTGGATGTGGAAGTAGTGATTCCTTGGGCAGCGGTTTTTTTCATAACGTCCCTAGGGAAATAAAGTAAATTTGGGAGAATTTTCTCTTTTATATAACAAGTATTAAATTAAAGGTTTTAACTTTATTGGAAGTAAATCCAGACAAACCTTACTTGCTATATCTTCTATATTCGACATTATTTTCAAAAATGTTCAGAGCTATTAAGTATAATAATATGAATTAATTTATGTATGTTTTTTTATTTCTCACTTTATTTACATAAAAAATATATAAAATAAAATAAAGAGAATCAATCCTCGAGAAGGAGCATATTCTTTCTTTTTTCCCTGGCTACATCTAGATCCATTTCTTTAAGACGAGAAGCAACTTAGACTGCAAAATTTTGAGTTGCTGTCTTCTCACTTGCCATTTTAGAAGTAATTTGCCGTGCCATCTCCGTCATTTCTTTAAAATGATCCTCAGTTTTTTGTCGTTTTCTTGTAGATGCTGAAATATTGTACAATGTATAATTTTTGTTACACATGAACATGAAAATTAATATATATCTCACATAAATTAGAAAAACACAATAACGAAACAATCTCTAAATAGACAGAACATTCTTGAAGTGTCTAGGTTATATCTTTTTGTCATTTATTCAAATATGAAAGACTTACTGTTGGATGTGGCCGGTGTATCTTGTAGGATGACTGGTGCATTGTCTAGAGGAGATGGAGTAGGTGATGCATTATATGAAGCTGATGTACTTGGGGACATTATGTTATATAGTGTCCTTCGGCATCATTCACCTGCCGATTCTGGCGACACTATTGTTTGCGCCGTTGCCCATGGCCAATTGACCCTATTAGAGCACGATGACAGAGGCCTCTCTTCTACAGGCACCTTCACTATAGCGGAAACTTCTACAACAGATTTTATTCATCATATTGTTATTGTGACATTTTTTAAATGGCAATTCACATCCATTATATAAGAATGTCACGTTAGATATTTGTATATATGTCTTATTTATACTCGCTTCCTTGATGCTGAGAATTTGTTATAGAACAACATTTTCTCAAAATAGATCCAAGTACTTTCCTTGGTAAACCTGTTAAATGTTTCCACGGATGTTTGCAATCGTCCACTTAAAATCATAAGAAAACAAAATATATCAAAAAGTACATAAAAAAATATATATCAGGCTAAAGTATTAATAAAAGTATGTAAATTTTGTTTTATATTATGTTTACCTAGAATATTGATATTTTTTTACAAAATAAACTTACCCGAAATGTGCACAACACGTTCGCGATTTCTTGCCTACTGTTTTTCTTAATGTCATTATTCTTGTACTCTTATCCTTTAAGTCGTATAGACAGGGGTATTGCTGAATTAATTCAATGAGCAAACCCAAATCCACCTCTGAAAATAATAAACATACTTAATAAAAACCACAGATCACATACACGTGTATTAAAGACTTAACCTAAAAGGTACATCTAAACTAATATAATAAATCATTTTATAAAATGTTCGTTTTGTAACGGTTTCTTGAAATCTGCTCGGACGCCAAATTATGTAACGGTTTGTTGTCGGGTAGCTGGTTCGGAGATTAATCAGGGTCCAGATTAGTTAATAAGACAGCCCAATAAAGATATAAACAATTTATTTACTTTTCCAAACAGGTAATGGGTGGCAGTGTTACATAACATACAGGTACAGGTTATATGTCCGTATCTTTTACGGTTCTTAGGACAACATTTTCTATTATCTGAGAGAGAGAGAGTGTAACGATTGCGATGCGACGTTTGTTGTTGCTACGGGAGTGGCATCGGGCGTCGGGTGAATATCGTCGACTCAAGAAGTTTCCCAGTTCAACACGCTGTAGGAGGTCTCCAGGTCAGGCTCATTCGCTCTGGTTTTGGCGGCGAAACGGCGCCGGGAATGACTAACGACTAACGACAGCTCAACACGCTGTAGGATTCCCAGGGTCAGATTGCATTCGTTTCGTCGTGTTTGCGTCGGGAGATGTACAAAACTGTAATATGTCCAGCTCAGCACGCTGTAGACAGATTGTCAGAGTTGTTCACACTCTCGATTATGTTGATTTGTGGGGCTTTTATATCCGAGAATCCTCGCGTACTGGTGACGTAGAACTGCGTATAGTTTAGTGTCGTGTGCAAATCCGCGCCTCTAGACGGGAGCTGGTAGTTTTGCGTGCCGTGTGCACATTGGGGTGGTGTGTAAATCCTTCAACTTTAGTAATGGAA
Source organism: Rutpela maculata (assembly GCA_936432065.2). Lineage (NCBI taxonomy): Eukaryota > Metazoa > Arthropoda > Insecta > Coleoptera > Cerambycidae > Rutpela > Rutpela maculata. Next base: position 96,298,816 of record OW386292.2, on the reverse strand, counting down.
CATGAATTTATGAATGCTTCGTTACAGTTTATTAAAAACTGATCATGTACATACCAAGGCTCATTGTTCTTGTTCAAATTTCTTTAATAAAATATTAGAAAATTTTCACAAAATCTAAAACGTCAAACACTAGTCACGTTGTTTGCTCAAAATGGGTACTTCCTTTCATTTTTTCCGGTATTCCCGCTACCAAAACTGGCAAGCATAGAGAGGTTCAAAACTAAAATTTCATTGGCTATTCGCTAGTAATGAGGTTTATTTACATAATTTACTTCATAAAATACCCACCAGGGGGGTTGGGCAATAAAATAGGGGGGTTGGGCAATAAAATAGGCGGGCGAAATATTTCCATAAGAACCAATGCTAACACTGACATTCTAATTTTAAAATTATAGGATCAAATTATTTCTAGTAAATTATATTTTAGTTTAACAAAAGGCATCAAGCTATCTATATTCTTGGTTTCAACAAGCAAAGTATTTCCACATTTTTGTAATCAACTTTAAATGTCCCAATAAAAATTGATGTGAGCTGTGGAAGTGAGAAGATCTTATGGGCGGCTAGTTTGCATAGGACAGAGATAAACACAACAAAATGTAAATAGGAAAATAACCTAACATTTTGAACTTGGTGGCTGATTTCTGTACATGTACAAGTATATTTTATTTTATTTACATTTCTGCAATAGAAAAATATCCTTCAAAAACATTATTGCTATGGAACATGTAGAAGTGATAGTAGGATGCCAAAGGAAGGTCTATATTTTATAAATTTCCCGAAACCTTCTCAAGACCTTCAAAAGTGCAAGAAATGGGTCCATGCTTGTAGTAGAAAAATTTTTTCTTATAAAGATGTTAATAAATTCCCATATATTTATTATCGACATTTTGTTGGTAATCAACGGCCTACTCCTTTACATCCTGATACTATCAGAATAACGTAAGTAAAAATAGAAAGTGGCATTCAATTTTTAGCTATTACATTTTCTATAATTCTTAGGAATCTGTGTCTGATCGACCCGAAAGGAAGAGAAAATGGCATGAAGATGTGTTAAATGAAGATAGAAGGAAGAAATGCAAAAATGCTCAAAATATATCTACAGTTCAATCCACCTCACATGAAGATATTACTAATGACATAAATTGTAGCGTAGCGGACAAATTTTCTGAAACTGTTACGCATGTGGGTGTAAACTACATTGGGAGTATGGAAATTGAAGTAAGAGAAAATGACAAAAGTACTCAAAGTAAAGAGGATTCTGAAGAAAAATACTCACCAACTTGTTGGTGGAAAGTATATATATAAACAAACTGAAGAATGAAATAGTAAATTTACACAATAATTTGGCAGTGTGTGCTCTACGGTTTGAATCTGTCATATGTGACAAAAAAAAGTTTTACTTTTATTGTGGACTTACACCGACCCAATTTCATATATTGTGGTAGTTTTTAGAACCGCCCAAAAATAACCTGCCACTATGGGATACACGTAGCAAGAATAGTACAGTAACTAGAGGTTTTAACTTCGGAATAATGTCATTTGAACGGATTTCGTTCATTTTTGGCATTATAATAGTAAATGCTTCACAGAAAAGTTTCTATATTGTGCGGGGGCTTGCTAATTTATACCACTTCCTAGCTCCTAGTTTCAGTCTCTTAAACCTATCCAAAATCCCCAACCTGATGGTTACACACATCAGGTTCCTACGATCGAACTTACAACATGCCGAGGCCGCTACATACGTCCTTGGCAGACGATTCAAGGAAGAGCAAATCGATGTTGCTCTTATCCAGGAACCTTGGACAACCAATACAGGCCGAATAAACGGACTGGGTAACACTTCTGGTAAGGTAATAGCAACTGGCTCTGGCGAAAGACCAAGAGCCTGCATCCTAATCAGAAACGACATTAACTACTTTGTACTTTCAGGTTACTGCACCCAGGATGTTGTAGCCATCCACTTATCGCTACCGGTGGGGGGAAGCAAGATGGATGTAATAGCCTGTTCTGCATACTTCCCGGGAGACAGAGGTGTTGATCAACCTCCTCCACCTGCGGTTAGGTCGTTAATCGCCTATAGCAAGAGGAACAACATTCACCTGGTTATTGGATGTGATGCAAATTCCCACCACACGGCATGGGGCAGCACGGACATTAACCAAAGAGGTGAGTCACTTCTTGAATACATATTAGGTGAAGGGCTAATTGTGAATAACATTGGAACGGAACCAACCTTTGTCACTAGAAATAGAAGAGAGGTACTGGATTTAACAATCAGCTCAAGCTTTGTGAGCAACAAGATTACTGATTGGAAAGTATCCTCTGAACCCTCGTGTTCAGATCACAGACATATTCTATTTAATATAGAAACTGGACCAAGACCTGTGGTGACGTACAGGGATCCTAGGTGTACTAACTGAAGTGGGTATAAACAATCTCTCCAGACACACCTTCAATCCACTCTCACCACAATCAGGAATCGTGATGAAATAGAAATTGCGGCGGAACAGACCCGGAGCGCAATTATTTCAGCATATCACGAAAACTCTCCACTAAAAACGAAAAAAGACAACAGAGGGGCATCTTGGTGGAACAAAAAACTAGATAAAATGAGAAAAGACGTTCGACGCCTCTGTAATCGAGCTAAAGATTCGGGCAACTGGGACCAATATAGATCTGCGCTAACGGACTATAATAAAGAAATCAGAAGGGCAAAAAGGGAATCTTGGAGGAGGTTCTGCGTGAGTATTACTGACTTACCTAGCAACACTAGAATCCACAAGATCATTTCCAGAGAGCCGGCAAGAGAATTTGGTATGGTAAAACGTCCAGATGGCTCATTTGCTGAATCTGGAAAGGAAACCCTTGAACTCCTTACACTGAACCACTTCCCAGGGAGTTCGATACTGGATAACCAACAACCACCACCATCGGGAGGCCGAATCAAACGACCTCCCAAAGACGACTGGCTGGTGGCTAAAAAGGTTATCACAGCACCAGCGATTGAATGGGCAATTAAATCTTTTCAACCATTCAAATCGCCTGGTGAGGATGGCATTTTTCCAGCGCTGCTACAAAACGGACTGGAAATACTGCTACCTTTCCTCATCAGACTATACAGAGCTGGGCTGGTATGGAACTATATCCCATCCAGTTGGGCGGCGGTTAAAGTGGTATATATACCAAAAGTGGGTCGGACAGAACCAGACCCCAAATCGCTAAGACCCATCAGCCTGACATCATTTCTGTTGAAAGGCCTAGAGAAAGTTCTGGATGGACGTATCAGGGGAAATATCCTGAGCACCTCTCCTCTGAATGTTCACCAGTATGCCTATCAACCCGGCAAAATAAATATTTTAACTTGGGCGGTATGCCTTGATGTTTGTCGTGCAAATTCAACTTTTACGAACTGGCACGACAATCTTCAAAGCATACCGCTCATGTTGGCTCATGTAGACAGAGAAGTGATACATCCGTTGATGCCACGTGTTGAGTTTGTTCGCTCCGCGCCGAGGCGATGGTGTGGACACCGTTATTAACTTGACATCGCTGCAAATTATATCTATCTCATTCATTCACATTGTAACCCGCTATGTAATTCTGGGCTTGCCAGGAGTGGAACGTATTAGGTATTTGCACATTCTAGCTTGTCGTTAGTTTATGTTTGTCTATTAATTCGTCCAATGAAGAAGTTTAGTGTTTCAAAATAAATATGAATTATTCGTGGGAAGAAATGGTTGACATGATTTTTATTCTGGGGGAGTGCTCAAGGAACAGCCTCTTAGCATCCCGAGTCTATAAAACCACATATCCTGCATTTAGTAATCTTAAAGACAGATTTATCGAAACTGGTGAAGTGTAGTACAAACCTCATGAAGTTCCAGCAAGAAAAATTACCGAGGAAAATGAATATCGGGTTATGATATCCTTAGTTGAACATCCTACCACCAGTACTAGAGAATTGAGCAATAATTTAGACATAAGCGGGACAATAGTAAGGCGAATCGTAAAGAAAAATAAATTTCATGCTTACAAACTTCAATTACACCAAGAATTACTTGAAGATGATTTAAACAGGGTGAATTTTTGTGAATGGTCTAGTTTCATGCTCGATAACGATCCCGATTTCATAAGGTGTTTGATGTTTTCTGATGAGGCTACATTTCACAAAAATGGTTGTGTCGATAGACACAATTTTCATTATTATTCAGATTGTGAGTCCTCATTTATTAAGAACAGTTTCCCAGCAGAGGTGGTCATTAAATGTATGGGGTGCTGTAGAGTAGGGCCGATTGTTATTGGACCTCATTTCTTTAATGGAACTTTAAATGGAAGAACATATCACTATTTTTTGGAAAATGGATTGCCGGTTCTCCTAGAAAACGTTCCTTTTGATATACGGCAAAAAATGTGGTTTCAACAAGATGGAGCTCCGCCTCATTTTGCAGCAAATGTCAGAGAATGGTTAGATCGTAACTTCAATGATATGTGGATAGGGCGTGGTGCAGCAATAGCATGGCCTGCAAGGTCGCCCGACCTGACAGGTATGGACTTTTCTTTATGGGGCTATGTAAAGGATATAGTTTATCGCGACACTCCTACCACTGTTGATGACATGAAAAATAGCATCAGACGTGTCTTTGCATCCATTACTCCGCAGATGCTGCAAGAAATGCGTCATTCATTTAGGAAGAGGATTCGATCGAAATGGTGAACATAACTGTTTTTTTATTATGAGTAAATTCTTTATTACATACGTGCTGGTATAAATTTCAATTCTTTGTCCAACAATTCTAAGTAAAAAATAATAATTCAGTTCAATATTTCAGAAGACTAATAAATGGAAAACTGCTTGTACTACTACACAATTAATCTCATCCAGACAATTAACCTTAATATCTATGCAACCTCTAAAGATAAATATCTACTATGATATATCAATGGAAAGATAATTTAACACTTCATTAGATGACAAAACTGAAAATAGTACGTCCCATTTGAAAATAATTGAATTACGGCCTTTTCTACTAGCCAAAAAATAAACTCAATTTTTTCAGCACTCTGTATAAGATTAATGTTAATAACGTTTCTACCCTACTAGCCCTTAATATGCCCAACATAACAGTATAAGCAGAATTTTGAAAACTCTCTTCTATATGAAATCAAGGTACTCAAAAACTTATCCGCAAATCTCACTTTTTGTCAAAAAATCTCTTTTATTTCATAAACGGTTCATTTTAAGTACCTACCACCTTAATAGAGTTATGAATATAATTAAATGGGTGACTCGATAAAGGAAAAAATATAGGGTGTGTACATATTTTCTGGTTATTCAGAATTGAATGCCAAGAAAATAATCTATAGACAATAACCAATATCCACCATTTCAAATACAGCCGTAATCGACCAAATTCAGAACTTTGGCGCACCCTGTATTTATGAAATGTGGCCATAAACATCCATCATGTCCAAACACAATAAGATCTATAGTCATTAAATTCTTAGATTCGGTAAAAGCCGATATGGTAAACGAAATCACAAAACTCCAAATACAAAACCGAAAGTTTTCATTAACATTTGATGGAACCAGATATATTTAAATATAAATCTACACTATAGCAAAAAACACTGCAATCTTGCATTGGTCCGAATCCAAGATACTTGTACACCAGAGCATTGCGTGAGCATGGTTAAAGAGCGTCTCAAGAACTTTAACCCAATTATTAAAGACGACATTGTTGCTGTAACCACCGATGGACCAAACGTGATGATAAAAGTTGGGAGGCTTATCCCATGTTCTCAGTAACTTTGTTATGCGCATGGCATACAGCTTGCCGTTATCGACGTTTTGTACAGAAATCTCACAAACAGTAACGAGGATGAGGATGAAGAGCAAAAAACAATTCAAGAAATTTGTGACGATACCAGCGACACCGCTGAGTTTGAGATATCTGATGATGACGACAGTGAAGAGAATGGTTCAATAGTAACTTCTATTCATCCATCAGTAGAAGTAGCTTCAAATTATAAAGACCTCATTACAAAAGTTCGAAAAGTTGTGAAGATTTTCAGAAGGTCACCTACAAAAAATGATCTCATTTTGCAGAAATACGTTAAATTAACATGGTAAAATATTACAGTTAGTTGTAGATGTAGAAAAATCCAAAGGATAGTACATTTTTTATGCCTAAAAAAATAACGATACGCAAAGAAATAAAAAATCTATTAGAAAGAGTTCTGAATAATCAACATGGAGAAGAAATTTTAAGTACGTCCGACACTGCGTCATATTCCAACCATTCCAAGATTTCCGATGAAAGCCAAGAGCAACCTCCACCTACTCTATCCTTAAAAGAGGAATTAGGAATTAAATTACAAAATGAATACTCCGACTCCGAACTGAACGTCCTTTCTAAAAATTTAGGTAGCTTATTAAAACAAGAAATGAGCGCTTTTGAAAGCGAGGGTATTAAAGGCAAATATCTTCGTATTGCATATGAGTATTTGTTGACAATTCCACCGACAAGCGTAGAGGCAGAGCGAGTATTTTCAGCAGTAGGATATTTGTGTAATGATTTAAGAACCAGGCTGGGGGATGAAACCATTAATAGTCTTTGCTATTTAAGATCATACTTTCAAAATTCTACCCCATGAAAAAGTACGATAGTTTCACCATTTTCTATTCATTTTTAAAAATTTTTAACTTTATTTTAATACGATGAATTATATTTTTCTTTTATTGTTATTTTGGACATTTATAGTTATTAACGTCATAATGTAGCAAATAACAGACAATATTGAAGTTTGTAAAATCAAGGCGAAGCCGAGATTTTATTATCTATCGCGTCTGTTATTTTGTAACATACCTGTTACAATGTTTGTCGTAGACAAAAATCTTATTTTATTTTTAATCATATTTTGAGTATCAATCAGTAAGTTACAAAATTTTACCGTTCATTTAATAATAAGTATTATTGTAAAACACATCACAAAACTTCCCATATCAAATTATTTGAATATTTATGCAATACAGCACCATCTTTAAATATTTTAATGTACTACTAAGAAACAAGGTTACCATAGATTTCTTTATAGATCTACATTTACTCTTGGTCAAACAATACATTAGTTTGCATTACTAATCTATTATTCTAATAAAACTACCAAAATCCAGATGGCGTAAAGCGCTTGACAGCACTGTCGATTTTTAAACCACATTAGCTTTCCTTGAAAGTTGAAATCTAATGGGTATTCATTTCATTATTCTGTACTGTCAAAGAAAGTTTTGCGACTCAATTGCGATATCTCCAAGACATTGTCTACTTCTGATGTATCGTCGATTATCTTATCCATCACTAACTTTTGAGGTAAATTAGTTTTATTATTATAATTTTGTAACATATAGACACCTTGTGTGCTATATATTTCTTTATAACTGACCGTGTGAGTATTTGTAAAATCTAATTTTTGGTTTCCTTCTTTCCTATGATGGCGTTATACAGGGTGTTTGGTGCATCGTTTGCCAAATGAAAATGGCGGATAGGAGGTCATTTGCTATCTCCTCAGGCGTCAAAAAAAATTTTTGACCGCACGAGATTTTTTATATCAATTTTTTTATTTATTTTTTGAAAAATACCAAAAGTCAGCCTTTAAGCTTGAATAAAAAATAAAGTTATTGGTATAGCCTCTAATTTTTTTTTTATTATGTGTAATGTTGTACGGTTCTATCAAAATCAAAATTACTTGCAAGTAACATCTAGTTTTTTTTTATTGACTCATAAAGGTTTTTCAAGAAGTAAAAATTAAATTAAAGGTCAATTTTGAATTGCAATAAAAAAAAAACGCTGCCCAAGGAATCACTACTTCCACATCCAGATTCTCTATCCAAGTCACTCACAACGAAAAAAACTTTGTATGTGAAAATAACTGTTTATGGAACTTTAATAATATAATATTTGAAATCCTCTACCCCAAAAACCCATAAAACGATACCTCACATCGGTAGTGGGGTGGGGAGTGGTGATAGGGAGGTGGTAGTGGTGGGGAGTGGTGATAGGGAGGTGGTAGTGGGGGTGGATGAAGTAAAAAAATATTTTGAGGTTTCTGGTTCCTGTACATAGGTACACTAAATCACAATTTTTTTTCATCCCCTTTAATAAGGGGCTGGGGGTGGTAATGCCAAAAATTTTTTGAGACCTTAGCTTCTCTTGTATATACTAAATACCAATTTTATGGACTATTACCTGCTTGATTGACCTATTTACCCCAAATTTACCCCAATTTACCCCCCAACTCTTCGACGGAACAAGATGAAAATATAATCTAGTTCTAGATCTCGTTAAAGTACATATGTGTACCAAATTTCAAGTCAATATCTTAAACGTGCGCACAAAAAAGTTACAGACAGACCGACAGACAGACAGACAGACCGACAGACAGACAGACCGACAGACAGACAGAAATTTTTTTTCGCTCAAACTTAAAATCTCGACGTTTCATGACATTTTAAGCCTATTTGGACAATAAAAATTTTTAAAAATTTTTTTGTCGTTACTATACTTCCACTGGACGTGGAAGTAAAACTAAAAGAGATCCTGTTCTCGAAATTCTTTTAAAAAATTCTCTGGTCGATTCTCTTTCTAATGATATGCAATAATGCCATAAAGACCTTTTACACTAACTTCACTAACTTCCAAATTTTGTGTATCGGGACACATCAGGGTGATATTCAATTTGCAGGATAAAAACTTGTTTTGTGTAAATAACACGCGCAAAGTAGGTAGAAATTCTCTTACACAGTAGAAGTGCATCATCTGTCTCTCTTTTTCATCGTAAACGGCAAACCAGCTTAGCAAACGCGCTCCGTGGGTAACCCACAAAATCTTATCCCCACTATAAAGTTTCTGACGTCACGAGTTGGAGTGGAGGCACTGACACGGTTTCCACTATCCGATCACTGCGTGGGTTCCGTTTTTTTAGTCGAGATTTGACTGTCTCTGGTGAATTACGCATTTGTAATTCCATCGCAGCGCCGCGAATTTTTTAATTCCGATACAGTTATTCGTTTTTGTTGAGTTTTGTTAGTGTTTTTGTTCATTTGATGATGGCTACATTTTCTAATGAAGAATACGCTGTCATTGTGATGGCATACGGAAGCGCCAATGGTGTCGGATGAGAAGCGCAAAGAATCTACCAAGAACGCTACCCTAACAGACGCTTACGCGAAACTGGGAACTTAAACAGTAAGGAATCAAGAGGGATTGTAAGTGGCACAATGTTCAAGTCGATGAGCAGATTTTGGCGCTGTTCGAGGAAGAACTTACTACAAGCATCAGAAATATAGCCTCATTACTGGAAATTTCTATCTGGAAGGTGTGGAAAGTACTTCGCCAAAATAATAAACATGCGTTTCACTACACTCCGGTACAAGGTACGTAATTTTTGAACAGTAAGTATGCAGTCTTACCCATATTTTATTGGTTGCAGGTCTTGAAAATAACGACTTTGGTAACCGTGCCCGGTTTTGTCGTTTTTTGCTGCACACAGACTTGGAAGATCGTGATTTTTTAAAAAGTATTCTGTGGAGAGATGAGTCCAAATTTACGAAAGAAGGAATACTTAATTTACACAACCTGCACCACTGGTCGCAGAAAGATGATAACCCACGAGTCAAAAGACATAAGTCATTTCAGAGGAAATTCAGCATCAATGTTTGGGCAGGAGTAATTGAAAATCAAGTAATTGGACCCCACTACTTACCTGATAATCTCAACGGGGATAATTACCTTGAATTTCTTCAAAATGACCTACCAGAATTATTGTTAGCTAAGGTGCCACATTACAATGAAGACAGGAGTATGGTGTTTCAACAAGACGGTTGTCCTGCACACTGGAGGTTAACAGTCAGGGAGTATTTAGACCAATGTTTCCCAAATTCGTGGATTGGGAGGGATGGCCCTATTCCATGGCCTCCACGTTCCCCAAATCTAACTCCGTTGGATTTTTACATCTGGGGACGGACAGAAGAACTTGTCTACGCCACGGAAGTTGAAACAAGAGAAGATTTATTCCAACGGATACAGGCGGTATTCGTCGTAACTAATGGAGAAATTCGCTTATGTACGACCACGGTAGAAGTAAGGGAAAGATGTTACGCGTGCATACGGAACGAAGGTCCACATTTCGAGCAAGATTTGTAATTATTAATAATTTGTGATTATGATTAAAATTTGACTATTAAAATTTCTACCTACTTTGCGCGTGTTATTTACACAAAACATGTTTTTATGCTGCATATTGAATATCAACCTGATGTGTCCCGATACACAAAATTTGGAAATTAGTGAAGTTAGTAAAAGGTCTTTATGGCATTATTGCTTATCATTAGAAAGAGGATAGACCAGAGAATTTTTAAAAAGAATTTCAAGAACATGATCTCTTTTAGTTTTTTTTATTGCAATTCAAAATTGACCTTTAACTTAATTTTTACTTCTTGAAAAACCTTTATGAGTCAATAAAAAAAAAACTAGATGTTACTTGCAAGTAATTTTGATTTTGATAGAACCGTACATTACACATTATAATAATAAAAAAAAATTTGGAGGCTATACACCAATAACTTTATTTCGTATTCAAGCTTAAAGGCTGACTTTGGGATTTTTCAAAAAATAAATTAAAAAATTGATATAAAAAATCTCGTGCGGCCAAAAATTTTTTTTGAGGCCCGAGGAAATAGCAAATGACCCCTCCTATCCGCCATTTTCATTTGGCAAACGATGCACCAAACACCTGTTACAGCCTCCTTGGTGGCTGTAACTCAAAGCTCTATTAGAACGCCTTTTTCTTGATCTACTGCGTACACTTACTCAAAGGTAACAACCTTGTATACTGCGTGGGTCGTTCTGCCGTTCTGATGACGAGGAGTATATTTGGTTGCATAACGGTGGCATCGATTTCGATTTCGATCGTTAAAGGAAGTGTGGTTAGCGGGTACGAGACGACGACAGTGGTCATTTTTCAGGGGTCAAGGTAGAACGTCAGCTGGGGAAGCGTGTAAGTTTGTGTGAATATTAGAAGACGTGGAAATCACGGATTTGTAAAACGCAGCTCTAATTTCGAGAGGTTTCCTGATTGTTTATTGTGTGATATTAGTTGGGATTTTGGATACTATCGTGTTGATGTGGAAACCTTCAACGAAACCTAATTATTGGGAAACGAAGCTGGCGTGGCCCTGCCATTTTGTCTTATTTTAATTTGTGGTGAAAAGAACCGGAGACGTTCGTGAGTACTACTTAATGGTTTTTTTATTTTAACAAGGAACTAAGTTCTGCTCTTATTATATTTCAGGGTTCTTTTCTTTTCTTTTCCTGGCGGATTCTTGTTGGAGACTCACCCTTGGCGGTTCTTACCTTCTGGAAGCCTTTCCCTCGACAGCTGTAAGGACTTGTGTCTGGTGCGTTCGGCCTTGTTATGATGTGTGATGGTTCCATGGGATGTGGGAACCTAGACGGCGAGAGGTAGTCTTGGGAGACATCGCTGTAGAGGCAGAGCTGGGGTGCTGCTACCTCATTGTCGGCGACCTGCAATCGCACGACCCACTTCAAGTGGCTTAAAAAAACAGATCGGAACCCTTGGAGTGTTACATAAGCCTGAGAGGCCCCCGACTGTAAGTAATTTTTACATCTTTTAGTTCGCTGTCCCGCTGGAAGTTGAAGCCGAGTGCTCAACCACCACTCACCCCTTGCGTGTGTTGGTTTTTTTATTATTCTTTTCTGTGTAATTAAGATTCGTTGGTCTATTAGTTTATTAATCTTGTTCGCGTGGTAGTTACTGGCCACTTTTTATTTGAATTTTTAATTTGTCCGCGGTAAGTTATATTTTCTCGTATCAATCTTCTACATGTAAAGTAGTGTAAGTTGGCTTAGAGGCCATGATTTTAGTACCTTTGTAAGTAGAGTAGGTCATATTATAAATAATTATTGGCATTTTGTACTGTTAGGCGAGTGCCATTTTAAACATTAGTATGGTGGTCATGATTGAGGTCCACATTTAAACATTTAGCCTGCTTTGTATAATATAATTGGACATATTCTTTCCCTGTACAGCAAGGGAAAGGTCTTTTCTGCGTTACCACGGAATGTATAGTTCGAGAGCCATTTGACTCTGGGTACCGTTTGTTTTAAAATAACCTCACTATTTAATATCGCTCGACTATCCTCGAAGGAGGCCACCAGGACATTTAGGCCACTGGGCACTCATTATAACTAAACCATATCTTTTTTGTAAGGTGTACCGTAACTTGCTTGGATAATCGTTACTATAATTTTTGAATAATTGTTAACCTCATTGAATATGCACTTGTTAAAATATTTGTGTAGTTTAATTTCAGGTGATCATTACCACTGAAACCACGACCTCACCCCAACCTTAACTGAGTTAGCCAGGTTTATAAATTTTTGTTGACCCCCTTAAAAACTAGAGTAGTAGTAACGTGCCTTGGGCCTTTGATGTTTGGTTTAAATAACCGATTCATTTTTCCTAAATTTTACTTGTAATTTTTTTTTTAATAACATTCGCATTTTTTTAAGATTTACCTTGCTCATACTTATTTATCCACCACTTATTGACTTATTATTATTCCTCTTTTTTTTTCGGGGGGGGCAACACACCCTGTAGTTCTGGCAGCAAAGTAAAGCAAACTTTATTAAAGTTATTTCAAGTTGATTAAAGTTAAGCAAAGTTAATTCAAGCTTATTTAATTTAGTCAAATTTAATTATTTTTGAAAGTAAAAACTTAATTTATTTAAGAAGATAAAAGCTTCTCGAGAGTTTAATTTGCTAAATACACGTTAAACATTAGTTATTTGGAATTCAATCCATAAGAGAAAATTAATTATTTTAGTAATTAAATTGTGAAGATTCCATAAGAAAAATCAAGCAGTGATTTTAATTTTTTTGGATTCAATTTGGTATATTCTTCCACACGGAGCACGTGTCTGGAGAGAAACATTTCCTGTAGTAAAGAAGCCAAGTAAACTTTATTTCCTAGCGATTCACTTTCGTTAATTTAAACACATTCAACTAAGCCGAACTATTTTGATAATCAGGTACAGGTTGGAAATTCTCACCAACGTCTTCACACTGGCTGTTAGCATCGACACGACATGGTTCACCTGGTCTAACGACATACCTTAGGTCATGGTGAGAGTTTTGTGTAGTGTTGGTTCTTATTAGTGAACATCTACCTGGTGTTTCGTATATATTTTATGCAGGCCATTAGGCCCTTGATCCGCATAAATATTTATCTTGTTCTATTGCTGTATATTTATTTTTAATTAAGATTACCAATTTATTATTCTTGAACTTTGAAACATTTTACTATTATAATTATTTTGATCATAACTTCATTGCTAATTTGAAATTACTATTTTTTTACTATTAGCATTATTTTGGTGTTCACTTAAATTTTAACATCGATATTGATATTTTTTAAATAAATTTTATCTCATCACAATTTCACATTTTTTATTTTTTTTTACTTGAGAAAAAATTAACTTTTCTGGAATTTACCTGTAGGAGTTTTCGTCCTGATAAAAGGGGGTCAAGTAATCTCGATTCTTGACGCTGCAGGTGGCGCCCCAAATTAAATCATTTTTTAAAGCCCTCCTTTTATCAGATGCGAATTGTGTGACAGGTGTGAAATAACTGTGCATAGTGTACTTTCCCTAAATAAAGAAGAAAGCAGCCATTAAGTCGTCATAGAGGTAAGAGAACTCACTTTAAACTCTAAGGAAGTAGGTAGCCGAGAGCCGGAGTTCTTCTGGTTGTCTTGTTCTTGGGACTTGTCTCAAGGATAATAGGAGAACCTGAAGGCCCCAAACAGGCGTCCACTCCACCCAATAACATCGGGAGGAGAGGGAACGTTACAATTTACGTATCGGCCGTGTGTCGTTCAGTATTTTTCATTATACTAAAAATATTTTAATATTTAACGATGATTTGTAAGCCTTGCATTTTTCTTCAATACAAATAATTAAATTTACTAGTTATCTGTGCCTTTACCGTAGCAACAGTTGTTTACACAGTAAAATTATTTGAATCATTTTGACATAATGGAAGCAAATGGAACATTTGTGGAAATTCCTCAAAATATTGTTCTCTTGCTAAATAGTTATTCTTTTAATTAAAATGTAATTTTTGTATAAATATGAATAAAAGCTGATTCAAAAAAATCTGTCAAAACTGTCAAAACAATAACGGCCTTGGCTGATAAATTTTATTTTAAATTTTAAAAATGAAAAGAAAATAGTGAAATGCTTTATGATTGTTTTTATATAGAAAATAAATGTTGTTTTCAGTTCATTTTCTTTATACATATATAGAATAAATATTTTATTTGTGTAAGTTGTTTTTTGAAGCTTATTTTACCTTAAGTATATTATATAGCAAAAGTTTCTGTTATTAATAATATATATTGTAATATTATTGAAAAATGTACTTATTTCAAAATAATGTGTGATATATTGATTCCTAAAAAAATATTGCGGGATCCCACGGGATTGAAAGCAATCCCACATTATTCCCGCGGGACTGCAATTGGTGAGGGATTGCAATCACTAGCTACAAGTTGAAAAATGTACTTATTTCAAAATAATGTGTGATATATTGATTCCTAAAAAAATATTACGGGATCCCACGGCAGGCGCGGATTTATGGGGGGGGGGGGGTAATGGGGTAATTACCCCCCAAGAATCTGTAAATCATCAATTTTTGTTTTAAAATGGTATGATATTTGTTAATTTTGGGAAGAAAAAAATTTTTAATAGGGTAATTACCCCCCAAAAATTTTCATTTTAAATTTTTTAAAAATGAAACTTTGCTTTTCAAAAAAATTTTGAGATGAAAAATTTTAGGGCGAAAAAATTTTAGAGCGAAAATTTGTTTTTCAGATTCCCCCCCCCCCCCCCACCAAAAAATTTTGGGTTCAGTGTTACCCCCCCCCCCCCCAAGCTCAAGGTCCAGATCCGCCCTTGTCCCACGGGATTGAAAGCAATCCCACATTATTGCCGCGGGATTGCAATCACTAGCTACAACTTGGCTTCACTGATACCTCGATGCTAGTTCAGGACATATAAAAAGAGTGTTTTTACAAGTACAGTTGTGGATGGGACAAAAAAAGTTGCTAAAAGAATAGGGATGAAAAAAAAGATAATTCACTAGAACCAGTTACAATGAACCAACCACTAGCTTCTGAAAATTTATTGAAAATGATTTCTTGTTCATGTAAAACCGGGTGTGGCTCTGCTTGTGGATGTAGAAAAGTGGCTTAAATTGTTCTATAGCATGTTTACTATGTGAAGGAGTTAGCTACTTGAATGCTCAACCAATGATATTAATGAATGACATCGAAAACGAAAGTGTCAGAGACAATTAGTTTACATGATGATCCTTGTAATAAAAATTTATTATAATTATTATTTAGCATAAGTTGTTAATAAATTATTTTCTATAAAAAATTGATGTAATTGTATTATTTAACGTTTATTTCATTTATTTCGCTTTTTGGAGCTTCTGCGATCTTCAAATTAATTTTAAAAAGTTTCATTTTTTTATAATTTTTTTATAAACAACCTGGAAAACTATAACAACCATTATTTTCTAAAAGAAATATTTAAAAATTCCGATTAAAGTTAGGATTTATAAAGTAGTAACATATTATAGACTTGTTGGGGCCCTAGATAACATAGATTATATCAAGTATTGAATTTTGGCTTTAATCCAAAGATACCAGTAACCTTATGAGAAATATCTAATGATCACAACAGCGAGATAATCCCAGACTGAGCATTAGTCTAATAAGTATAAGCACGTTATCTAGTAGCTACTGAATCCTAAAGAAAGTGCCTTATAGTATTTTAAAGATGACTTTTTTCCAAAAGTGGGGCTGAATTTACAGTTAGATTAGATTAGAGAACGCGAGCAGATGTCGAAATCCGCAGTACTCAGGCCTGTCGGCCCATTGTACGTTCGCGACGTGTAGGATCCCTTAGAAAAGGCCAGTGCTTTCCACAAAGGAAAGCAGTCTGTTCCAAGGGATATCCCGTAGTTCCTCTGGATGCAAGAATTGCCTCTCGAGGAGCTTATGCCTTGACGCTTCTAACGGGGCGCAACTGCATAGGATATGAGTGATGGTTTCATCCTCCACTCCAAACATCCGACAAATATCTCTCAACCTCATTGTATGTAGGTGATTGTTCAGAGGACAGTGTCCTGTTATTAGGCCCACCATCCGTCTCATTTTTTCTCTATCAAGCTCAAGCAACCACTTTACGGTAGAGGCAGCCGAGGGCCCCTTTATGTGGAGCCTCGACTGCCTCATACCGGGGGCTCGAGCCCAATAGTTGTTAAACTGTGCCGCAGCCCAGTCTTGCAGTTCTGAGTGAATCAGACTCCTTGGCAGACCGAAGGCTGGCTCAGGGCCAGGGAAGGGAGTTTTTGCTCCTTCTACCGCCAGACGATCTGCATCTTCGTTGCCCTCCACACTACTGTGTGTTCGGGCACCCATATGAGTTTAACCGAGTTGCGTTCACAAAGTTCGGTCAAAATGTTTCGACAGTTAAGCACCAGCCTAGAGGTCACCTTGTTTGACGTAAGGGACTTCAGAGTCGCCTGGCTGTCGCTGCATATGTTTGTCTACGAAACGTCCGCTGAGATTTTCGCTTGCGCACCGTAGTATGGCATACACTTCTGCTTGGAACACACTAGGGTACCTACCAACTGGCACCGATATACGAGCCCTTGGTTTGCATCCGTGTATGCCTGCGCCCGTTCCCTCCTGAGTCTTGGATCCATCTGTGTACCATTCCAGACCACCGGGACTCAGGAGATGCGTTTTGTCGCGTTCCCAGACGTCTCGACTGGGAAACACGACGGTATATGGAATTGTGAAAGCTCGACGTCGCCTCAACGGAATATCGATTGACATTCACATTGAAGTCGCCTCTACGCTCGCCCCTATTGGAATGTTAACTTCAGGTTTCCTTTGATTGCCAACGTTCTGCATAGTGACAAATTCTACTAAGAGTTAATTTTCACGTCGTAGATAATCTCGCCGTTTCTGTCGAAATTAAGAAAAACAAACTATGGAAAGTGTAGCCCATGATAGAGCTAATACGAAATACATGCCTTTAGTTGGGAAGGAAAACAAACGCGCCTTATTCAATTGACGAACAAATGATCCCTTTTCTTGGTAAATGTCCGGTACGCCAATACGTAAAAAATAAGCCGAGACCTGTTGGATTAAAAAAAAAAATGTTCTCCAACAGTAAAAGGCTGCGAATTTCAAAATGAATAAAGACTTGCATTCTGGAGATACTGATCAATCAATCAATCAAATAAAATTTATTTTAAATTGATAGTTACAGTTATGCGCCTGAATCAGATGTCCGTCCAGAGCCGACCACACAACCACCGCGCGCAGCGTCATGGTAAGTGTGCGGTCGGGTGAAGCGGGTCTGAATCCAGCTAAAACGATAGATATTGGGAGGGGGTTAGAACTCCTGCTTAACGTGAAAAGCTTAAATCTAACAATTTATGAACATAACTAAAGGGGGAAATTTTAAAATACTTAAAGCTACACCTGGTGGTTTTTGTTTAATGCGCGCACATCGCGCACTGTTTTTAGAAAACTCTGGTTGTTGATACGGGAAAAGCTCAAAGAAAAAACCCGTTCGAACTAGTGACGTCCTTCGTCCGGTAGTCAGCCTGCCTCCGGAAAGGTAGGGCGGGAAAGAAGTTGTGGTTTAAAAGGTTTTGATTTTCAAGAGGTTATTAGTCGAGAGGGGATTTTGAAAAGGAACAAAAAAGGACAAAAGAACAAAAATTAACAAAAAGGAGACGAATAGAGGGAATGGAAAGAGATTTGAGGGTAAAAGGTGGTGAAAAGTAAAAGGTGGTGAAAGGGAAGTTGTGATATGGGAAAGTTTTGGCAAGGGAGGTTGCCGAAAGATAGGCAACGCCTGGTATGGTAGGGGATGTCTTATATCGAAAAGTATGGCATTAT
The DNA here is from genome assembly GCA_936432065.2 of Rutpela maculata. Taxonomy (NCBI): domain Eukaryota; kingdom Metazoa; phylum Arthropoda; class Insecta; order Coleoptera; family Cerambycidae; genus Rutpela; species Rutpela maculata. Next base: position 96,280,755 of record OW386292.2, on the reverse strand, counting down.
GCTGTCTGATTCGTGTTATATCGCGGGTTAGCGGACTATCGCCCAGTTTGAATTGATAGAATTTCTGTAATATTTCCTGGACGAAGTCCGCTAGTGTGGTTATGTCGTGGCAACGTGCGTAGAGATCTCTGAGGGAGGTGTACCTACCGGAGTCTGAAATGAGGCGCATAAATTTATGTTCTAAAACTCTAAGTTTCCGCATTGTCGTGGCCGGGATGCTGCACCACACCGGCGCCGCGTATGTGATGGCCGGCCTGATCACCATCGTATACAACAATTTCTTATTAGTTCTGTTTAGTCCGCTACCCCGCGCCAGGAGCGGATACAGACTCCTGGACATGGAGATACTGATAAATTTGTACGAAATGATACATCTGTGTTACCAATGGGATGGATACCAAATCGGTACTTATGATTTCTACAACATACGAATCAGAACCCAGTGCGTGGTTCATAGATGGGACAAGACGAGAAAAGAAAGAGTAGACTTTTTCTGTCCAAAAGTAATGAAAATATATAATTAGAAGATGGGAGGCGTCGATGTTACAGACCAAATGCTAGAATATTATAGATCGTTTTTACAAAACTAGAAAGTGGCCGTTAAAAGTGATTTTACATTGTTCGAACTAGCAATTGTCAAATAGCTGGCAAGAGAATAAATAAGATAATGCAACAGTTAAAAGTAAATCAAAGAAGATGAAATTACTCGAAATTAGTCTGAAACTAGGGGAATAAATACCTCATAGGCGGAACAAAGAAACGTGTGGTGGGCGAGGATAAGAAAGAAAACAATGACACACAGCCAGTCACAAATAGGAGACCATCCGATCCACTTCCATGTGAAGATAAGAGGTACAACGGATTTGAACGTTGGCCCGTGAACAATAAGCTGAAAGACCTAAGTTGTACGAGTCGTGGTTGTGGTAGTTGTTCAAGAATACGTTGCAAGTGCAATTTTAATTTGTGCTTAATAAATTCAGAAACTGTTTTTTACCATCTCTGTAAAATTGTAAACCTATTTTCATTCATATCAAATATCTCAATGTTGCAGGAAGAAACTCCAAGAGCAGTGGATGCATCAGACTCAAAAAAAAATCGATTTTCGAGCCAAATTTCAAGGTACTTTTGAAAAACTAATCTGCGGGTGAAATTTTGGCGTACTTTTGAAAAATCGATTTTCAAGCCAAATTTCAAGGTACTTTTGAAAAGTTAATCCGCGGGTGAAATTTTGGCGTACTTTTGAAAAATCGATTTTCAAGCCAAATTTCAAGGTACTTTTGAAAAGTTAATCCGCGGGTGAAATTTTGGCGTACTTTTGAAAAATAGATTTTCAAGCCAAATTTCAAGGTACTTTTGAAAAGTTAATCTGCGGGTGAAATTTTGGCGTACTTTTGAAAAATCGATTTTCAAGCCAAATTTCAACGCAGTTTTGAAAAATTAGTCTGCAAGTGAAACTTTGGCGTACTTTCGATAAATCGATTCCTGGGCCAAATTTTGACGCCCTTCCAAAAATATTATTTTTCAAAGTCCAATTTATGGTACCTTTGAAAAAGTATATTATTCATAAATCTTTGTCATTATATACTTCTACTCTCATATTCTGAACCAAAAACATTTTTCCTAAGTGAAAATTCGGTGTTTCTTCGAATTTTCACCTGGTCATTTCCAACGCCTTATAGAACCCAAAACGGTCCTTATGGACTGATCTGCGCCTCTGCAGACTCCCAAAAATGTCTTTAAATGAAATTTTTGCCTAAGTCGAATTTTGATTATGTCTTCAACTTAGGACGATTTTGGAGAGTTCTACAACAACCACACCTATCCCTTGTATTTTGAGCCGCTGAACACGAATCTGACCTTAGTTTTTCCCCTACACGTCCCGTTTTTTTTTTTAACAGCAAAAAAAGTCGTGTTGAATCGTGATATTTATATATTTATTTGCTGTTAAAAAAAGAACCTGACGTATAGGGGAAAAACTAAGGTCAGATTCGTGTTCAGCGGCACAAAATACAAGGGATAGGTATGGTCAGTACCCCGGCGCAGACAACTTTTTTTTTTGTGGGCCTGTGTTATTATCAATGACTTTTGGAGTGAGGTAGCTGCTGTAGCAGAACAAAATCGGAAATAAATAAGTTCCCGGATCCTTACTCCAGCGGGTATAATGGTATCCCCTCTTATTCAACTTTAGTAATGCCATATCACAATAAATAAAAATTACTAAACTTTAGGGGCTTATGTAGAGCCTTGGGCTTTATGCAACCCACAAATATACAATGTTAATGTAAAATCAATGCAAGGAAATGATGCATCGTCAGTGGAAAATATACAATGCCGCTGGGTAAAATCCCATAAGTAGAGACTACTGTACATCAAAACTTGTAGGAATTTTACTAACACGCAGGGTATATGTACATGCTTTTGAGGAACCTTTAAATTGATTTACCAGGGAGGTAAATCAAAATATAGGGTAAATAAAATTTTACACCCTTTTTGCGGGTAAAGTTACATTAAAATTGGGTGTAATTATTACACACAACGACGGTAAATTTACCCTCAATTTTTACAGTGTATACAGGGTGTCCCAGATTTAAACGGACATACTCCAGTGGAAGGTAGAGCACACTCAGCCGAGTTCAGAACACCCCTATACTTACCGTTGAATGTGAACCGTTTTTGAGATATGGTTTTTGACCAGAATTTTAGTCCGCCATATTTTTGAAATGACTGCACATATTTAGATAAAATTTTGGTATACATATTATACTCTTTTAGGTTAATGAATAGCTTAAGTGATTTTGGAAAAATTCCAGGACCGACCTCCATTTTTTTTAATATGGCTCTTAGGGTCGTTAACGTATATTATTTTTTGGTAAATGTTAGTAAACTTTTAAAAAGTCTATGAACCAGTTTATGAAATAATGTCATAATATTTGATGGCACGTTTATGGTTATTCTTCAATAAATTTTCAAAAGTATTGAAAGACCAAATTTGACATTCTACAAATAACACAATCCAGTTGCCAACATCAATATTTTATTAATTTTAGCTAAATACCCCGCAGAAGAGGTTATTTGTTTTTGTTTTGACATTCAGTGTTTCTTCCGTCCAAAATAAAGCACATTCCATTTATTTCACGAATAAAAATAAGTAATAAAACGATGCGATTAACACATGACATTGTTGCATTAAAAATCCCAAGTAGGCACATGTCAAACGTGTAATTTTACAAATAAGAATTGCTGCTCGCTCTTAGTAATTATTAGAATAAGTGATAAAAACCAGTTATAAAACTAAAAATTTTAATATGCCGTCTCAATTTAGTAATGAAGGTTATGCGGATATTATTTTTGTGTCTGGCTTTTGCGACGGAAATGGGAGAGCTGCAAAAAGAGAGTATAAAAGGCGTTTTCCAAATTGCCGTGTACCAGATCATAAAACGTTTTCATTTAGTAGGGAACATGGGCAATTTCCGTCAATGACAAAGCATGAACATTTTCCCAGAGCTTTTCCACAACAAGAGCAAATATTACGGTTGTGGAAAATAATCCATCCATAAGTGTTAGAAAAATAAGGAATGAGTTAGCAGTACCTAAGACAAGAGTATGGCGAACATTAAAGAAGGAAACTTTGTATCCATTTCATGGTGAAACGATGAAGCCCAATTCACACGTGACGGAATTAACAACTGTAGAAACATTCCCAATACAGATTTAATATTAATGTGGTATTCACAATAATCATCTAATAGGGCCCCACATTTTTGAAGAAAAGCTAACTGGTGAAGTTTATTTAAACTTTCTTAGAGATATCTTGCCAGATTTATTAGAAGGCATTAATACTAGGGGTTTGTGGTTTCAGCATGATGGAGCTGGATCCCATTTTTCTGTACCGGTCCGGGATCATCTGAACCAGCATTACACCAACAGATGGATTGGTCGCGGAGGTCCGGTAAACTGGCCACCGAGGTCTCCAGATCTTAAACCTCTAGATTATTTTTATGGGGTCATCTCAGTGTATAATGAAGAGTTCAATACACGAGAACAGCTTCTAGAAAAAATTATTACTGTATGTGATAACATTAGAAATAACGCGGAAGTGATTGCCGCAACCCCCTGCAACTTTTTTGAAAAATTTTTTCAAAATAATTTATTTTTTATGGGATGTTCTCGAACATCTAAGAAAAGTCTCATCAATATAGAGTAACCTGATTCGTGAGAGGCAAGAGGACTCACGCAAAAAAGTCAGCCCGAATTGTGAGAGGCAAGGGAACTTAAAATAAACAAGCGCTCCGACTAGTTAGAGGCAAGGAGACTCACGATAAATAAACACCCCGACTCGTGAGAGGCAAGGGGACTCACAATAAACAGGCACCTTCACTAGTGAAAGGCACTGTAACTTCCTCGTAGTGGACTTTGAAAACTAGTTCTTTTGTAGGCTGACTGCAGATGTCATCATTGCAAAATCTTCATATTTTCAAACTAGATTTTGTTTGACCCCACAGTTGACGTCAGAGAATTTTTGCGCCACACTTCTTGAAGTTTGATACTGATTTAAATGCTAGGGTTGTAATGGCCGCCAGTGACCGTGGTAGTAAGATGTAGTAATGAACCTATAGTCTATGTAATAAAGGCAGAAATAGTGTAAATATATCTTGCAAAGACGAGAATACCTTCCGTTTTCGAGGGTGTTGAACACGATGCAAGTGGAGGGAGAAGTTTTTGACCGCCGCAAACTCCTAAAACGGCCACACCTCTTATGGATCCCTGTATGTTTTCTATACGAGCCTGGGGAGTGATTTATCAACAGGTTATACTTGAAATAACATGGAAGATGGTTATAGAGTAAGTTGAGTCCAGACAACAGGCCAGGGGGTTAATTAAACCCTTCCGAGGAGTGGAAAATCATTTTTATATATTTATAAATATATATATATATATATATATATATATATATATACGCATCTGAACCGAATCATTTGAAAAAAAAACTACATCCCTCGGGAGAGTTTAATCAACCCCCTAGGCCTGCTGTCTGGACTCCACTTACTGTTCCATATTATTTCAAGTATAACCCGTCGATAAATAACTCCCCAAATCCGTTTATATATGAAAACATAAAGTGATCCATAAGAGGGATGGCCATTTCAGGAGGTTGCGGCAGTCAAAAACTTCTCCCACCACATGCATCGTGTTCAGCACCCTCGAAAACGAGAGGGGGGAGGTAATCTCGAAATATTTACAAAAAAGTCGTCTTATAATGCTTCATTACATAGACTACACGCCGCCCGCAGTCTGCCAATGATTATCAATTTTGAGTATGTTGTACCCTTCCGATCGCTATGAAAATTGGATATATTTTAAAGGGGCATATAAGCATTTATTTGGAAGAAAATGGTGGGTGTGCCTCTAGAACATCCCCTAAAAAAAATTTTTTTTTATTTTGAAAAAATTTTTTCACCACTTATCGAAAATAATACTTTCAAGCAAAGGAATATATAGCGTAATTCGAAAATATTCTCCTGGTTTTTCATAAATTTGTTTAATCTAGGAATGGAAAAATCCACGTTTAACTTTTCTAGACAAAGCTGAATTTCGTTAATTATATAATAAAGTTGGTTTCTGCGTTTTCGCGCTTGTCTTTCAAAACGAAGAGAGTGTTAAGTACAGCGTTTGTGGTACAATTTACGTCTAAATTTTTAGTTTACAATAACTTACTTAAAGGTAAAGTTGTTGCAAGTACCTTATTTAGACAAAACAAAGTAACAATAAAGTTACAATTTGAGAGCGCAAGAATATGCGACTTAGTTTTGCTGGATGATTCTTTTTAATCCCATCCGGAAATTAAATTTAGCGCTTGAAAAATTTGGCCTATATAACCTTTAAACTGCAGGACGGAATTATACCGTTTTTCCATCGGGTTTCACACAATCCAGAAAGGTTACCCAGTGTATGTTTACGGACATAATTACGTTTAAAGGAAGCTGTAAAAAGGATATGACTTCTTTCATTACTCCTACAGCATTTCTTACACTCTGATGATTTTGACAAACTTAAATTTAAGGCATGGTTAAGACATGGGCACCGTGCAGCTAATTTCATTTCCTTTTGAACTTCTTGGACTGCTCCTTGTTGTTTTGACGTCATCACACTACAACCATCTGTATAAATTCCTACATAATGCTCCAATGGTAAACCAAATTCCTGAATTTGTTTTATTACAGTTTGCCCTAAAATTCTACCATTCAAAACCGGTTCCAAAGTATTGGGATTAGGTCGTAGTTTGCAGGATGTTAATCTATGAATGATACAAAATTCTCCAGCACATTGTTGTCTTCTAAGTATCTTATGAAAATTCACATTTGAGAAGTGTGCGATATATCAGTAGTCTCGTCGAACATGATGCTGTAATATTTGGCATCGTCAATTTTTTTCATAATACTCAAATTCTCTTTTTTACAACATTCAATCAACTCATTTTGAGTTCCTTTGCTTATATATGTATCGCGTGATGACGTGTTTCTTAAGTGCTCTTCTAAATCTCTGTCTCCTGCCTCGGTTCTAAATCGGAGAAGTTCGCGAATGAAAGCAAACAGAAAATAACGGCAATAGGCTTAAACCAATCATTCGGTCAATAATATTTCTTGCAAAACAAAATATACCTTTTCGTGGGTACGTATTCAAATTGGCAAAGATAATGTTACGTGCTTTCAGTAAATACATTATCGGTTAGTGTTACCCTGGTGTTACAATTTCTGAACCGACGATACAGTGTGTTTACTAAGGGGGGGGGGGATGTTGTGTAAGCACGTAACATTATCTTTGCCAATTTGGACTACGTTACCCTTCGATAGAGTTTTGTGAAAAATATATGTTATAGCTTATTATATGGTGTATAATTATTTAAAAAAAATGGTGGTGGTCGCTAATATGTAAGTACGTATTTAAATTTTTCAAAAAATTCAAAAGCATCAATTTCTGCTTTCTTCGTGAGATTTCCTGAAAATTTCATTAATAAATTGTCTTGAGTAGATTTACAATATATGTGAAATACGAACGAATTGGTTCACTTGATTAAGAAAAAAAAAATTTTCGAATTTTCGAAAAAAAAATTCCCAGATATGAAGTTTTTGAGGTCAAAACTTATCTTACGCAAAGATACATCACTCGAAGGAACCACTCGCAAAAAGGTTGCAAAGGCACGAACACTTACTTTAAACTGGCATGGCCTTTGCAAAATTGTCGCTTTATTTCTACCGCCCGTGTTTGAGAAAAAAACACAAAACTTACAAAAAAAGTCTTTTTGTTACGTCTGAAAAAGTAATCCAGCTATATTTTTGAAGATGCTGGTGCCCTAAATACCACCTAATTGTATTGTTATTTTTATTGTTCAGAAAATGGAAATGAATGCTCTTTTTCTGGAATCCATGTATTTTTCAAGTAATTATATTTTTGAAAGTCTGTCAAAGTATTTAAACGACCAACTGCTGTTTCAATGTCGTAATTATTATCAACTATTGGTGTAAGCACCTGTGAAGCGGAGTAGGATCCTGTTGATGTTGTCAATAGCACTAGTGGTGGTGTATGTTGTGAACACGACGATGAAGAAGGGCCATCGCCGACCCCATCAGCTGAACTCGCAACCGTTTCCTTAGTTTTCTTTGGAATAACAGAGAAATACAAACTTATCGTATTATTTCTTCTCTTAATTTCTGTTCTCTGAAACGTATTACTTTTTACCTTCTAATGTCTAACAATTAGTGATTGTTTAAATTATTTCAAAATGATGAAATGGCAAAGCTTTTAGAAATCTTATTTTAATCGTATTACGTTGCGGCAATTTGAAAAAAAACCAAAAAATATAACAATTTTATGTCTGACACACCGAGATAACTCTTATAGAATGGAAACAATATTTATAACGAGGAGGGGAAAAAAGAACTAAGACATTTTAATTCATTCCATGAATTCGTAATTCACGACAGTCATTATTTCTTACTCTTACTTATTAAGTATGATTATTACTTACCTCGAAAGGATTGATTACCGGACTACCAACGTACACACCATAGAAGTAACCAGAAAATACACTAGAACCTTTTTGGCGTTTTGAGCAACCAACAATACACCACTACAGTATATTTGTGTGCATTTTATTACATTATATACTACATCGACCTCCGTTTGACATATATGTATTTTATAACGAGGTTTACTTCGTTCGGGTAGCAGGTTTTTTTTGTACTTAATTGTAAAAAGAACTGTTTTTTTTTTCTATTTCTGATATAAAAAACAGGTTAACGGATAATTATTATTAATGTAGGGAAGAGTTTCCTTGAAACGGACAATTTTACTTTTTAGCTGTAAAATATTCTTTTGAATAAAAAAGATTAAAATTGCTCCGTTAGATTACGAGCAGAGGGTCATAATCGGCTAGTCATAACAAAAAAATATTTCAACTTTATTTCATAAAATGTCCATTTCATGGAGCGTTGGACAGCTATGACCATGAAGTGGACACTGGTACATAATACATGAAAGCAGGTCGGTAAGTAGGTACATTCTGTTGTGAAAATAACATTTCAAAAGCACTTCCTGCAAAAAAAAAATTAAACCAAGTATTCCACATGATTCGTGGGCCCACTTATTATACAAGAGACACTGAATAAATTCTTCTTTACTTAAACAATATTCACCTCCACAAACTATGCAAGTAGAATTATCTTCCTTATAATTTTTTTTGTCTTCTTCATTTGAAGAACCATATTTTCCTTGCTCTAATTAAGTTAAATATTCTTCAAGGTGGTGACGATTCATCGCGGAGAGATTTGAGTATCAGTATCTGAGTCACTAATGCATTTTTCGAAACTTTTTTGTTCTTGACGCCCTTCCTCTTACCTGTTTTTCCTTCTTCTTTCGCTTTCATCAGCTCATCATTTTCAGGTGTGTCTGTTATAATCGAGCATTTTACTTTTTTTCGGCCACCGATTTTCGTAGGGGTGCTGTTGGATATGGTCTAGCATTTCCGGAGAAACTATTTTCGTCCTTCTTTCGTAATATTTATGTACCGCTTGTAGAAGGACGGTTGGGATCGGCAGAAGTAGATGGCTGGTCTAAGATATTGTCGTTTTGTGTTAGGTCCACTTTTGACTGTAAGATGGTAGATGAACTACTATTATTCTGGATTATAGATATCGGATCAGGTCTGTCAGTTATACTTGAAGGAGGGAAATCATCGTCGGTGAAGATGTTAGAATTAAATGGGTAGATTTCGTTTTTTTCAAAGCTCTTGCAGATATTGCTGATTGTAAATGACTCGCTAAAAGCAGAATTGACGAACTCAGCAACCTCGTATATTGTTACAGTTTTTTCTGGATTGCCTGTTAACCAATTGTTCATAGCTTGTTTGTTTTGTAATAATAATAATATTAATAATGATATGATAATAATAATAATACCTTGACTTGAACGGACCATAAACTGCCACATCAAGAGATTGCATTCGGTGGCTGTAATGCGGAGGCAACGTTGCAAAATCAACAACTTGCAGATTCACGAGTTGCATGATTGTCGATAATAATTAAAGCTTTCTTATCGACGGTTGGTTGAACATGATTCTTAAAATGTTTTAGGGATTCAACAAATACTTCTTCCGTTATCCAACGAGATGGATTTGCCATTCCTTTGGCGCCAACCGTGGGAATATGAATACAGGGGGAATTGTCTCTCTTGAAGCACTGATAAAAAAAAGGACTGTTATCACTGTGCCTCTTTCTGCCGAAGCAATTTGTCCAACTTGTTTCATACCTCGTACAGCTATTACTTTTGTGATCATGCATCCTGTTTCGTCGAGATTCCATATCATGTTAGGTGCAAAATTGTGTTTCTTGTACAATTTTTCTAAATTTTGAAAGAAAGTTATGGTACCTATACGTTTTATTAAAAGTTCTACTTAAGAATGTGCTTTCGGGTTGACGTAGTAATAGTTCTTTGTGGCGACTCTTGAATCCATGAAGCCAGTGGATGCCTGCTTTATTATTTTTATTCCATTCTAATGGTGTAACTATTTTATTGGCTACAGCAAATTGGTAAGCCAGTTCTCTTGTCTGCGTTGTTGTCAAACCATGACACATCCTGGAGGTTGTTCGAACGTAAGAAACTAATAGCTATTCCTGGTCTTTAGTTAACGTTTTTCTATTTCCAATATACCTTATATATTTGCCTTCTGGAGAGTTTTTGTGTTTTTTTACCAAATCGGCCAATAAATATTTCAAAATAAGTGCCTTTGGCAACACTTCTTACGGAAAGGTTTTGATTTATAACAGTCTCCACTGCATCTTGAATTTCTTCATCAGACTTTCTAACTCTTGTGACCGTCACAAACAATCTGCAAAAAATGTTAAAAATTAATAACAATTAACTTCTGAAAACAAAAAAATGGGTGCTGTCGATAAATATCAATTTTTCATTTGAAAATACAAATTAACGAAAAAATATTTATATAACATTTAGGAAACAATAAATAAATATATTGGTTGTACCTACATAAATGGCGAGAGAATACCAACCTTATTTTGCATAGCAAATATCCTAATAACAGACAATAAATAATTTTACAATTTCCTTGAATCGGACACATTGGTGCCCATGAATTGGACTTCTAATACTTGGACGCCGAGGAGTCCGATTCAAGGAATATGTGGTTTTAAAACGTAACATCAAAATACGATTCTTACATATAGCTATATTGATAATATCACATACCTGTCTGATGAGAAACAATATGTATATCCAAAGATCGGTTAATAATCGTCACTTCGCAAATTCATACGAATATTTACTTTATCGCCAACGTACTTTTCAACGCGTGCCTCGTCAACATGAAGCGAGCCACTGATTCCACCTTTGTCCACGAGATGTCGCTTGATGATGCAAGGCTTCCTTAGACGATGCTAAATTACTGTCGGGTATAGTAGGAAACTAGAGCGTCCAGTTCATTGGCTGTCCAGTTCATGGGAACTACAAACCGCAAAGACTACGAATATTGAATAGTAGTTGACATATCTGTCAAAATGTACGACTATTACCTTGTGTAAAACTGGCGAAGGCGTATCCAATCACAGATGTATGATTTAGCGTGGTAAATTTGAAACGGTCCTCCTGGTTTAAAAACAGACTATAGTTAAAAAGCAGTAACAAAAAAAATTCAAGAAGGTCGCAATTGCGACCCTCTTGAACTTGAATTGCTCATCCCGGTGGGTGGCCGCCTGTCGGCTCAATCCGGTTCACAATTTCTACGAATTTCCTGCTTTCGAGTACCTAACTGTTCGGGTATAATAAATTTGATACTTTATTACTTCTGAAAACATTTCAATATTTGCTTTGCTGCCCGAGTATAATTAAAGATAACTTACATTTTATCTCTGGTACAAAAATTATATTTAAATATATACCGTAGAATAATAATTAACAAAAATTCTTATTCAAAATCCTGGCTGATCAAAAATCTATTTTTCCGCATTTTTCGCCTCTGTGGGAGGGAGGCATGGCCCCCATGACCTCCCCCCCTCATGACCACTCTCAAACGGGGAGGGGATGACATAGAACGGTTGGTAATTCAGGGAAACCCAAGTGGCAAGAGGCGAAAAGAACACCTCGAAAACGTTGAGCTGATGCCGTCAAGGATCTGAAGGGAAAGGTTTTGGTGAGGCTGTGTTCCCAACAAGCAGAACGCCTGGCAGGACGAGTGAATGCGAAGAAAGAATATTAGTTTCGAATCTATAGTGGAAAGCCCTACCACATCAATTCCTCGCTTTATTTGTAGTGAAAAATGTTCGACGTTTACCTCACCTTTCGTGAAATAAAGTGAATTAAGAAATAATCCGATTTTGACCCATTTTGATGTTGACCCAATTTTATATTTTATACCATTTCTTCTCTGCGTTATTATCTAGTAGCGAGAAAACATTTCTTTTTAAAACTTTGAAGGACGTAAATTTGACCTTCATTTGGGCCCAGTTTTGAATTGATCCTCGTAAGCCACCAATTGCCAGGTAAGCTCGTTTATTTCCCGACACACCGACATCAGCCAACAATCTCTCCAATTTTTTAATATAATTGAACAGGGTAAACCGAGCTTCCTGGTGAAAAAGTCGTACTATTATCTCCTAAATCTTTCTGCTGAAATGTAAAATCTGTCACTAATCGAACGAACTCTTTTTGCATTATATTAACCCTTTACCGCCTGAATTCTTTTTTCTTTAAATTTCGTTTCTTTTGCGCATAATCTTATTAAATATGCTTGCATAAAGCCTTTTTATACCAGTTAAATATGGATTTTGGACTTTTTTTTAATTTACAGACGGTTGCATATATGGTACACTAGGAATATAAGGTCTGTTCAAATAATGTTTTAATATACATTTATTTCAATTTATTTTAGAAGTTGGAAAAAAACAAAAAATAAAAATATGTCAGAAATATACGTAATTATGGTTTTCGGTGAAGTTCTGAAAAAAATGAAATACACAAGCCCACATTGCACTTTTTGCATTTGATTTTCTGGTATGTGCAACACTCGCACACCGGCGCCGTTTTCCTTCTGGTACATACTCAACTATATGATCCATACGATCAAATCGTACATCATCATGCATCCTGCTGTGCTTGAATGCGGCTGAGGGACGACCGGCACCCTGATATTTTTTTAAATAACTGAGCTATATCTCTCCGAAATTGGAGTTGAGAAAGTTTCTACCCGGTGCTTTTAGCAAGTATCCATGCATTTTGTATGCTTGCGTCAATCAGCCAGGTAAAAAAAGACCACCACAATTTTTTACCTTACACCTTACACCTATTCTGTATACATTTATGTTGGTATCGATTTGATTCGTTCCTCTCATAAAATTCATTCTAACATCTTCTCCAGCATGCCAAAACACCCTTTTAGGTGGATGAGGGCATTAGCCAGAAACAATCAGTATTGCCAAAAAGCACTGTTTATTAACGCGGAAATAAATCGGACGAAGGACCAGTCAGCGTAATGCTGACTAACTGAACTAATATTGATAATTGAATTTGAAATACCTTGTGACCTCGTATACTAACGGCACTTCCTGGTGTTGTTCTCTTCGAGTTGGGCCCAACAAACTCCAGATCTCCAGTATGGGAATATGGCAAGGTACACAAGACACTCGCGTGGTAATAAATAGCGGTTTTTATTATTTTGAAGTTGACCGAAAAATGACTTTTTATATATATTTTTTTATGTAGCGTTGTTATTATTTTGGTTGATATGGATATCAAAAACAAATTGAATTATAGAAACAAAAAATGCTAGCATTGTTTTCTGAACAAGCACCTTATTTCATTATTCGTTAATTTTGGAACTGGGCAGTTGACATATAATGCATACCTTGAAGATTCAGAGATAATGAGATTTATAACTTCTTCATCTAAGTCAAGTTCTAAAATATCAACAGCATTCATATCCCGAAATTAAGATTAATTCTTTGGTGGAAAAATGAGGGTTGGTGGTCTGGTTAGATCTTTATCTTTCTTCCACTCAAATCTTCATTTTTCTTGTTTTTTTTACAGGTCTCGTATGTTTTTTTCTAGTAACCGGTTTTTTATAGTTCGCGTTGTTTGTTTTTGTTAAGTTTTCTTGTATAAAGCAAGCCAAGGGGACATCCATTTCTTCATCTAATTCTTGTGTATCTTCACGTTCTTCTACATTTTTATTAAATTCATCTCCCAATACCTTTTCCTCTACTACTGCTTCAGCATTTAGCATATCTACATCTTCTAGCCCCCCTTCATCCTCTTGTACATTGTCATAAATTCCCACATCGTCAACCTCTTCATTATCTAATATTTATCCTTCGACGTTTATGTCAGCATTTTCGGAATCTAGAAAGTCGAACCATTCTGTCGTGATGATTACTTGACATATATTTAGTTATTTATGTGTTGGCATAATCAACAACGGTATTCATTAAACAGAATAGCTCTAGTTATTTTGTCATTTTTCATTATCGGAACAATTTTTGTTGTTAATTTATCACATGCATTGGGTATTCTAACCAAGAATCCTCTGCTATTTGCTTGAAGTGACCTGCCTTTTTTCTGTGGATTACATGTCAATCTGACATGGTTTCTAATGTTTTTTTAAATAGTGTCCTTTACAAAAAGTGCAAGGTATTTGTGTTTCAGATGAGTCGTGGCTTTTATGATGCTTACGAACAATGTAATTTCAGTACTGAACTGATTCTAAATATAATCTCCTTTTTGAATTTTTTAAAAAGTTTCTTTCCTTTTTTATGAACCTGGAAACGACGATTTTGTTGAAATGACAATGAATATAAAACTGCTAAAAGTAATTTAAGAAATGAAGATGACAGTTAAGCACCATTACCTTTCGGTAAGCCAATTGCTGTTTTTACTGCTTCTTCCAAATGATGTTTCCTTTGAATGTGTCTAGTGAGTTTGGTTTCTTTCGTTTTACAATATAAACAATAGTGACACTTCGGCGTAAATTGCTACTTTACTATTTTTTGATTATGTGGCATATCTGCAAATCAAAATAATTAGTTGGTAAAAATGCATTTCATTTAACAAAATAGGTTTATTATAACCAAACCGAAATGTTTAATAATATAACATGCCGAATCGAATAAAAAACGCCGTCAAATTGGTACACATATATTGTTGCCTGGATATTTTTCTGATTGATTTTCTCAGTAACGCGCGTATTAACTGAATATTTTGCGCGCTCGATGCCATTTTCCCTAAAAATTTTATTATTGGAAATGGGTGAATAACTATTTTAGTTTAAGAAAAATTTAAAATGTTTTTTGGCTCTTCGGTAGGTCTATGATTTCTCACTGCTTTTATTAGATCAAAATGCATTGTGTGTAACCACTCTAACAACTGCAACTTAGTTTTATTTGTCGCAGCTCTAATACTAATCTACAATATTGGTAATACCTAATTTTAGGGCTAGGCTGGCTAATTTTAGGGTAGAATGAACAGGAAAGAAGACATCCCCTCCTCCACATTATAAAAATAAAAAGTTTCTTGTAGGAATTATTCACTGGTCAAGTGACATATTGACTACTAATCACAAAAAAATTTTTTTTATTTCTGTTCCTTTTTCAGATTCTTCTTCGGAATCAGAAATCAACAGATCTATTCTTTTCCTTTTTTTTCTTTACTTTTGTTTTGTTTTTCTGCGAACTAACATCTTGTCCTCTAAAATTGGGCCTCTTGTGTTGGTTCTCAATGGGCTTAGGATGAGCATCAGAGCAAAAAATACCATTTCCATACTGATAAATCAACTTTCATTAATTTCAGAATGTAAATTTTTCAGATTCTCAGTAGAACGTTTTCATCCTTAGATATGCGTTTTTGGGTTCTCTCATAATTCTCTATCAGCTGTTCTATTTTTATATTTTCATAGTATTTATCAATGTTCAATTCCCTCTCTTTTAGTTGCAATAACTTTTCCAAATCATCCGATTTTTTTTCTAGAGGAATTGGATGAATCTGAATGATTATCTAGTTAGTTGGCTTTGGTCATCATTATTAAAAACTTCGGTATTGGTAATTTGGTCCAATCTCTCCAATTTACAGATGCGTTGGAATAACTTGATTAAATGCTTCTTGACTTTTGTTTTTTCCTGATTATCCAATAAGAGAGAATACCCGTATCCAGATATATTCCAAGATGAGAATTAGATTTTATTAATTTCATTACAAAAATTAGAACATTTTTAATATTCACCTGATAAAATTGTTTCATTGGATATTCAGTGTTTTTCACATTTTATAATGTTGTCTAGAATAAGTTTAGTGTTGGATATTTTTGAAACTGTAAAGCTTTAACTTGCAGGATATAACAATTATAAATCGCCTTTATGTAGTTTTCATAGCCATAATTTTGTTATGTAATCCCAGAGATGTAAATGAAAAAAAGCATTCATGTTTTTTTTTTCAGCTGAGGTAGCTGGTTAGTTGAAAAAATTTTGCTGCTAATATCGACAATTCCGTACTTTTGCATAAACCATTCCACCAAGCAATCGGTGAGATTCCAGATGCTGCCAACCACAAAAATTGTTTGCTGATGAATCCTTCCTTTGCTTGGATACTGGCAAGTTCAGATCATTTTTGCCGTTTGAAAAATTTGTTCAATGTACTTCAAATAAATTCTGGTTTTATGAATATTATATGTTCAGTTAGACTAAGATCAGAATTTCTAATAGAAGGATCTAACAAATTACAAATCTTATGAACATCACACACAGCAAATTCCTTTTGTGGGCAATTATCTGTATTACTTTTGCTTCTTCTTGTTACACAAAGAGCAGGTTGGCAAAACTTTCTTGAAATGTTATTCAAGTTGCTGAGAAATTTTGACCACCATCGAAATTCGTGGTTTATCATTTTCAGTGTATTGAATTGCACTCTCAATAGGTTTTAGTGACCGAATGAAACTTTCTACCTTGTCCCAGAATGTATCGTCTGGTGCATTTTTCTTTAAGCCCGATTAACGTTCGCATACATTATCTTCATCTTCGATTGCAAGAGATATGAGAGCTTGCTTATTTGCCTGCACACTTTCAAGACAATAAATTATAGATCCCCATCTTGTCACAACAGCTAATTTTAGTGACTTTACACTAAGCGGATTAGCTATAGCTTTATTTTGTTTCTTAAAATACTGAGAGTATTGACTGACCGCTTTTGTTAGTGCTACAGTTTCAGGCAGAAACTTGTGTAATGTTGGTTGCTTTTTGGTATCAGTGAATATCAAATTTAATGACTGTGCAAAACAACCGTATGTAAAGAGGACTGAACTTCCGTCTTTCATATATTTTTTTGTCAAATGTCAAATATCTCTGAAACGGCTAAGTTTAGGGATATAGTGTGATACATCTTCTCGACTCAGAAGTTTTCGCTTTCTCTACTTGTGTGCAATATGACACCTTCATTTTATTTCTGTGGGTTGAAGTAATGTGACAGTCAGTTAACTTTGGCATTATTCTCAAGCTGCCCATTTATACGCTTTTAAGATATGTTTTCATTTTCCAACATATGTTTTTCTATCCATTGTGAACTGAACATTATATTTAATAAAATTATTTCTTAACCCTTTGATTAAGTGCGGAACGTCAAAGAGTGGAATAACTTTCTATTATCAATTTCAAAGAAATCTCCGAATGGAGATTTCGAATTGAAAGAAGAGCAGTTTAATAACTGCTCTTCTTTCAATTCGAAAGTTCTCTTTATCTCAGCAGTTAAAGAATTTATAGCCGCCTTATTGGTTCTAACCACATCAGAGGCTGTGGCAACAATTTCTAATCCAATGCTCGAACATGTTTTAATAATTGATTTTATTATATAAACAATACGGGGCTCTATCAACAAAGATGAAAAACACCGGTTGCTTCAATTTTTTTATTCCTCTTAACATGTGCACCTAAAAATGAAAAAGAATAAATTTAACTAAAATGCTCACCGAAACTGTACATAAATATAAGTTAATCTTCGTATAACTACCTGCACATGGTTTGCTACAGAATTTGTCCTTTTGTAACCAAAATCTTCAAAACCTTCAACATCGCCATTAGAGGAATTCCAGTATAGTTATAGCCTTATTATTGCTATATTAAAATATCATATTGGATTGTAAAAGTTTATTTTGTATTATATTTTAAAATGTTAACATTTTGTGTATCTTGTTAATAATAATCATTTTTTGTTATATTTTTTTGTTTCTTCTATTTTCTTAGTTATGCCGATAGACCTCCAGTGTGGGCGCTCGCACATATCTTCTACTAGTGTAAGCGAGTCGCTACAATAGTCTAGGTTTTATACTTATTTCATCAAACATCAGATACCCCTCAGAAATACGCAGTATTTCTGAGGGGTATCTTTAAAAGTTTTTACTTCCACCTTCGGTATATTAAATATTGCGTGGAATCCTATTAAGTAATCGCATTACAGTTTTCCTTAATTAGTGGAGCGAAAAAGAGGTAGAATTGTGTCGTTTTTTTTATGAGCTTAGAACAAGATCAGACACAGTGGGTATTACCAAAAACATCATTTTACACATAAAAGCACGAAATACGACATTTTTTAGTGGTCACAGATATTTTTATTTTAAAAAAAGTATAAATTTTTTTTTTTTAATCATGTTTTTTTGAACATCTATTGTCATATCTCAAAAATGAATTGAGCTATCGATGTGAACTTTTTTTTGTTGTAAAACACACACTTAAGTGCTTCTCTCTATACATAGGATTGTTAATAAAAAAAAATGTGAACATGCCAAAAACGTAGATGATCCTGAAAGTTCAGAAAACATGCCATCAAATTTTCACTAAACGAGGAACATTTTTATTTTTGAAAATTTTGTGTAACATGCTGTGAAGAAAATGAAGTCAATAGACTAAAAAAGTTTTTAGAAAAAAAATATTTTCATTATTAGCAATACTTTGCTAGTTACGAATTTTTTAGTATGGAGGAATTGTCGAAGCGTACGCGCGTGACACTTAAGAATAATAATGATTATGTATTTTGTGTAACGGCACTTTTCATAAATTATTTTTTTATGTCTAGGACTGTTTTATCACGTTTTAGGACCTGAAAAGACAACTTATTTTTTCCAGTGGCGCATTAGGGACTAAGGTTGAAGGCAAAAAGGAATCAAAAATCTTATATGGAGTATCCGGGATAAAAATGCATTGCATGGGGATCTCGGAAACGGTGAAAAATAATATTATAGTAAAATGGGGGAAAAGTTGCGCAACTAGGGGCCTAATAAAATTCCATAAACAGAAGTGTGGGAAAACATATAATTTTGGAGTGTTTTGATGAAAAGTATTCTATCGAGTTTTCCTTTTTTTGGAGTTATTATTGGAGTTGAATAAAAAAGACAATTTCTTAAAGCATTTCTTTACGAACGTGGTAATCTTAGTATTTGTATCTGACATTTCCTGTGTCAGAGTCCCTTTCCGAAACTCCCATGCATTGCATTTTTACCCTAGATACACTGTATACGCAATAATTGAGTAAACGTGTAAGTCTCGCCTAAATTAGGTACAAATAGAAAAAAAATATCCTAAACTACGCTTCTTCATTTTCCGAGTCTGATACATCATCATGGGTACTTAAACTATTATTACAATATTTGCATCTACATTCATTTGAACATTTTAAACCCTGTTTTACGCACACACATTTACTACTGTTGCATTGTTTGTCTGAACATTTTATAGCTAAAAGTTTTCTCAGGTCTTCTGGCACTGGGTCTTTAGTTGCTAACTGTGGAGTCCAAATATTATCTTTTAATACCCATCCAAACTTTGCAGGATCTTCATTAACTGTTTCTGGTAAGTGACTGGGATACCAGATTTTTAACTGATAAATACACCTAAAGAAAATAAACATTTATAAGTTCCTAATTAAGTGCTATAATGAGAAAAATACCTTTTTAGATGTTGCCTAAAAGCATCTTTTGTTGGGGGAAGTTCAGAAGCAGGTTTGTTTGACGTTGAGGTTAAATAAAATCTTAATCCATTCAAGTCTTTGATGCTTTCATTCTTATTTTTGTATAGCAAAAGAATATATTTGCTAGCTAGTTCCATTGTTTCCTCTTCAGATAATACTGGAAGCTTCTCTAATTCTGACAGACACTCAATATTTTTTACCAGCATATCGAAAGCAGTTCTTTTACCTATTTTATAAAATGCACTTGTATTATCACAACCACTTAAACAATGGATGGCTAATAAATTTTTAGTTATTAGAGGTCCAAGATTCTTAACCACGTCATGAATGGCAACAAAGTGTCTATTTTTGCTATGTCCCAGCTCCATAAACAAAAAGCATTTATCCAGTTCTGGAGTAATACTGTAGTAATAAAGAAGCAAAAGAAAAACATCAGTGTCTACCGACTTTACAAGAATGGAGTTGCTCTGTGCTACTTCCGACAAAACGTGGAGAATGATCCGAGTGTCAGCTTCCTCTTGATTGCTGTTTAGTGAAATTAAGTTTTTGGGTTCTTCATTGCAGGTGATTTGAAACACTTGTTTTGGATTTTCAAATCCTCCGGCTATTACTAGTTTTTCATCAATATTTAATAAATTGGAACCATTTTGAAGAAAGTAGTTGGTTAAAAAAACTAATAACGATCTTTTGTTCGACGAAGACTTAAGAAATTCATTAAAATTTGGAACTTTTCGCGTACCAGTTACTTTAAATTCAACAAAATTTGAGTCGCCACGTTGGCACCTCTCGGCGTTCTTAAGCGATTGAGCAGTATACGTGTCAAAAACCACTACTATACTTTTTGCAGTATATTTTCTTCCATTAATTAAAATTCTGTTTAGTAATAGACGTCCCAAATCATTAAACGTTGAGAACGAAGATGACTTTAACTCTTGAGTTAGTACCATGCCATCAATAATATATGAATCTACGGGTGGGCAGTCTGATAATGCCCTAGTAAATGACTCTAATTTTCTCGAAAGTTCAGATTTTGCAGTTTTGCTCATTGAACCATCTTCGTGAAACAAAGAAGCGGAACAAAGGAAAGTTCGTAAGACAAAATGTTTGATAAATCCGTTTCTTAGAAACGTGCTGCACATATAATTCTCCGAAACATAATTGATTTCTTTGAAATGTTTTTCGGCTTTACTTTTGTATCTTTAAAAGTTAAAATTTTATCTCTTTTCATTGGTTTCCAAAAACTAATTTCAGGAGTCGTTTGCAATACATTTTTAACCTTTTCTGTACCTATCTCAAAGAAACTACCTAGACTTTTCTCTACTTCCTCACTTACAACTTTTCCTGTACATATGTTTATTAACTGCCTTGGCACGGTATCCAAATCAAATGGGTTGCACCATTCTTTCTCTAAACTGCTTACCATTTTATCAACGTCATTTTCGTTTCTTATGGCTTTGGATTTATCTGCAAATGATGTTCGTTTCTTTATTGTTGACGTTAAATCTACGGCAAAAAATATATCTTATATATAGTTAGTAGATATGCTTCTAGAGGGCAGAATATTTACTAGTGAAATACTTTGTCGATCTCCTCTATATGTTTCCTTAAATATATGAGGAATAAGAAACCAGACTGCAACCAACAGCTATTCTCCGGACTAATGCCCCGCCGAGCGCTGAATTACGAGTTACAAGCCTAGCCGCGTTAAGTACAATAACTATGTATTGCGACAAAACGCTAAGTTTCGATTGTAATAGACACCAGCCGAAAGACTTTTTCCCATTCAAAGGAGCTCTCGTGCCAGCCCTTATATATAGTTGTACAAAATTACATTACGTAATTCTTACCTGAAAAATGTTTTGAATAATCTCCCAATGCATGCCTAGTTGTAAGCCACCTTAACAATGTATCGGGTTTTTGAGAAAATCCTATTACCCCAGAAAAGCTCTTACAGTCTTTGTTGATGGATTGCTCTAGGGCCATATCTGAGGCAACACAATTAAAAGTCTTTTCACTGGTCTTCTTTACAACAAAATTTCCTTTAGATAAAAACTCATACATGTCAGGAACGTTGGTTTTTAAATTTTTCATGTCAGATAAATAAACGGGTATCCATTTCAAATACAAATTACGACCAGCAGCTGCAAGATATGGCAATGCATCATATACTGCACATAAATGAGACTCAAAATCACCATTTCTTTCGGATTGTAATAATCTCCAAAGGAGATCAGCGCTGTCAAGGAGGGAATGCCAATATTTAAATGTTTTCGAATCAGTGGAGCCCTTAGCAATAAAATCCTTTATATGCTCTTGCAGAGGCTCAATCTTCTTGAGAAACGTTTCAATATCTATTTTTTTGCAGGCAGAGTTTTGAAAATCAACTAAAAGCTTTTTGATATCTTCTTTATATTCCAAGGGAGACAGTATTTCTGGAGGGTCGCAATACTTAAATACAGATTTTAATAAAAGTCTGAATAACGCATCTGCAGCTAAAGTTATGCCACGAATTGCTCTTGAATACTGCTTGCCCTCCAACATCAGTTTACATGAATTTTCTGCATAAACGTCTGTTTCGGTAAGAATTATAGACAGACCTCCATCACCGAAAATATATCCAATACTTGTAATAAATGCCATGTTTAAATGCATTCCACCAAGCATCAGGGTAACTTTGTCTTTTAGTTTTGGAGGTTCATTCCACAAAATTTCTTTGGCTTTGGAGTAAATTGCTAAATCTGCCGTTATAACTATATGAGATTGATTTATTTCAGTTGCTAACTCAACTAAGTGTACCATAGATGTATATATTCTATCAAACTCTGTTGGCGGATTGTTTAAAAATGGCATATAAAAAACCTTAGACACTGGAACATTGTTTTCGGATACAATATTATTGTAGGCTGACCAAGTTAAAAACGGATTACCGTCTTTAAAATATTGAAGAAGTTTCCATGTCAAATTTCTTTTTGTGAACATCTCATCATTTTTTCTATCAAACTCAAAGAACTTTAAGAGTAAAGGTTCTGGTCTGCTTGGAGGTTTAAAAAATTTTAATATGTTTCGAAAAGAGAAATCAAGATCTTCTAAGCTTAACGAATAAGGGCCCTTTCTAGGCACATTTTCCCCTACAAATGTAATGTTTTCTGAACGTTGCTGAAATACCACCATAGACATGCAATGAGTGGTATTTTTTCCGTCGATTGTGTCCTCATTTAAGTCAAAATTATCTATACTGGCGTGTATATAATTTTTTATTGTATTATTAACAACTTCTACACCTGGCGGCACATAAACTCTTTCATTACTAATTCTTTGTTTTGCAATGGCGGTTGTTAATTGTCTAATATCGTTATAAGTACAACTGATACCAATTTCAGAGAAGAGGTCCAAAAGTTGTTTACTTCGTACTAAATGGTGTACATATAAGCCTAATCCAAATTGAAAAAAAAATTTCTTATATAACTTATCGAACAACGCCATAATAATATTAGAAGGAATAACAGCTTTTGAGTTTATATCGTGTTCTAAATGGTTATAACTATGATCATCGATAAGCCAAGATATAAATTCTAGTAACATTTTTGGTGCTTGTTTTTGAAATTCCGTTTGATTAATGTCATGAGGAGCAGGAAAATCTTTCTGTGGAGATCGAAAATCCCGCATATGTTTTTTTAAAATTCCAGCTGCTTGGTGCAAAATTTTATATTCACTTTGAGCAATTTGTTCTGCAGATATATTAATATTATCAGTTTCAGATACAAAAGAATCACTTGAATCTGAATGTGTTTCTGTTTCATTGGAATTTGATAAAAAGGTTTTGTTTTTTGCTGCTTGTTTTGTGTTTTTTTCCAATTTATTTATAAAGGCTTGTATATTATATTCTGATATATAATGGCTATAACACGACCTATGATATTTGGCATCGTGCGCAAATAAATCTTCATAACCGATCAATTTAGAAATCATATTAATATCGTTCCTTTTTTTGGCCGCGCTGATTATTTTTTCGTATGTACATTTTCCTGTCCCTATAAAAAATAGACCTAATACGTTATAAATAAATGATTATTTTGATTTACAAACCTGTTTGTACAGATGTTAATTTTTGCTTTTTCTTTGTCCCAATTTGGTTGCAAATTAGGCACATTTTACGTATTTCAAATGTTGGAATGTCACTCCTAGTTTTTGATGAAGAAGGAATATTTCTGTCTCCGTCTGAGGTACTACTACTTTGGCACACAATCTCAATATTGTGTTTGCTGGTATAGACCTTTCTGCAGTCTTTGTGATATTTTACTTTAATTCTTCCGTTCAAAATATCTTGCTTGATTGCCAAAATTTTCTGTCCAAAAAAGTCTTTTCTAATTTCCGCAGCCCTAATTATAGTCTCTAAACCCCGTTTCCATGGCTTGTGCACAACAAGTTTATTGTTTTCTTCTATTACTACGCCACATAAAATGCACTCCATTTTACAATGAAACTTACGATTGTTTATCTTTTTTTTATCTATTTTTTTAGCAAATAAACACGCACAATTCGCACAATGACTATACGTTCTACAATACAATACAAGTGGTAGTAAGGGAAAGAGTATCGTTGCACATTTTATAATTTGACTTTCCACGAAATAAAACGAATAACGTTGATCGGACACACCGGCCTAAGACTAGTTATATTTTAGTGGACGCAGGCGTTTTAAAACTTAAATTCTGCACTTCGCGCGCTCTAAAAAAATTCACTATACCTAAACTATAAAAGACACAATAATAATTATGCTATCAAAAACTTTTTTGGTCTTTTGGCTTTATTTTCTTCGCAGCATGTTATACAAAATTTCCAAAAACAAAAAAGTTTGTAGCTTAGTGAAAATTTGGCTGCGTATTTTCTGAACTTTCAAGGTTATCTACGCTTTTAGCATGTTTAAAAATGTTTTAATTAACAATACTATACACAGATAGAAGCGTTTAAGTGTGTGTTTTATAACAAAAAAAAGTTCATGTCGATAGCTCTATTCGTTTTTGAAATATGGTATTAGATGTTCAAAAATACATGATTAAAAAATAAATAAAAATTCACACCTTTTTAAAAATAACAATGTCCGTGACCACTAAAAAATGTCGTATTTCATGATTTCTAATGAATATTAACCTACATAACGAAATGGTATGTCTCAGTTTGTTCTAAGATTTAAAAAAAAACTCGAGAACGGAGCGACTTTTCCCCTGTGTTTTACTCCACTAAATGGTAATATAAATGTTTTTGAGAAAAATTTGTAATCACTGCTACACTGTATAGCTAATGGTACTACTTTACTCGAAAGTGTATTTGCGGCCCTGAGATTTTTTGCAGCTTTTTAATTTGGCTTGGAAAAAATCGTGCTCTTATTATGCCCATATTTGATAAACCTCTTTCAAATACTTGAGATTCTGAGGCTTCATCTAATCTTCCTTTAAGTGACTTTTTTGACTTGCTGCAGCTCTCCTTTTGACATAGAGGCCCTGTCATATAAATGTCTGGCTTTCGGTGTCAAATCTTCTGTCCTCGTGACATTTACTTCGGAGAGCAGTCCAAACGGTCTTTCTAAAGAAGGATTGTATTAATTACACAGCCCCACAAAAAAAGTGGTCTGTCCGGCGGACTAGACCAGTGTATCCGTATGTACTTGGACCCGCTGAAACCGAATCCGAAGTTAGAATTGTCAGATTGGCTCGTCTTTCACCCCTAACCTCAAAAAACACCCCCCAAAAAAATGGTATGTACGGCGGACCAGACCAGTGTATTCTTATATATTTGGACCTGCTGAAACCGAATCCGAAGTCAGAATTGTCAGATTGGCTCGTTTTTCACACTCAACCCCAAAAAACACCCCCAAAACAAAAACAAAGTGGTCTGTCCGGCGAACTATACCAGTGTGTCTTTATGTATTTTGACTTGCTGAATTCGGATTCGAAGTTAGAATTGACAGTTTAGCTCGTTTTTCACCCCTAACCCCGAAAAACACCCCCCCTCAAAAAATGGTCTGCACGGCGGTGTATTCTTATGTATTTGGACCTGCTGAAACCGAATCCGAAGTCAGAATTGTCAAATTGGCTCGTTTTTCACCCCCAATCCCAAAAAACGCCCCCAAGACAAAAACAAAGTGGTCTGTCCGGCGGACTATACCAGTGAATCCTTATGTAATTTGACCTGCTTAATCCGAATTTGACGTCGGAATTGTCAGATTTGCTCGTATTTCACACCTAACCTCAAAAAACCCTCAAACCCTCAAAACAAAAAAAGTGGTCTGTCCGGCAGGCCATACCAGTGTATTCTTATATATTTGGACCCGCTGAAACCGAATCCGAAGTTAGAATTGTCAAAGATAAACTGGTATAGTCCGCCGGACAGACCACTTTCTTTTTATATTGGGGGTGTTTTCTGGGGCTGGGGGTGAAAAATGAGCCACTCTGATAATTCTGAATTCGGATTCAGTTTTAGCAGGTCCAAATACATAAGGATACACTGGTCTGGTCCGCCGGACGGACCATTCTTTTGGGGGGGGGGGGGTGTTTTTGGGGGTTAAGGGTGAAAAACGAGCTAATCTGACAATTCTGACTTCGGATTCGGTTTCAGCGGATTCAAATACATACGGATACGCTGGTCTGGTCCGTCGAAGAGACAACTTTTTTTTGTGGGGCTGTGTTATTTTATAAAGATGACTGACATACATAAAAAATACGTATGCTTTTAAGTATAAAAGAAAGGTATATTTTGATGTATGTATGCATACGTATAATTATGAAAACAATTGAACTGGGTGAAGTATTTAAATTTCTCGTTGTTGAAGGCTGATCGACTGTTGCTGAAAGCATTTGGAAAACTCCGTCAGCTTTTTCAATTTGAGATGATCCAGCAAAAGTTGGTTCCAAGTCATATTGAGTTTCTATAATGTTTAACACGTTCACTGCCGACAAAAATTTACGATCTTTTCCAAAGGCCAAAATATATTGTTCGAAAATCATATACAAAAAGTGGGTCTTAGAGCTCCTTATTTTACTCGATTTTCACTCTAAGAATGAAATTTGAAATCAGCAACCTCAAAAACAGGAGTACTTTTTGCATGTACTTATTGTCACCATATATTAGGAGCGATTTTACCCCATTCTAGGGGTGTTTTTTTCGCTCCAGCTCAAAATTTTGAGAGTGTTTGGGCTTTTCTGAGGTCAGATTCGAATTCGGCGTCAAAAAATACATTGAACTATTCGGGTCAAGTTCCACGATCAGGACTTAATTTTTGTGGCTGGGTTATTTTATTGAATTTTTCATATTTCTTGCTTCTTCTCACCCCAATTTTGAAGCCGTCATATTGAAAAGAAAATGTCTGCAGCAACACCATATTTAACATACCCAAGTACTTAACTCTACCAAGTTACGTAAATTTTTATCGAAAATTGGCTAGGTGACCGATTTTTGACGCCAGTTTTCAATAAAAGTACCACTGTGCGCAGTGGTGAATGCAGGTCCTCCGGTTCGACTTAATGAGTAATGTTTCGGGGGAGATTAGCTCTCCTGTTCGTCTTTGACGAACTTAAAACTAAACTTAAAAATTTGTGTCTACGCAGAGACTTAAAGCCAATTAAAAATTAAAAATAACACAACATTTTGCAAAGCAATTACAAAATTTGGGCTGCTGACTCGGGTGAAAAGCTAAACGAGAAAATCCGTACGAGAACTGTCTCCCTGGTCTCCATGCGTCCAGGAAGATATGATAAAGTAAAAGAGTATTGTTATAATTTTCAAGAATTTTTCGGCCTAAGAGGAATTTGGAAACAAAATGACAAAAAGAACAAGAAAGATAAAAAACAGAAGCAAAAAAACGAACAAATAAAAAAGGAAAGAGGGGATTAAAGATAAAAGTTTAGGAAAGATGATAGGATAGGATTTTATAGAGGTCATTGTAGGGGAACATTTGGCTAAGGGAGTTGCCCGAAAATAGGCAACGCCTGGTATGGTGAATAATATTGCATTATGCTGTCTGATTTGGGTGATGTTGCGGGTAAGCGGACTATCGCCAAATTTGGTGGTGTAAAATTTTTGGGAGATTTCATGGACGTGTACGCTAGTGGGGTGATGTCGTGGCAACATGCATAGAGATCTCTGAGGGAGGTGTACCTATCAGAGTCTGAAATGAGGCGCATATATTTGTGTTCTAGAACTTGGAGTTTGCGCATTTCCTGGCTTGGAGCGGGTATAGACTCCTGGACATGGAGTAGACCTTGCGTACTGTCGTTGATGTGGGTGTTGCCTAAGTTAACCACCAGATACTTCACGCACCGTTTGATGGAAATTTCTCTACCCTGGCACGAACCATGTGTGCTTTAAGCAGCATGTTCGCTGCCTACGTGCGCGTACATGGCCGTATCGTCGGCGTACTTGGCAAGCTTCGTATTCGGAAACTCCGGGAAGTGGGAGACGTATCAGCTTTGGTGACGGGCACGTCTCGTCAATTGGATGTCAGGGCCAATTAATTCGTTTATGTCATTTTCTATGCGATCTACGCAATCTGTTCATGTTATGTACGTTTTGAAATTGGTCATTTAAGGTGTTCGCCCTCTGCGAGTCCGTCCGTTTGGTTTCGTCAAGGCGGATATGACCTGCCGCGTATTTTTCATTGCCCTCGACATTTTTCACAGTGAGTTGTCCTGAGAATTCAGCGCTTCCAGCCTATCCCGCCGCTTCCGGTTTTTTGCAGTGTTTATCGTATAGTCGTATACCCCGGACGCGTAGCTTGTTCCGTCGAGTAAATTTCGTCTCATTCAGAAGCATAATATCGATTTTGTGCCTCATTAAACAGTTTATTTAAAAAAGAATTTTGTTACCTATACCATTAGCGTTCCATGAAGAGACTTGGAGCCTAAAAGTCACCTACGGGCAGGCCTTGAAAAAAGGGCAGCACCACCTGAAAGTTGCCTAAGGACGACGTACATCTCTCGAGTTCGTCAATTAATCCGAGCCAGCAAAAGATTAAGATTTACTAGAGAGGCCAGCCTCTCCGCCTGTTCACCGACTTGGTGGAGCTTGGTCATGCTTAAGTCCATGTTGTTTGGTTGGCTCCGCTGGGTCGACTGCGACGGCCTCTCGTAGTTTCTTGGTGTGGGTAACTGCTGCTGGGACTGCTGGGCTATATGTTGAAGCTGCGGCTGGGAGGGTTGTTGGCTTCTCCTCCTCTCATCTCACGGATTTGTCTTCGGTATGGGTGCCGCCAGATACCTCGTTTGAGGGGGAGGCGGAACTTTGGCGGAGCGCTGCTCTACCATTTCTGATTTTCGCAGATATTCCCATGTCCACGCTGTTGACCGGATGGGCACCGTATTCATGTCCTCATCAATATTTACTTGTCTCTTGTGGCGATTTTGTATTCTAATGGCCTTCAAGTTTGTGGTATTGTTATTAATCCTTCGTTTTTACCTCTTTCTCTCTAATAATAATAATAATAATAATAATAATAATAATAATAATAATAATAATGATTTATTAGTGCTAAAATACTGTAAGTACATACACAGGTCAGGTTTTCTCAAATGGGTACAGAGATATGAAAAGTATAAAATTTAGGTAGCTAAGTAAAAGTGACAATTAAGTAAAAGTACAGGTAGGTACATTAAAATATAAAGATAAAATATAAAAATACAAGTATTATTATAATAATGAGACATATACAATTTTAAAACAGCAAAGAACGGACAGAATAAAAGTATATATTTATATTTTATATGGTACAGTAGTAACTCTTAATTTATTGAGAGATCATGGAAGTTATTTTGGAGGTATTCCTCAATGGTGTAGAATGCTTTTCTTTTAAAGTAAGATTTCAGCTTTATTTTAAAATGATTTGAATCTAGTTGTTTAATTGCTTCAGGCAGGACATTATAGTATTTTATACCATTGTATCCACTGCCAACCCTGGTTTTCAATAGTCTGTGAAAATTTGGTTTTATATTGTTTTTATTTCTCGTTTCATGACTATGTACATCGCGGTGCTTATGAAACAAATGTTCATATTTCTTTATATATAATACGCATTCCAGTATGAAAATGCATGGTAGTGTAAGTATATTCAGATCTATGAATGCCTGCCTACAGCAGTCTCGATATTTCAATTTGGCGATGATTCGGATACATCGTCTTTGTAGCCTGAAGATTTTAGTTGCATGAGATGAGTGCCCCCAGTTCAGAACGGCATAGCATATGTTGGAATGAATATGCCCATAGTACGCTGCTATTAAGGTTTCCTGGCTGACATAGTTCACCAGATTCCGTATAAGATAGATGTTTTTAGAAATTTTTTTTGAGAGGGAGTCTACCTGCATTTCCCATGTCAGCTTGGGGTCCAAGTGAACACCTAAAAACTTTACAGTTACGTAATTTTCCTCAGTGTCAGTGTTTGTAGGTCGCAGGCTGAAGGTAAGATGCTGCGTTTTACTTTCATTTATTCCGAGGTTGTTTGCTGCGTACCAAGTCTTTAAATTCGATTGTGTGTTTGCAGATTTCGTTTTTAACAGAATTTAGCGAGAAGTCTTGTTGTATCTCCGTTGTGTCATCTGCAAATAGTATAAAATTTGCGTTGGCATCACTGTTTGGTAAGTCGTTAATATATATTATGAAGAGAACAGGACCGAACACTGATCCTTGCGGTACTCCGTGCTGAACCATTTTAGAATTTGATTTGTTATTATTATAAGAGACATATTGACTTCTCTCGGAAAGATACGATTTTACAAGATTAATGCTATTATCATCAAAACCATAGGCCGATAACTTTTTTAGTAGGATATCATGCGACACACAATCGAATGCTTCGGTCAAATCATAAAATGATGCATGACTAAACTGACGATTTTCAAAACCATCTATGACTGTCTCAGTAAGATTGTTGATTGCTAATAAGGTGGATTTCCTGTTTCGAAACCCAAACTGACATGGGCTAAACAGGTTATTATTCTCAAAAAATTCAACGACTTGTATTTTTAATACCGACTCAAAAATTTTGGCTAATAAAGGTAATAGAGAAATTGGTCTGTAATTAGACAGGTCTTTATGGGAGCCCTTTTTAAAAATAGGAACGATCCTTGCTATTTTTAAGTTACTTGGAAACCGGTTTGCTTTTATGCATAAATTTATTAATTTAGTGAACGGAATGCATATTAGGTGTACTAGAGTTTTAAGGATTTTGACGGTTAATCCGTAATGGTCTTTACTTTTACTGTTTTTTAGATTTTTTATACAAGTTCTTACCTCGTTAAATGTGACTTCTCTAAATTTAAATACTTGTTTATCATTTATAACTAGATAATCCATTGGATTTTTGTTCACCTCTGGGATACCCTTAATTACCTCATTGGCTATGTTTACAAAAAAATTATTAAAATCATTGGCATTTAGATCATTGATTATGGGAGCATGTGATTTACGCGTATTGTTATTTATTATTTCCCACATAGCAGTCTGTGCATTGCTGGAGTTGTTAATGTATTCGTCATGTGCTCTGCGTTTCGTTTCACAAATCTCCTTTCGGTACCTGTTTTTGTAGTTGTTGACTAAGTCATTAGAATTTCAATATGAATTTTACCTAAAAGTTAATTACCTTGAAAAAGTTGCTTTTGGTCATAATCTTAAACTTAAATTAAATCTTGTTTAATCCGTTTTTTCCCCAATGCTTCACCTCAGTTTCCTTATTTTTCCGTAACAGTACTAAAAAAATTTTTTTTTCCAAAATTTAGGATTAAGTATGACAGAAAAGTATTTCTAAATTAAAAATAAAGGTAGTTTATTCTGTTAGGCAAAATTCATATTTTTGGAATTTTTGAGCACTCTGCTCCTTCTTAAAAAAAATTTTCTTAACATACCTAAATCGTATTTTTAAAAGTGCGGAAATTTTTATTGAGTGACTTTTTGTCCAAAAATTAAAATTTAGGTCCTTTTGTTGTATAGCTAATCCCATCCGGGGACACCTTGTACTACTGTTACAATATGGCTCAAGTAAATAAATAATTTTTATATTCATAAAATACATATATCATAATAATTAATCAAAGTCATACAAGAAGGATACGTTCATTTATATAATGAGTTAATCAAAAATAAACCAACTGCCAAATTAATAAAGGAACTAAATATGTCAAATTTCAGGAAAAAGGTAGACATTAAAAGCTTAATGAAGTTTGTTCCAAATGATGCTCGAGCTTTTACAACATTTAAAATCTGTGGATTTTGAGGGTGACGTTGAAGGCTACAGTAACACTATTGATTTTGATATAGACGTAAACTAACAGTAGAAACGAAAATTGCAGGCATATTAATGAGAGGTATGACACTTTGCATTTTCAAAGTGTCTATACACCTACATACACAAAATATACTATTTTTGACAGTCGAGTTATTATTATATTATCTATATATTAAACACAGGTAATTTTTAGTTTTATTACTTATTTACTCTAGTGACTGAATGAATGCTTTTTTGAACTATATATTTAACATCCGAATAAAGTTTGGTTTAACGTATGGTTATCCAAGTTTAATTATACCATAAACCAACTAAAATTCTGAACAAAAATAGTTGTTGATTTTCTATTGATTAATGCAAATCAAGAATTCTTCAATTATTCAAAAAGGAGCTAAACCTTTATTAGAAACAAGAAAAATTCAACAAACGTGACAATAATACTCAGATAATGACGAAAACAAATTTCCTATATATATATATATATAAAAAATTTAGTTACAGACAAACCTGTCAACATCAATTTGCAAGCAGATTAATACTTAAAACTTAATTATCTTAAAACTAGTTTTTGACGCTTCGTTTCCTTTTTTCATACATATCTCAATAAATTATGGTACAATAACTGCTCCAGCTTCTTGTTTTCTCTCTGTAGCCTTTGCTTTGACAGTCTGAACCACTCACTAGCGATGTTTTCAAATTCTTTTTCACAATGTGGGAACGTTTCGTTAACAGCAGCTAGAACAATACTTTATGACAAAATTTTATAACTTTTTTGTGTATTATTTACTTAAAAGCAATTTCTAACTTTTTTAGAAATTCTTTATCTCTACAAGATTAAACTCCTATACGAGATATTATTTTTAATTAGCAATTACACAAAATTAGACATAAAAATCTATGATGATATAAATAGGTTAAATCCCTATAGCAGCAGCAGTTTATAGCAAGAGTGATAAAATAGGCTGGTTATAAAAGATTTGTATAAGTATATACCTACAATATGTTACATCGTTGCCCAAGGACACTACTTTGTTTCCATTTATTACTTATATAAATGTGTACTTTTAATGATTGTGATTATACAATTTAAGATACAATAAAGCACCTATAATTTTTCAGTGGCTTGAGCATTGTTAAATTTCATTAAATTTCAATCTCATGATTGGGAAACATGTCAACAAATAAGTAGGTACCTAATAAGGGACTTAACACTACACCGAGGTGCTAATGATTTACACTTTTACGTACTTACCTACAATAGTTTTGAACTCTGAACTTGATTCCACACAAAACAAAGATTTAACATGTTAAAACGCACGCTAGAAGTCACGTTGCACCTCCTTTTCGGTCACTTGTGTTAGGTTAGAATATTAGAATTAGGTTATTTTATTAGGTATATAGTTAGGGATATTTGAGTTAATTTGGTATCCTTTTCTAGCACGAACTATGTAGTACAGAGTGCGAAAGAGATGTCCTATAATAATTTTACAACCAGATTTACCGGGAAATTTAAAACATCACAATATCAAAATGTTATCCAACTGTATGAAGATACGGGATTATCAAACTAGTTTTTGATCGGCGAGTTTTATTTTTTGTTACATAAAAAAAATAAAACGGCCGGTAACACTAATCATTATTTTACGTATTATAGGCACAATTACATTTTCATTACCACTTAATGGCAATTGAAGACACATTGAAGACAATAT
The DNA here is from genome assembly GCA_936432065.2 of Rutpela maculata. Classification (NCBI taxonomy): domain Eukaryota; kingdom Metazoa; phylum Arthropoda; class Insecta; order Coleoptera; family Cerambycidae; genus Rutpela; species Rutpela maculata. The sequence continues at coordinate 96,247,269 of OW386292.2, read as the reverse complement.
CACAAGCATTAATTGGTAAAAGAGCTTCTTATTTTCATTGGGTATACTATTATTATGTTTATTAAACTACACTGATCACTGATGTTATAATCTAACTATCACTCAATACTATACCAAAACAATATACATATACATAACCAAACTTTTTTAACATTCCATTGTAAGCTAGCTTGTTTCACGTTTATAGTTTATCAAATTACATGATTAAATATATAAGTGTAATGTAATTGTAGAAAAACTTAAAATGTCCAAGCTGATCACAAAGTATATAAATGTTATATCTGGTGTAAACAAATAAGATGGGTTGATGTGTAATATGTAGCAATTATCTAAATATCACATATCTTAATGTTATTATTTAACACACAAGCAATATTACTTTAAATGTATATACTGATTACAGAAATACATAATTGTTATATAGCGGATAAATACACATAATACTTGTTATTGTAATGCAGCAGTTATGTAAAAATCACATATTATAATGTTTTTATTTAACAAACAGGCATGTTTGTTCATAACTTAAGTGTATATAGCATTTGAAGATGGTTTATATAATGGAGACATAGTTGGTAATATGGTGTGTGTTACCTTGACAATCTCTATTTGGTACATAGCAGCCATATGTGTGTTCACTGGGTAATAATACCTTTATCTAAATGATAACAGAATTTCTGCGGCTGCATTTCTGGAAGCATTCAACGTGCAGAGAACGTTACTACCAGCACATGAATGTGGAAAATATGAAACCATTTTCGTTACATTAAAACAATATCTCTACATAATATACGTTGTCAACAAATTTTTCCCGTCTATCATCCCACATTAGTTGCTTTCTTATTGCCACAGCGTTAAAAATCAAAGAGGGCCGTCTTTTAGCTTCGTCTTTTAAAAATTGCACTAATTCTCTGAGAAAACTTGGCTCGCAGTTTACTTTGCACATCCATTTTCTCATTGTACGAGAATTAGGCAAAATCCAATGTCATGGCCGAGGTGTCTTGCCAGCCAATCTGTTTGATTCTCGGTTAGATTAAAACCTAGCAAACAGTCGCAATATATTTCCTTAGTTTTGTACCTGTGACTAACTCAGGGAATTGTAAATTGATTTCGGGACATTTCTTGAGGGATTAATGTCCTCTTATATTTCGTAAACTACCTCCCCCAAAGGCAAATAGAAAAGGATTTTCGGGTAATACGTCAACCTCACTTCGTAATCTAATTAACAAATCAATAAACTCTTCCATTTCAGCAGTTAATATTACTGGTATATGTCTGCTTCTTTTCCCCACAATATTTACCGAGACCAAGGTTTTTGTCAGTTCTTGCTCAGATGGTGACAAAGTTTATCTAACAGCTTCTAAACCACTCGAGTTCCCTAATGGGCGGAATGCATATTGTTCAACGGTCATTCGGGCTGCTTTTCCTGATCTTTTATGGGATAAAAAGCTACTTGACTTCTTCCAATATCAATTTTGAGGCAAAACGTTTGATGTTGGTCAGTTTTGTCTTTTTTAAACAAATAAATTCATTCTCCCAAGATGTCTGATATTTTGCACGATCCGGTTCCATGGTTTCAAATGATTAAGACTGTAGTAAACTATTTCACAAAATGACTGTACGAAAGCAAATACACAAACATTGAAACGAAGTAGAATAATAAATAACAATAAATCCAAGACAATGTACACCAATTTGGCTTGTAAAAGTTAGGTTAACAATAAACCGATAAAAATCAAACGTAATGCAAACGCAAAAACCATTTTACAAATCAGAAATCGCGAGTACATTAGACCACAAGGAAACACAGTTTACACTATCATAAGTCTAACGGTTGAACGTCAAAACCATGGAGAATAGAAAGAAGGAATAAGCACGCTGTACTTTAGTTATGCCCGAGTCCGTAAGAGTTAAAAGAGAAATGGCGCTTTTCAAAAAGGACCATGAATGCTCAAAAATACGTAAGTGCAGTTATTAGTTATGTTTATTTCATATTATATTCATCTGTTATCATTGATATTAGCGCGCAGTGATCTGAAAAAAAAAATTCGATCAATATTCTGATTATATCGGAAAAGCATCGCATACGCATTGTGGTAAAAACATTAAAAAATATACATAAAAAAATTTTAGGGTGGAATTTGAGAGTACCTATTTGAATGGTAACCAATTTATGTGTTTTTTCTCATCGATTTAAAAGTTGCAAAAAATAAATTTTTAATGTTGGGGTGATTTTTGTGGAAAAGTTACTTGGGGTGCAATTAATTTTGTTCAGATTAATATCACTTCAACAGAGTTTAAACGACCCGGTCATGATTTAAAAACTGGCAGTGCGGTTCTCTTTGGAACATTATCTTGAAGTTTAGGGGATGGGGAACGGGATAATGAAGTACCAAGTTTTCTATATTTTTAATTTAATTATCTGAATCGTCATCATATATGTCAGAATCGAAAGTTTCCGTTTGCGTTTGTTCCTCTTTTGAGTGAAAGTCTTCAGGATCTGACATCATAACTTCTTCTGAATCCATTGCTGATGGTACGTTTAAAAGTTTAAGTGCTTTGGTTGACAATGGTTTACATTTTTTTGGACTAATTTCATTAAAAGATGAGAAATCTAAATTAAATCTTTTTGGTTTAATAATGTCATTCTTTCTGAATAATTACATAATAGTCGACATTTATAAAAAGAAGCCGCACCTTTTGCTTTCAAAAAATAAAGCAATACCTTCAAGGTATACGCATAAAGAAAAGTGAAGAAAAAGGTTATGCTTGGAGGCGTTTGCTTTAAAGTAAAAGGTTTTACGTGTTTCGTATTTATAAAAAGAAGCATTTGCTCAAAAAGGATTTGCTTATAGAAAAAGGAATCTAGGTTCACAACAAATTTTCTCACTCTTTTCAGTAGTTGCCCAGCCATCACACAGCTTCTAACGTAAAATTTGTGCATTTTTAGGAGTGTTTTCGTGTGTTAAAATCTATGTGAAAGGGCTTGTATAAGTGATCTTTGATTGTGTGGTCCCAGTGATGTGTTTGTTATGGCTAATATGATGCGTTTACGTAAAAGAAAATACTACAAACGTGAATCAGATTTCAAAACGTTATTCAGACTTGAGGAGGAGAATGTGGTGTGGTTGGCGGATCATTTTCTTGGCGCGAATCCCGAAACTCGTAGAGCAGCCCCGTCACCTGTGCAGAAAATGAAAGTATTTCTGCGTTATTTTGCGCATCCTGGATTCCAGAGCGGAATTGTAATGTACGCAGCCCACAGTGTCCACAATATTTCGCGAGGTGCTTGAACGGATTATACAACAGGCCGGCGAATGAATCCGGTTCCAAAACACAGAAAATCAAATCATGCGGGCCAAAGAGAAGTGGTTGACCAGGTTCCATTTCCCAACAGCTATTGGGGTTGTTGACTGCACGCACATTGGTCTGGATCAGTTCATAATGCTCATATATGGAATAATTCGGCAGTTTGTGCAGTCATGAAAAGGACAAGAAACGCCATCCTACTACGGCATTATACCATACTGGGTATGGTATAATGCCGTGTCTCATGATTCCCTACCTCAACCCCCAGGAGGAATATCAGATAGCCTTCAACAGGCTGCTTACAGAGCGAGTTCTGATTGAGCATACATTTGGGCAACTGAAACGGCGATTTCCTATTCTGAGGTATGCACGCAGAGTGAAATTTGCCAGTATTCCAAAAGTTATAATTGCATGTGCTGTGTCACACAACATGGCTAAGCAACTAAGAGATGCGATTTTCAAGAAGATGAAGAAGAGGAAGAACAGGACGTGCGATTTATAGAGGACGAAAATGAAAATGCTATTCGGGCACAAGGACAAGCACGGCGAGAAGAATTGGCTCATCTTATTACCAATAACAATGTAGGTCGATAATTATGTTTAGAAACTTGAATTTGTTGCTTTGTAAATATTGTTTACCACGAACCCACAAAGATATAGTTGCTTAAAATAAAAATAAACTTACACGTTTGATTTCGAAATAAATCGTTTATTTTGTATTCTCTGAAATAAATGTGACATACATATATTACAGGTTAAAGTAAGTTCGATCTCCCACGACATCATACCCTTTCGAAGGTTCTTTGTTGGACGTCTCGTTCAATTTCTGTAGCTTGGCGGAGAAATATTGTTGTTGGAGACGAGCAACTTTTAGTTGCTCAATTAAAACTAATCGTTGAAGCTGGGTTGTCGTTAACTTCCTCGTTTCATCAGACTCTTCTTTTCCACAAACAAATGTAGGCTTCGGCGCAACCTCTTCAACTGATATGTACGATCGCTTTTTGTTAGCTATCACTCCAGACACAGTAATTTGATGGGCATCACTTTTCGTCAAGTCATCCCTTAAAGTAGGTAAGGAAGGTTGAGTTAGCACACCAATTGCAAGAGCCCTTAATAAAAATATACATAGTGAGTACGTATTTATGGTGGAGATTTTTATAAATATTGACTCATGAATGTACTTCTCACCTGGGAACTGACTTAGTACAGGATTTATGTCTGCAACCATGGCCTTAACATTACTTTCTCTTAGGCCAGAAGGCGAATGAGCTTGTTCCCTTTTTTATTTTTATCTGTTTTCTTTTTAAATCGTGTTTCCATATTATTCATTTTTTTCATGAAAGTTTTAATGTCCATGTCTTTACTAAATAGAGTCACATATTCCTTAACGATTTCAGTTAATGCAGCAGTTTTCTTCTTTTTCATCGCTGAAACTTGAGATTTCTCGAAAATCTCCGAAAATGCTTAGACTCTTTTAGCGATAAACATCATCTTATTAGTCAAATCTTCGCTACCTCCTGTTCACTATCTGTGCCAGACATTTTCAATTTGTTAACTTTCAACACTGCGTAAATAAATCAGAAGGGTCAGTTATTGTAGGGGGTAATTTGTAGTATTACCTTATATTCAAGAAAATCTACCCAAATGCTTGCAAATTCTTCAGCGTTCATTCCCCCTTCTACCTCGTTCCACATAAAGTAGAAAACATATTTATTGATGAGGTTGTAGAATGTTAGATTATGAACCTGTAACTTTGTTTTATGGTAAAAGCTACTAATATTTGATTTAGGCGTCAATAGCACTGCTTCCAGATCTATTGTGAAAACTTTTTTTTGAGTCTTTATCCTTAGCATATTATGCGCTTGCCTATTCTTTCTGTAAGTGTATACTCTAATTCTCTTCAGATACTTGTCCTGTGGCATAAGCTGCACATTTCTCGTATTAGTCCTTCTTCGGAATAAACAACCCAAGATTTTTTATGTCGAATACTTCATGAAAAAACGGCTATTGAGAGAGGACGTACGTTACGAGTTTCATACCAATCCTTTGCAAAAAAATCATATAGACGCTGCTTAGCACGTTGACTGCCATGAGTATTTAATTCAATACGCATTAGGTGGGTCCAAAGCGCCACGTGTATGTATTAGAATACACAATCTAGTTTATAAATATAAGACAAAAAATACTCGTGGCCTGGAGGACCCAACTATTGAATTTGGTGCGACAGTCGACGTATTATAGGACCACTTAGGTAATATTTCTTGTTAGTTGTCGCACGGCAATAATGGAACTCGAAAAGTGGTACCACATCAAAGAAAGCGTCCGGTTCTTTACATTCTTTCCAAAGGGTTTCAGCGTATTAGGTTTAACAACCCTTTGTTTCCTCTTTCGACGTGTAATTGGATTTTCTAATTTAGAACTGTCCATCTACCAATTCCAAGAGTATTTAGAAATAAAGTTCGGCACAATCTCACAGTGTGATCGTTTACTTTTAAATGATAAATCAAACTTTGCGCTCTTCTAGATACATTTTCGTTCTTACGACCACGTGGTCTTTTTACAGGTGTGCATGTTAGTTACTATGTTTTCAATACAGGTTCCCCCCCCCCCCCCACCCAAGTCAGCTTCCAAAACTGTTGAAAAATATTTGTTCTTTCTTTCAGAGATAGATGCACACTTCATAACTCCAGTTAAAATCTAGAACTTTGGGAATGTGTTCAATTTGAAAAACATCCATTGGAAAAGTAGTAAAAAAAATTAAATCATTGAATGAGGTGGGTTTCAGGGGGTGAAACATAAATAAATTACTAAAATATCTAGAATTTTGGGGATGTGTTCAATATGAATAAACAGCACTGTAAATTGTGGGAACATTATTTATTATCGGGAACGATCTTAGATTTATAATGTACATATATATTTACATACTATTATATTTATTATAATAATAAATATATTACTCATTAAGCGCAACATCGCTTTCACTTTCTGATGAGAAATCATCACTTTCGCTTTCCTCAGATGCAGATTCCAAATTTGCCGGAGTAGAGGAGCGAGGTGTCTTCTTGGATGTGTCTTTTGAAGGCTTTTCTAATAAAGATAGAACTTCGCTGCAAATTGTTGAACTTTTTCTATGGGGTAACTGCCGTAATGAAGAAATAAGCGGATCTTATGTAATAAGTAGCCTATATAAAAGATCCTGATGGATGCATATTCTAGATTTTTTACGGGAATGAAATTTTCTAAAGTGCTTTAGATCTTTATTCCTCGATTCTTGGGCTTCCTCTGACAATTGTCCAATGGGCAAAAGTGTTTCCTTAATTATGATTGACACGAATCAATATTTTGTGTACGGAAGCTGGCATGTAATACCATGGATATTTTTCAACATAGAGCCTAGCAGTTTATAGAGCATATTCGTTAAAAGCCTCTATATCAATAGCGTATCCACAAGACAGTGTACGTAATATTACTCCAAATCTTCTAATAATGTCTTCATCTACCCCGGTAATTGATGCTGATAAGGTGATAGCACTAAAAAACGTTCTTGCTTTATTGCCATCATTTGTAGTTCCGCTGCCGCCGCTTTTTGGGATATCGATGAGCAATCCCATTTTCTCTCGAAAATCCGCCTGAATTTTTCTCTTCCTTTCGTCAAAAATTATCTTGTTTTCTTTCCCTCGTACTTGCCACTTATTTACGTCTAATCTGTAAGAAATATGTAGCAAGCACTCAAAAAATCTAATCCAGGCGTGAAGCGAAGATAGTCCGAACCTTATAGTCCAGTTAATGAATGGTTTCTAGAGGGAAATGCCTAGATCACAATTTTTGACTTGAGGCTTGGATTATTTAGGAGGTAAACATACCAAAAGTCCCCAAACGTAGGAGGTGGGGGGGGATGCAGGGGGGCACGAAGAAGGTCTCGGATTTTGGTTTTTCTCTCATATCTCGAAAATGGTTAGCCCTAATCAAAAAGTGGCTATATGCAAAATTAAAGCTGACTAAATTTTCTACAATAATGTTTCTATTATTTTTTTTCGTATGGTTTAGTAATGAATTGTAAATCTTTTGACTTTATTATAAATTCATTATAAATTGAATATAAATTTTAATAATCATCTTAGAAAAAAATTTCTTGTACAGATATCCGCTTCACAGCAGAATGAACTGAAATATCGAATAAAAAATGTCTTTGCGTCTGTGTGTGTGTGCGTGTATATGTATGTGTGCGTGTATACCGTTTCTTGTAAATACGATAACTTCTGTTAAACTTAAAATATTTAATTACAATTTGGAGCGTATATAAAACATCATATTAAAATAATCCCTATTGAAATTGAGCGATATCTGTAATACATGGTGATAACCAGAGACCTACAAATTCTCATACGTAAAATGGGTTTTATTTTAATTTCAGATCTAAATATTACCAAGCATACAAAAATAAGATGTATAAGATTTATAAACCGCAATATATCGGGTGTATGTTAGGCAAATTTAAATTAGATAATATATCAATGTTATCCTAAAATATGAAACATGCTATTTTTAATAAGATTATTATGATGTGAGAGTTTGTAAGCCTCTGGTTATCACCATGTATTACAGATATGGCTTAATTTCAATAGGGATTATTGTAATATGCTGTTTTACATATGCTCCAAATTGTATTTAAATATTTTAAGTTTAACAGAGGTTATCGTATTTACAAGAAACGGTATACACGCACACATACATACGGTGCGTATAATTGTCCATTAGGCATGTACATTCACGTAGCGCGAGAGATATGACAACACAGCGCTGTAAACTCGTCCGTTAGCGGAGTATTCCAGCTCTCAGTTATTTCATTTCAGCCAGCTGCCACACGCGATGTTGTAATTCTTACTACGTATGCCTAGCGAGCCGCTACACACACGGTATACATGCACACACACACACACTTACAGACGCAAAGACATTTTTTATTCGATATTTGAGATCAGTCTGCTGTAAAGGGGATATCTGTACAAGAAATTTTTTTCTACGATGATTATATTTTCAATTTATAATAAATTTATAATAAAGTTAGAATACAGTCAAAAGATTTACAATTCATTACTGAACCATAACAGATACGAAAAAAATTAATAGAAACATTATTGTAGGCTTAGAGTGTCATGAAACATCAAGATTTTAAGTTTGAGAGGAAAAAAAATTCTGTCTGTCAGTGTGTCTGTCTGTAACTTTTTTTGTGCATACGATTTACTCTGGAACCGTTTAAGATATTAACTTGAAATTTGGTACACATACGTATTTTAACGTGATCTGAAACTAGATTATATTTTCATCTTGTTCCGTTGAAGGGTTGGGGGTAAATTGGGTTAAATAGATAAATCAAGTAGGTAAGAATCCATAAAATTGGTATATAGTATATACAGGAGAAGCTCTAAGGTCTCAAAAAAATATATATATTTTTTTGGCATTAGCCACCCCATTACCACCCCCATTCTATTATTAAAGAGGGCGATAAAAAATTATCATTTAGTGTGTCTACAAGAACCAAAAACCTCAAATATTTTTTTACTTCACGGAAATATGAGATGAATACCCGAAAGTAATTTTAAGAGTGATTTTTCAGTGGTATGAGTTTTATTTTTTTTTTAAAACGTTTCGCTTATTTCTTGTATAGTCCAATATATTAAGATGAAAAAAAGATGTATTATTACAGAAATACTTTGAACTTAAGAAATCTGAATGAAACCTTTGTAGTGAACTCAAATAAACAATTGAAAAGTTCACCTCTTTTAAAAAGTGTGTAAAAGATTTGTTGAAAACTCAAAAAATATCAATTTTTATCAAGAAAATACTTTGAAACTGTTAGAACTCAAACAATTCAAATGGTGGAATTACTAAAATGTTCACATAATTATTTTCGAGGTCGATGATTACGGTTTTTCATATTATAATTGATAAAAAACTACCATGTCTGGATTCGTAATACATTTATAGATATTGTCAATAATGAGCTTGTTACCGATAATTTCTTTTAGTTTTTTTTATGGTATTCAATAGAATTCGATCATCTAGATAAGCTATTAAAATTTCAGCTTCATAAGTATATCCAATCCTTGGATATTCAATGTTAAAGATTGGGGTTCAGTACAAAGCGCCTCGCCGACTCGTGACATCATTTTGCATAAACAAAAATTGAAAAAGTACTTTATTTCTGTCATAACTTCTTTGTTTTTAATGCTATAGAAATAGAGAAAAAACCATTTCAAAGCCTAATTAATAGTGTTTCATTTTTGTTCTTACCGCTTTTAACGTAAGAGCTATAGTTTCTGAGATATTTAACATTTGATCTAAATACTTCGTCTTATAGACGCTCGGACGTAACCTTTATACTTCCAGATCTCCGAAACCATTAACTCTACAGAAATTAGAAAAAAACAAAATTCATCCTCAATTTAGTAGCTTTCTTATTTGTCTCTAGCATGTTTTCGCTCAATGTAATACTTTTCGAGTTATTTGACGAATATTGCTTTGAAATACCTTTGTTTAAGCTAAAATTACAATTTTCAACTCGTTATAACTTAAAGACTACCAATTTTTATGAAAAGTTACATGGGATCTTTTCTTCTTAAAATTTCAATTTATTTCACCTCCAATGTTTTTAATTATTAAATCTCGACTGTCGCCTGATCAGCATCTACAAATTGACGTCACGCGAAGCTCCGCCCCGTTTTCGCGCGGTCCAAATTTATTTAAGGGCTTAAACGTCCGAATAAAAACCTAAATTTGGGAATTGCCTTAAAAGTGTTCTACTTTCGATTTATAAAAAAAATAATGCCAGCCTCTTATTTTTTATTGAATATTTTACCACTTATTAAAATATTTTAAAAATAGATTAGAGAAACCGCCGCGTCAAAGAGTTTGGATTTTAATTTTTCTAACTAATATACAAAATGTATTACACTTAAAAAAAAACTATAACAAAATGTAAAGAATATTAATTCTATAGTTCAAAATTAAAATGTTACCGTTTAGGAAACTCTGTTTCATCATCAAACCTTTGACTACCACTAGGAATGTCAAATATGATAGTTTGTTAGAGAATATTATTTAGGGATTATGCAAATCACAACTTACACACTTTTTATTTATTATGAAAATACCTACTTTCTGTATATTGTTGCACTAATCTGGGCACGCTAATATACTAGTCAGGTAAATACTTTAAAACACTCATTATTGGAGAACCAATCAAAACAACTACTCTTCTAGCTAATACTGACGAAGTATTGAATTACATGATAGGATTTTTAGTATTAGCTAGAAGAGTAGTTGTTTTGATTGTTTCTCCAATAATGAGAGTTTTAAAGTATTTACCTAACTAGTATATTAGCGTGCCCATATTAGGGCAAATTACAGAAAATAATAATCAATCATAATAAACAGAAAAGTGTTAAGTTGTGATTTGCATAATCCCTAAATAATATTCTCTAATCATATAGCAAATAAATAAAAAATAATTAATTGTAAATGATATTTTGTTATTTTTATTCACTTCGTCTCTAAGCATAGACGGAAACAAAAATATAGAATTCGAAAGAGGAGGCCTTCCGTTACAAGATCCTTAAGGAAATTACTACTGTTCATAATTTTAGCGGATACGATTTTCACAAATTTCATGGAAATATTTGTTATTTTTATAAAGATCCTGATACATCATCACAAAGTATATTATTCAAGCTTTGAAACCTACCCTATAATATGTCAATATCTTATTTATTTTCAGTATTAATGACGTTTGAAGTTTAACATATGAGAAACAGAAATTAATTTTTAATTTATAAAATTGGTGTTATGTAGAAAAATAAATTGTTTATAATTTTTTCGCTCTGTGTAGTGACTTAGTGTTTTGATAATATTAAGTCAATAAATATCTGAAATTATGAAAATGACAGCTATTTAACTAAAATAGGAGAAAATTAATTTCACCTAACTTATCTATCAATATTTAATAATATAAAAAATTTATTTTTTGAAAACAAACATGTACACCAATTACATGATAATATCTACCCTAAAAATGTATTTAGCCCTGTCAATCTGAAGTTATAAAAAAAAGTTTTTATGATCGCGTTCGAATGCTACGTCACCGAGTTCCATTCCGAGTTTTAGCTACAAAATTTCTAGCTCCTATAGTTTTACTCAAACGAAAATATGATATAAATATTTTGATGTAAAATTTAATTCTCTTTCATTTTATTTTTTATTTTTGGAAAGTTCAGTCTAATAAAATTATTTACAAAAATATATATTTGCACACTTAATTTGTTAAATAAAAATTGTATAGGGTTATAATTTCTATCAATTTTTAGCGAGTTTAGAGAATTTTCAAAACAATGAATGTATTATATTCATCTTCTTTGTAACACTCCTGATAAAGCTTCATCAGTATGTAGAAATATAAATAAACTTTTCTCATCATCAAAAATTTTTAATCACAAGAAAGATTATATAGTATATAAGTATAGAAAATGTATTTACATGTCATTTCACTTCCAACTATTGTACATGTGTGTTGCGTAGTTTAAAAAAAAATAATTATGGCCACGCGTCCGTTTATTGAATTTTTAAGACAATTAGCTTTGGAGGGCACTAATAATTTTGATGAGGTGGACAGTGATGAGGAAGTTGAGGGGATGGTGAAGAAGATGTGGAAGCTGTTGAGGAATTGAATGAAGGGGGTGGTGAAGGAGTGGAAGAGGTTGTTGAGGAATTGGAAGAAAGGACGGCGAGGAAGAGGAACTGAATGGAGAGGGAGATGGACAACTTGAGGTGGAGGGGGGGGTGGAATTGGACGAGGGTGTGGAGGCGGATGCTCCTGACGAACTTGGTGAAAATTCCGTCGAAATGGCGTTTAATATTATAGACGAAATTTCGGGGAATTTTGGCTTGGTGTGTAGCATCGGGTCATTTGTAATAATTCGTAGTGTACAGAGGGGCGATGTAAACATTTGCACAAGGTGTTAAATAATTGGAGATGATGCTACACACCGGCTTGTGAACTTCCACACCACAACAAAATGGGGTAATATTGTGAATATTTTTTGCGCCTCGTGTGACGCTAATGTGGTAGTTGTCGGAATTATAGAAAGCTGTTGTATTTGCAACAGCATTGAAAAGCGGACTCGACCGAGATAATAAAGGTAAAACATTATCATGCAATATATTCTATCATTTTTTTTATTCATTGATATAGTGCCATGATAACGACCACTGTTTTAAATAAAAAAAATTATAAATATTCATAATATTTAAGTTTTACATAATATCATCTAATCAACTAATGGGTTGAATTGCTTCACAGAAAATATATACAGGACCCTTAAAAATAGTGTTTTGTAAAATATCGTAAAATATATAGATGTATTTTTCAGATTATCTTTTACAGTTTATTCACAAAGAGCTTTTTATATAAAATGTTCTCAGATTAAATATTTGATATATAAGGGTTAACGGTTTCAATTATAATAATTTTAAATTCATATATTTTTATACATGGGTGTGAGGGTGAGTTATTGAAAACGCATTTTTAATTTGTAATTTTATTTTTACGTTTTTGGTTTAACAATTTTATTTACTCTAAAAAGCATAATATTTTTAATATTTACAAGAAGACTCGGTGTCTTGGAAAAATAATAAACTGTAGATTTTGTATCACTAGTTTTCATGAAGTACTACGACATTTTCAAATCTTCTTGGTCCTTTAACTTTACTTGATCCTCTAAGTAATTAAATTCGAAGTTTTACACAGATTTTTCTCTTTAAATAAAAACTGATTGATTTTATTCATTATAAGTCTACAGTAAATTTATAATTTACTGAAAAATTTTTTATAAATCTTTATTTAATAAGTTTAAAAAGGATGTAACTTTCTCGTGAATGTCTCTTATTTTCAATATTTATTCTGGCGTCATCGAAAAGAAGAACTCTGTAGGCTTTGTCTCTTTAAACGCGTCGTATGCCACTTTGATTAATTTATCCTCGAAACTGGTAATAGTACATCTCCCTCCATGATAATCTACCACCATGTCGGGGTATTCTTCTCTTGCCACCGCTAGTGAAGGGTCGTATTCTTTGCCGTTAATTTCGTTCCAAAAATGTATAGGTATAGGTCTAGGTATTTCCTACTTCTCAGATTTACACATAGCAAGTAAACAGCAGGCGTAATATTTATATTTTCTAAATACCAACTCCATAATTTCTTTTACTTTATCTTGAGGAATAGTTTGTTCTGGAGTGGGGAAGCACTTTTTAGAATATTTCTTTTCACAATTATAGCCATCAATCATTTTTGTAATGTAGACGCATCCAATCGCTTTGAATTTTGCAAGATAAATTAATTTTTTATAAAGATTCATATTAATGTAAGATATCAACAAATATAAACAATGGTTTTCGATTATCATTTGAACATAATCAGTTACAGAGGGTTTTTAAGAAGATTTCAAGTTGGATAGCAAATAAAATGTATATTAACTATTATTATTCGATTATCCCCATATCAACGAGTATATTGGCAAGGTACTGATAATCTTTCCCCAATAATTTATTAATACATGTCATATCAACAGTCATGTTGGGATTGATGTTTTCATATTGTTCCAATCTGTACTCATCTTCTGCGGGGACGATCCTTGGTAATGGAAACATTTTTGATATATTTTGATTTTTCCAGTTTGAATTTGCATTGACTGGATTTTCATCATCAGTATTTTCATCAGTGTTTTCATCACATTCCGATCTGCACTCATCTTCTGTAGGGATGGTCCTTGGCAATGGAAACATTTTTGATTTATCATAGTGCTATTTCCAACTTGAATTTGCATCGACTGAGTTTTAATCTGTGTTTCCATTACGTTCCAATTTGCACTCATCTCCTATGGTCTTCGGTAATGAACTCCTGTGGTATTTTCTCTTTGGTGGAAACAATGTTGATATAATATTCTGATACTTCCAAGAATTGTTAAGTTTTGTTTCTTTTCCATAATTTCTCATGTGAGCATTGGTTTGCATCAATATACGGTTATAAAAAAGTATATCCTCGTTGTTAAATTCTTTAGGTTCTCTCTTGGTTAGTAACTCGGTTAGGCCTTTTGTCAACGGGAATTTATTTCCACTAATATTAAGTATATCTTTTTCAATCGAAACGGGTGTTTCACCAATCATAAGGCCAGTGTTTACATGTCTTAGCCTATAGCTATTAGATTCAATTTCTAGTAGAAAGGACATGTCATCACAAAGGTCTCTGTATAAACAGCCCACTTTTACAGTTATTGCTCTTTATATATATTTGATAGATATTTGATACCTAGTTTATGAGTATCTGATGACTATTTCATGGTGTTTTATGGACAGTTCATAGGAATTTCATGGACAGTCCATGAACTGTTCGTGAGTATTTTATGTACCTCCAATGTAAGCTGTACGTTCGAGTCTTTAGAAAAGAAATTGCACTTGTACAGTAAAACCCTATCAATATTTATTCTTGTATATCTTAAAAAGAAGCTGTACTGAAAATTTATTACTATTTCAGAAGCCAAAAGAAGTGAAGCGCGAGGGGGCGGATATTCAAAGTTGGATTTGGTTGGACCGATCAGGACGAAAGCAGATTTGTGACAGATTTTATTGTTTTGCATCGCTTATCATCTGACCAATATTATTATATTTAACAATCCACATCTTTATTATTATGACGTAAAACATACTTACCTGGGTTTTAAAACGAAACGAAATATTTGTGGCACTACTCTTGAAACTATCCTCTACTCCGTAAGCACCCCGTCATTAAAGAAGAAACAGAGTCTACAGACCACCCTATCTTAACAGTCTACAGAGGAAGGAAGGTAAGAAAATAATACTCAAAATAGGTGAAAATCTTTTATTGATCAAAGTAAATATCAAGTGTACATATTTCAATACATAGAAAATATATATATTACTAGAAAATATACAGAGGTGGTATATAAATATTCACATGTTTATAAACATATTTACATTCAAGTTCTAAATACTGTTTTTCATATATTAATAATAATAATATAGGGTATTTCAGGCAGAGGAATAGTGAAATATACGAATACGAAGTAGGACAGGTCTAAGGGTATGCTCTCGATCTACCCCAGAAAATCAGTTAACAAACACAGTTGAGTTTAAAAGACACACATGATAATAAATAGTTTTATAGAAAATGTGGTATACAAAATATATAGTTATAAAATAATATTAGCGTAATAAAAACATTGTTATATAAAGAACTTAGGTTAAATATAAAACTATAAAGTAAGTTTCTAACACGTTTTGAATTTTGTATACCCATAGGGAACAGAACTATGGTCGTCAGAGAATTTTCTCTTGGTTGAATTAGGTTTGTAAATTTTTGTTTCCTTGTCACCACCTCATGCTCTTTAGTCCTCCGAATATTCTTCGAGGTAATGTAAACGGGTTCTGAGGGTTTTAGAATCATTTCCTTTATGGAATAAAAATGTATCAACTGAGAAGCAGCATAATTAACAGAAATACCCTTTACTTTACATACAATTTCTTCCCCCTGATTTTTTGTAGAGAATATCTTGTATGCGTAGTTTTTGGGTCCTCCCGACACAAATTCTGTAATATATGAACCAATACCATAAGCCCCAAGCTCATCGTCATGTCACCAATAAATTCACCTCTGGGCATGTCAAATTCACCTGGTCTTGACTCATATGACAGTCTGTGTCATAATATAAAACTCTTTCATCTAACTGCTCTAGATAATAGTATAATTTCAGACGAGCCTGTGTGGTAACATATGCCGCTATTACCACGTTAACTGTTGTTAAAGGATCAGCGGCTTCTTCCCTATGCTCCCAATTAACAATAAGTATCTTCATTTATGGCTAAGACAGCGTTAACATATATCCCAGGGTTCGATAGCATGCTGAATGATCGTTGACAATCTTTGTTTTTGGCTGGTTCTCTCGCTGCCCAAACTTACCCCAGAACGAGTTCAGAATAAGCTTAGCCAGTGACCTTAGACCAGGATTATCGACAATTTCGTCAAACTCCAACTTTACATCCTCTCGTTCTAGGAACTGTTCCACATAGTGTTCTCTTTCTTCCTGAGTAGCACAGTTCCCAGGCCAGCCCGAAGCCTGCTGTTTAATTTTTATAAATTTGTGCATCATACTGGTGAACAAACCGGGAATATTTAAAGTTTTGTCATATTTCTCAACGTCGTACTTCCAAATTTCATAAATTTTCAGAATTCTGTATCCCCTTTCTACAGCCTTTATAACCTCATCCACCACCCACGTACCTGTTAAAGCCCTTTCTTCATCTGTGTGATTGGATTCTAAAGGGTTCATTGATAATCCACACGAAAAGCATAATACAAACATTAATTTGTTATTCATTTTTGTAGGCAATATGGGGTGGTATAAATCTGTTGGAGGTAATATTTTACATTTTATTTCCTCCTCAATATTGGTGATGTCCTTTGGGCACTCACTCCCTACGTAAACCTTGCGGTGGCCTCCGGGGAATTTACCGTACTTGCACGCCCAGGGATAGAGGCTGCACACATCGACATATTTTTTTTCTCCCCGGGTTGACACTTGTAATATGCTCTAGTGTGTCCCGTTCGACCTCTATAAAAAGCATCTCGTGGATTTAGAGGTGCTAGAATTACCAGGGATGTCCATTTGTGTAGGAAGTAATTTCATCATCTTCCCTTAACATTTTTCTGAATGCACATTCCCACATTTCCACAACCTCGCACTCTAGTTCACGAAGCCGCTCTGTTTTAGCTATTGTCGCTTCATATCGCATATTTAAAGTCACAGAAGGGTCGTCGTGGAGGGGTTCGTCTCTACCGTGTTTGAAACAGGACGGGCATCCATGGAAATAGCATCCGTGGAACTCGAAGACCTGATTATTTTCAGAGCAGTAACCATCGACTTTGACTCCGCGAACTCTGGCTTCTTGTTGTTTAGCAGCGTGTTTAATATTAATTCTCCGTTGCTTTTCTTCCCAAATCAGCCACTGAATGGCAATTTTGCTTTGGTTATCCCGCCATCTGTATCCACCCTTGGGAATGATGCCTATGGTGTTGGGTTTTAAGAAATTTCGGCGATATACTCTATTACAGGCGGATGCTATGGTACAGGCCTCGATAAAGGGACAAACATCCCCGGTTTCCATCAGCTGTTGTCGGACTTTCAAACATGCCTGAGTCAAAATATTTACGTCCGAAATACAGTATTCAACGAGGTCTCTTTGCATATCGAAGTTGTCACCTTTGTGTTCCTCGTACCATGACAAGAATTTTTCACGTTCGCCGTCCTTCATATTGCCAGGGTCGTAGAATTCTGCAGCGGGAAGCGGGCCTACATAGTTGGCGTTGGCGGTAGTGTTAAAGAGAGGGGGAAGTAATCCTTTTTGAACGCGTCTCCTAGTCCAAATGCTTTAAGTAGTTTAGAGAGAGCCATTGGGAAATAATTTAGGGAATCCAAAAATTTAATGTTCTCCACAATCATCATAATTATTTTTGACCCACGCATTATTGGTTCAGGTGTAAGGTCTGATTTGGTTAGTATATAATTTAAAATAAATTGATGATCAAAGGCCTGTCCGTTGTGCGCTATTACTACCACTTGTTTAAATATTTTCCTCATAGTAAGCAAATGATGTATAAATGAGGCACAGGATCAGCGTCCTTCATGACCTGTAACCGGACTCCACATTTCTGACAAAAATATAAGTTGTTCTCTTCCATACATTTGTCGCACCGCAGGCTAAATACACAAATTTGGTTCATGGAGAAGGGATCCATCTTCTGTCAATTTTTCCTGCCTCGTCTCCAAATCATAGAAAACAAAGAGTGTCTTTTGTTTTTGGCTTTCCAGTTTCTGGCTGTATAAAACAGAGATGGTCTGGGGGTACTATATTTCTCCGCAAGTGTGTTTCCTTCCACTCAACTGTTTTGTAACACTGTTCGCATCTTCTTATTTTCTTACAAACGGTGCTTTTTCCTATAGACCTTGCTTTCTTATGGTTATCGTAACATGTCTGTCCTCTGAACGATCTCTTACAATCATTACAATTTATCTTCAAAGCCTGAGCACAAGCTGGCGATTGCTGGCAATAGGGGCATGTACCTCCACACCTGTAATCGTTCTTGTTATTGTACGGAACATGGCGTTCCTCGCAAAAATATCCACAACAAAAGGCCGCGGTAAGAGAGGTTATTACATGATAGTGTCCCTTGTGATACAGTAAATTCAATGAGGGGCCTTCTGCAGAACCCTTGAAAATAACGTCACGACCCTTAGATCCATACCTGTAGACTACAATTTTATAGTTTTCAAAATATTTTTGAAACTTTTGAAGTTCTGGTATTCCACATCCGGTCTCTGTTACTTCGACATTAGCGTCAGTACACAACTGAAGAGCTCTTTGAGTTTGTATCTTACCGACGTCTGTATGCACTTTGGTTTGGTCCTTGTCTTTGGTTACACCGCAAAAACTAAATCCCGCCTTATCTCCTGATTCAAGTTCTTCGGTTCCTCTGGCAATCACTTGATTGATGGCATCTCGTATTCATCCTACAGGCTCCTCATCCTCTGGTATTGGTTTGATTTTAAATTCCAGAGTACGACCTTCAAGATTGAAATGCCTAATCTTTTTGGCAAAATCTTTGGAGATTATGAATTTTTCCATTTTTTTATCTGATTCTCTTCAAAAACAACTGACTCGATCGGTAAATGTTGAAAACTGATTAGACGGCAAGGTTAGTACCTCTATTATACCTGAAAATATATCACGTGGTCAGAAATTCTATCACGTTTGAAAATTTTACTATAAAGTTCAAAATCTACATATCAAGAGCTTTAATTTAACATAACATAAATCACCAATAAGAATAAATATAATTGTTTACGCAAAAACAATGTAAATTAATCTTTACTACTCGAAAATAGTAGAATTTAAATCTAAAATACATATAAAATTATATTAAGTTCAAAATCTACAGGCTACGAGGTTTAATTTGATATGCGACATGTCATATCTTGTATTAAACTTACCTTTTCAATAAAACGGTAGAAGAGAACAATAAAAGGGGATAATTGACAAACTGTGTAGATAACAACACTAAAGAATAAAAGTAAAGATAGTCGGTTATCGATAAACTAACAACCGCTCAGCGATTTCTTGTTTATATATCAACCGTAAATTGCGATAAGGACACCTCCTACTCTAGACCTTAAAAAGGCCTCCCATTAGGCTAAAACTGTGCGCGTTTCCCATATGAATCAATGTATTTTTACATAAATCGTGTAATTTGACACAAATTCCTATTTAATTACACGTAAATCGAAACACTAATATCCATTTCATTTTTAGGAGCAGATATGACCGCTGAGCAATGCATTAACTGTTGGTTCCAGGAATGACTAAGTACCTAGTGATATTATTTGCTGAAATATTATGCAATGTTATGCAACACAGATGGTTTGATATCGTGGTTAAGTTACAAGGAAAAATGTATGTATTTGAATTTATTATTTTTCATTAACGTCTTGTGTGTAGATTTCGATTTAAATATTTCAATGTTTTATGTGTATTGACATAGTGTTGGTGTTTTTCCAGCTTGCTAAATATTTTTATTTGGTATATGACATTATGCAATAATGTAATTATTTTATAGATATGCTCTCTATAAAATATTTTAAACTGAAGGTTAAACCGTTTCATTTAAGAGTGAAACGTTAATTAAAACAATGGGTTCATAATATGATAAAGAAAGGTACCTATTGTTTTAATACTTTGATTAGTAGGTTTAATTTAATTATAGTATATTTTTTTTATAATCTAAAATTATTATCATCACAGTATTTTTAGGAAGGTCCTATTAAAATTTTTGTTATTATTAGAGCTCTATAGAATTAAGCTAAATACGTCTAAGTTTGTATGTAATGTTATTTTTCCTGAAAACTAAATTAATATACAGTGTGTTTGCTGAAAGGTTTTATGTAATCATTGCATTTGAATCTGAATACAAATTAAGTAAACTAGGTAATTTGTTGGTATCTTGAACAATCATTGGTTCATATTTTTGAAGAAAACTTTGAATTGATAATAAATTCTTTTGAAACTTGAAGGATTTTTTAAATATATTCTGTCGAACGAGAAAATGATTTTAAATTCAAGTATCGTTCTTAAATACTTTTACATCCTCAGAATTAAAAATTATTATTATTCTAAAACTGTTAATAAGAAAACGCTTTTTTACGAAAAAAAAAATACGAGTTACAATCTCATTGGTTAATTAGTTCACTTAGAGGTCATTCTTTTCTCAATTTTCTGTTTTTCTCAGTTGGTATCAATAATTAACAGATAGAAGACTTAAACAAAGGAGCTTTTTGTCATAGAACATTTTTGATTATCATATTGTTTTGTGTGACTAGTGCTCGTGCTATCAATTGCTAATAACAATTTTTGATTACTAGCTAGCCGGCCCAGTGTATAGAAGATATATAGGTACTCTTGAATTTTTTGTTTGTCTCTAAAATCTTAAGTTACTTCATTTTCTTCATCTTATACATAATTTTTATCTATAATCGATGAATTAAAATACAGATCATACATATGTTAGTGCTAACCTCTATGACCTTAACGGAAAGAAATAAAATTACGTTTGGTTTCATTGTTACAGGTGTTTAAAATGTACTTTGATCTTATTCGCCTTACTGATTATATCAATTTTTCATGAAGTTGAAATATTAAAGCTATCTATGATTTGACGGATTTCGCTAATACAGTAGGCCTTCACTGCGCATGTTTTTCTTTGTGTGTGACGTCATGCATTGATTCATGTATACCAGTATTAATCGATTTGAAGTCAGGTACCTGGATAGCCTAGTGTGTTGAGCGCCGAGCTACCAAACCGGAGATCAGTGGTTCGAATCCTGGGCGGTGGCTGGATTTTTTCATTAAAAATAATTACAATAAAAATATAAATTTAACATGTGACTATATACTAGCTGTATAAAGTGTAGTACTATTACGTATATCACGTATATCTAAAAATATTATTACTGATTCATCCAATTCAATTCAATTCAAAAAGTATTTATTCACAATTATGTTTACAAATATGCGCCAGAGTCGGATCCCGGTTCAGAGCCGACCGCACAACCACGCCGCGCAGCGTCGTGGTGAATGTGCAGTCGGATGAAGCGGGTTCGACTTGGGCTTGAACTACAATTAATAGGTGGGTTAGGGCTCCTATCTAGGAAAAAAAAAAGACTTAAACCTAACAATTTGAATATTTTTAACTAAAGGAAGTTTAAAAACACTTATAACTAATTAAAGCTAAATTAAAAACTGGTTAGGGGCGCGCGCACAAACACGCACAGAAGTGTGTGGTTGAGTATTCAATAACAATTAATGATAAATAAATATTATCACGTGACTTCTATATATATATATATATATATATATATATATATATATACATATATATATATATATATATATATATATATATATATATATATATATATATATATATATATATATAATGTTGTGAAATGTCCTCCATGCAGGTAGAATGTTTGAAATTGCAAAAGTAAAACCAATATTGTTAATTAAATGCCACATTAATGCTTTATATAAATAAAAGTTACTGATGATGCCAACTAAAAGCACGAGTTTTATTAAGTGTAGAGTGGCTCCGGTTTTCGCTGAGGGCAGGACTGTGATATAAAATGAAACACAAATGTTTAAGACGTAGAATTAATATTTTCAAAGGTCAAAAGAACCCAAACCCATGTATTAAAATCTTATCAAAACAATAATAAATAAAATTGAGTGATGTAAAGGAAAAACGTAGTAAGTTAAGCAAGAATAAAATCAGTGAGAACGAACTCAATAAGCAGAGCAAAATATCAATCAAATAAGCAAATTTTCAAAGATTTTCACAAAACATTACTCGTAATGTAAAAGTAGTAGAAAGTATGGAATAGTGATTGTGTTTACCTCACAACGTAAAAGTATCTAGAATAGACTTCAAAGAGGAGCCCACTAAAGTAAAAACACTCAGGTGATGCAGGGTTTCTCACTTCTTTTGTATAAAAAAGTTTCAAAACATTTCTTGTTCAAGTAATTTAAGTTGTATCTGTAGAAAATGGTACAGTACACGATTTTAGCATAGTTTTATTGAACACAGCTTGAAGTTCATTTCATGGGGATCCAAGTAGAGTCCACACGACAAGCTGGAAGTTCATTCAATAGTGGATAGGAAAATTATGTGTAGAAATAGTAATTAGGGTATGGAGATATACCTGGTACATGCATAAATAGGGTCAAATAGCTTTTAAGAGAGAAAATTGTAAAATATAAAGTATATTCGCATAAACAAGAACATTTGAAATTAATACATTAAATCAGACAAATTGTATATAGAAATAATCAGAAAATCACGTAGAATAAAACCCAAGCAATAGAAAACAGATTCATGATCATATAAGAAAGAAAAAAGCAAATTCAAAATCAATATGTTACTCTATTAAAATCAAGGTTGGGGGATGTGTCAAAAAACGGTGGATAGAAAATTTTTATGAAAAGTCAGAGGGACAAATATAGAAAAAATTTGTAAAAAACGAAAAGTTAACGACTCAACAAATATCTTGAGTATGCGAAGATAAATAAAATGTATGAATAATAAATAATAAGAAAATAAAATCGTAAATAAAGAGGTAAATAAGTCAAAGTAAATGAAAATCAAAGTGCAACGAAAGTAGAAGATTAGGTACTTACCTAAATAATAAATAGTGCTACAAAGGTGTTTTAGCAGCCCTAGAGGAATATCCAGATAATAAATCACCTGTCCAGTGTTGCTGAGGAAAATAAACGGCAGCCATTTCCAGCCATTTACAGCCATCTTCGAGTTCTCGCATCTGACCGATATTCAATCGGCACAGTAGTTATAGAAGGAAGCCTACGCGGATAAATCGGTAATCGCGCCAGGAGTGCACTACCGTCCGAGTATTCAAAAGGTAAAAGCTTTTACAAATAAATAAACAAAACGAATTTTTATTTCATTTATTGAGATCTCAAAGAAATTAACAAGGCCTTTAGCATAATTAGTTTTAAGCAATCTTTGTTCTGAAATTTGTACAAATAATTTGAAAAGAAAGCAGTCAAGTACCAGGTAAATCAAAATAAATTTAAATTTGAATTTCATCTTAAGCATTGTGTTTCATTGATCGCAAAACTCCTGAATCGAGCTAACAGAACCCACTTCTTCCCTGAGCGGAGTTTCGTCTACACTTCGTAGGTAATCATGCTCTAAAATTTTGTTATATATTTTTATTTTATTTGTGTAAAATAGTTTGGTGGATACTTAATTCACCTGGCGCTCAACAAAACCATATTCAAGGACAAATCAGAGTCAAATTAAAAATCAAATATTAAAATACACAAATAAGGTAGAAAATATAACAATATATATATATATATATATATATATATATATATATATATATATATATATATATATATATATATATATATATATATTGTCGCAATATTCTCCCCAAACAATATAATATATTGGAACAATTCATTTCAAACAAATAATTAGTAATCTATATCAAATTAAACTCAGAAACGCCACTGATGGTGGTTACTTTATGCACGAGTGCTTGTGAGTTGCAGAGGCACTCCAATCACATGCTGAAGGCAGGTTTATGTCGTTAAAATAAAGCACTGCAGTTGAATTTAGCAATAAGTGTTTGAATTGTAAATAAATTTATTAATATATCTAGCAGTAAGAAAATAGTGCATACCTGTACATTGGAAGACTTTATTTGTAAATAACACCAAAACAAAGTATCGATAAAGTGCAACGATGCTTAAATAAACTTTTCCACAAAGCCAAACGGTGGCAAACCAACAGGAACTCTTGACACACATGAGAGGGTGGTTTGAACCTAAAAACAATAAAAATTTATCAATAAATAAAAAGTGTAATCATAAATTTAACAATAAACAATTAAAAAGGTGATAATTTGTAAGCTTAAACAAGCACAAATTTATAATAAAAGGACTACATAAGCAGGGTAGAAAATAACAAAAAGTTTAAACGGGAGGTTACGCTTGAAACCAAACTTCACAAGTATTTCATAAAAATACCTATCGTAATAGGATAAAATGTGTCAAAACAGAAACAATATGGTTTATACTTACTCTACGACGTAAGTTCCATTAAATTAAACTTCAAATGGGGCCCACAGTGAGAAAATCACATAGCTGTCAGATGAACTTTTCTTAAAAATGTGTAAAATAGTTTGTAAAAAGGTTTTTTCTTAGAGTATTTCACTTTGTTGTTATAGAGTTTGGCTAGGTCCATAGATTTAGTGTATATATATATATATATATAGGAAATTATAAATATTCAGAATTTAAATTAAAAATTAATTAACAAAAAATAAATATCATCACTTGGGGAAATTATAAGTATTTTGAATTTTAAGGAATGATTGATAGATGGCGCTGAGGGACAAAGTAGTTAAGAACACCTGTTCCACGGCTTCCTTGTGTACCGATAAAGGGTCCTACCTCAAAATGGGTGAAAATAGGTAAAAATAATAAAAATGGGTAAAAATAGGTAAAAATGAAATTGTCAAATATTAGGTTGAATCAATTACCAAAAATTAGGGTGGGCCAATTGCCAAAAAAAAAAATTCAATTCAATTGCCAAAAATTAGGGATGGACCAATTGTAAAAAAAATTCAAGGTCATTAAACCGGGTGGGCCAATTGCCAATTGCCAAAAAAAAAATTTCCCACGCTCAACCGTCCCAATACCTACTGACGATCTTCAACTTCTTGCAAATTTCTTTGCATTTCTGGTAGCTCTCGTTTTCGTTCCATTGTGCAACATCTTGTCGGAAAAATGAATCAACTTCCAAATGTAAAATGTCGAAAAACCGGATGCTCTTTTTTTGTTACAAATGATTCCAGATCAAGTTCTTCGATGTTTTCCATTTGAATAAGTGCTTTGATTCGTAGATCATTTAACGATAAATATGCTTCTTTGTCTCTATTTTCATATGTTTTTTCCAGGACTGCGATCATTTTTTGCTTCGTAACTGATGAAACCCCTGTCATCAAGTAATGCTAGGAAAATCAGTTCTGATAAATACCACAAATGGCGGGAAAACTTTCCAAATGCAGCATCAGCGGTCCTTCATACCACGCGAATATATAAATTGATGAAATAAAAACGCAGGTCCTACTAATCGATCTTTTATATCTTGCGTTTAAAATGAACTGATCTTGCAACATAAAAATCTTGAGTACATATATGGCTTTGGTCATCCATCGTGCCCGATGCATTGCTCTGGGGGCTTTAAATTGTGCGCTTTAAATTTCTGCAAGAAATGAAAATGAAATTAGATCATTCAAGTGATGTGAAAATTCATTTATAGTATCACTACATCGCAGCTCGATCGGTTAAAGAGTATTATGTGGTGAATACGCTGCTCAATGGTCATACCAACTGTCATGTTCTGAATTCGAGCCCCAGCCCCAGCACTGATAATGTCGGTGGGTGTGAAATTGTGAATGTTGTCTACATTCTTTCAAATGTGTAACCTCATTCCGGACAGCCTTGGCTTTGGATCTGGGGGTTGTCTACTATATTGTGAGATGAGATACGGTACCGGTATCTGTGGCGAGACTTCGATCGGCAAAATTAAGACACGCTGGGCGAGTCCAGCACTTAGTTGGGTGACCGTATCTCATCTCACCGTCCTGGTTAAGTGGTGGAGTAGCATTAGCTAAACTTTGCCAGGACGTTAAAATAAATAAGGCAATTAAAATAAAAAAATATATATGTGGTGTGTTTATGTTTGTTTATAATGCGAACTAATTAAAACTTCATTACATTATCTAGAAATATCAAATCCAGTTCTAATAGCTCTTTATAATCATCTCTAGCTGCTGTTCCTGCAACATTTTCTTAACAAAATCTGAAATCTCTTTTCGCTTCGGCAAAACTGCTGATTTCACATATTCGTCAGTCAAACCATTCCGAAAGTTTTGTTTATTAATGCCCTCTGCCCACTGACCTGAAACCGTTGAAAAATGAGATTAGGCTCGGAAGATGATGGCATGCAGGTTGAAAAAGCAGCTTCCACTACAAGTCCGAAAATATGATGCCTGCAAGCGAAGTAGAGCCAATTTTTGTTGAAAATCAATTGTAAACGATTTTTACATCCCTTATTCGACGCAGTAGTATCAAAGCACATTCCAGAAATGATATCTTCTAAATCCTAATTTTTCAGTTCCTCAAAAGCTGCATCGGCCATTACAGCACCAGTTCCATTTGGCAAAGCTGGAATACCAAGTAGTTGTTTATTACTAGTTCCACTTGCTACAATAATAGGCACCTTTCTGTATGTCCACGGCGTATGAATATTAAAAAAAGTGACATCTCATTTTATATTAATATACCACGTGAATGAAATTTTTATAGTATCTAGTTTTGATTTTGAATAAATATTTAATTGACACGACCATAGTACATGTTATTAACAGTGAAATTAAACTTAATTAAATGTGACTATTTCCCTCACATTATAAGAACAAGTGAAATAGCAAGATTTTGAAAATTTGGGCCAATAGGAACAAACTTTCAGCGAAAATTGCTTTTCAAGTAACAATTTGACATAAAATTACAGTGATTATTTCACTCATTAACGCGATAGCCAATGAGAGCCCGTTTTTTCACAACATTGCACCAATCAAACGTCATTATTAATGGTAATCCAATCTAGATCGGCTCTAATTATTAGATTACTTCTCTTTCCACCCCCAACCTCAAAAAACACCCCCTTCCCCAAAAAAAGTGTTCTGGCCCGCGGACCATATCAGTGTATCTTTATGTATTTGGACCCTCTGAAACCGAATCCGAAGTCAGAATTGTCAGATTCGGTCGTTTTTCAGCCCCAAAACAAAAAAAGTCGACCAGTATATCCTTACCAAATACACAAGGATACACTCACTGGTATGGTCCTCGGAACAGACCATTTTTGAGGTGGGTGTTTTTTGGGGTGAAAAAAGAAGTAATCTGACAATTCTGACTTCGGATTCGGTTTCATCGGGTCCAAATACATAAGGATACACTGATCTGGTCTGCAGAACAGACCACTTTTGTTGGGGAGGGGGTGATTTTTGGGGTAGTGAAAAACGAGCGAATCTGACAATTCTGACTTCGGATTCGGTTTCAAAATACTTAAAAATACACTGGTATAGTCCGCAGGCCAGACCACTTTTTTGGAGGGTGTTTTTCTGAGGTTAAGGGGAAAAAAGAAGTAATCTGATAATTCTGACTTCGGATTCGGTTTCAGCGGGTCCAAATACATAAGGATACACTGGCCTGGTCCGCAGGCCAGACCACTTTTTTTTTGTGTGTCTGTAATTAATGTGACAATGGATACGTCAACTGAGAGACTAATGTCTAATTTGATAAACTCTCTTTGACAGACAGTATTGAATATAATTGACATTCAATACTTTGACTTTTAATCGACGGTTGTCACTTCAACAGTTCAATTAGTTAGTTCAATATTTGTCACTTTGAAAATTAACTGACAACTGGCGCTTCAACAATCAATGCTTATATGTCACTTTGATGTTCAGTTGACGCAGCGTTTGTCGCTTTGAGTTGAATTAACGGGATGCAAAACAATTAAGTTCGTGACGTCTTTACGATAAATAATAGATTGCTTAACGCAGAAACCATACTAGCTTATGATAGAGGCAGTCTCACTCAGACTATGGCTCTTTATATAGTAAACGGTTGCTAGGTCCAAAACATTTTTCTTAGTTACCAAATACCAAATTACTATAGGGGAAGAGTGTTCGTAACGATGAATCTAAATTAACTTTGTTAGTATGTGCTAATCGATTTGAAAAACTATCAGTTGATAGTGGTATATTAATTCATTCACGTGGTATATTAATATAAAATGAGATGTCACTTTTTTAATATTCATACGCCGTGGACATACAGAAAGGTGCCTATTATTGTAGCAAGTGGAGCTAGTAATAAACAACTACTTGGTATTCCAGCTTTGCCAAATGGAACTGGTGCTGTAATGGTCGATGCAGCTTTTGAGGAACTGAAAAATTAGGATTTAGAAGATATCATTTCTTTGATACTACTGCGTCGAATAATGGATGTAAAAATCGTTTACAATTGATTTTCAACAAAAATTGACTCTACTTCGCTTGCAGGCATCATATTTTCGGACTTGTAGTGGAAGCTGCTTTTTCAACCTGCATGCAATCATCTTCCGAGCCTAATCTCATTTTTCAACGGTTTCAGGTCAGTGGGCAGAGGGCATTAATAAACAAAACTTTCGGAATGGTTTGACTGACGAATATGTGAAATCAGCAGTTTTGCCGAAGCGAAAAGAGATTTCAGACTTTGTTAAGAAAATGTTGCAGGAACAGCAGCTAGAGATGATTATAAAGAGCTATTAGAACTGGATTTGATATTTCTAGATAATGTAATGAAGTTTTAATTAGTTCGCATTATAAACAAACATAAACACACCACATATATATTTTTTTATTTTAATTGCCTTATTTATTTTAACGTCCTGGCAAAGTTTAGCTAATGCTACTCCACCACTTAACCAGGACGGAGAGATGAGATACGGTCACCCAACTAAGTGCTGGACTCGCCCAGCGTGTCTTAATTTTGCCGATCGAAGTCTCGCCACTGATACCGGTACTGTATCTCATCTCACAATATAGTAGACAACCCCCAGATCCAAAGCCAAGGCTGTCCGGAATGAGGTTACACATTTGAAAGAATGTAGACAACATTCACAATTCCACACCCACCGACATTATCAGGGCTGGGGCTGGGGCTCGAATTCAGAACATGACAGTTGGTATGACCATTGAGCAGCGTATTCACCACATAATACTCTTTAACCGATCGAGCTGCGATGTAGTGATACTATAAATGAATTTTCACATCACTTGAATGATCTAATTTCATTTTCATTTCTTGCAGAAATTTAAAGCGCACAATTTAAAGCCCCCAGAGCAATGAATCGGGCACGATGGATGACCAAAGCCATATATGTACTCAAGATTTTTATGTTGCAAGATCAGTTCATTTTAAACGCAAGATATAAAAGATCGATTAGTAGGATCTGCGTTTTTATTTCATCAATTTATATATTCGCGTGGTATGAAGGACCGCTGATGCTGCATTTGGAAAGTTTTCCCGCCATTTGTGGTATTTATCAGAACTGATTTTCCTAGCATTACTTGATGATTGGGGTTTCATCAGTTACGAAGCAAAAAATGATCGCAATCCTGGAAAAAACATGAAAATAGAGACAAAGAAGCATATTTATCGTTAAATGATCGGCGAATCAAAGCACTTATTCAAATGGAAAACATCGAAGAACTTGATCTGGAATCATTTGTAACAAAAAAAAGCATCCGGTTTTTCGACATTTTACATTTGGAAGTTAATTCATTTTTCCGACAAGATGTTGCACAATGGAACGAAAACGAGAGCTAACAGAAATGCAAAGAAATTTTCAAGAAGTTTAAGGTCGTCAGTAGGTATTGGGATGGTTGAGCGTGGGAAATTTTTTTTTTGGCAATTGGCAATTGGCCCACCCGGTTTAATGACCTTGAATTTTTTTTACAATTAGCCCATCCCTATTTTTTGGCAATTGACCCATCCAGTTCAATGACCTTGAATTTGATTTTTGGCAATAGGCGTCTGAAAATAAGGAGTACGCCACCTGGTGGTCTATAGTCAAACTAATTATGTTGCAAGATCAGTTCATTTTAAACGCAAGATATAAAAGATCGATTAGTAGGATCTGCGTTTTTATTTCATCAATTTATATATTCGCGTGGTATGAAGGACCGCTGATGCTGCATTTGGAAAGTTTTCCCGCCATTTGTGGTATTTATCAGAAGAACTGATTTTCCTAGCATTACTTGATGATAGAGGTTTCATCAGTTACGAAGCAAAAAATTATCGCAGTCCCGGAAAAAACATATGAAAATAGAGACAAAGAAGCATATTTATCGTTAAATGATCGACGAATCAAAGCACTTATTCAAATGGAAAACATCGAAGAACTTGATCTGGAATCATTTGTAACAAAAAAAGAGCATCCGGTTTTTCGACATTTTACATTTGGAAGTTGATTCATTTTTCCGACAAGATGTTGCACAATGGAACGAAAACGAGAGCTACCAGAAATGCAAAGAAATTTGCAAGAAGTTGAAGGTCGTCAGTAGGTATTGGGACGATTGAGCGTGGGAAATTTTTTTTTTTGGCAATTGGCAATTGGCCCACCCGGTTTAATGACCTTGAATTTTTTTTACAATTGGCCCATCCCTAATTTTTGGCAATTGAATTGAATTTTTTTTTTTTTGGCAATTGGCCCACCCTAATTTTTGGTAATTGATTCAACCTAATATTTGACAATTTCATTTTTACCTATTTTTACCCATTTTTATTATTTTTACCTATTTTCACCCATTTTGAGGTAGGACCCTTTATCGGTACACAAGGAAGCCGTGGAACAGGTGTTCTTAACTACTTTGTCCCTCAGCGCCATCTATCAATCATTCCTTAAAATTCAAAATACTTATAATTTCCCCAAGTGATGATATTCATTTTTTGTTAATTATTTTTTAATTTAAATTCTGATATATATATATATATATATATGTATATATATATATATATATATATATATATATATATATATATATATATATATATATATATATATATATATATAGAAGTCACGTGATAATATTTATTTATCATTAATTGTTATTGAATACTCAACCACTCGCTTCTGTGCGTGTGTTTGTGCGCGCGCCCCTAACCACAGTTTTTAATTTAGTTTTAATTAGTTATAAGTGTTTTTAAACTTCCTTTAGTTATAAATATTCAAATTGTTAGGTTTGTCTTTTTTTTTCCTAGACAGGAGCCCTAACCCTCCCATTAATTGTAGTTCAAGCCCGAGTCGAACCCGCTTCATCCGACTGCACATTCACCACGACGCTGCGCGTCGTGGTTGTGCGGTCGGCTCTGAACCGGGATCCGACTCTGGCGCATATTTGTAAACATAATTGTGAATAAATACTTTTTGAATTGAATTATATATATATATATATATATATATATATATATATATATATATATATATATAATAGGTCATAGGACATAGGACAAACCTCTCAACATTTAGACAAAAGATTACAAGGCCATAAATATGACAAAAAAAACAAAACAGCGCTTACTAAACATGTACAAACCATGAAACATAAATTTAACTTTAATAAAACACAAATATTAACTACTGAAACGCATACCAAAAAACGAGAAATCAAAGAAATGATCGAAATTAAAAAACATCCGAATAGTATAAATGACAAAACTGACACGCAGAACCTGAACAAAATATACAATAACCTATTAACAAACCATCATAAATAATAATACAGAACCCCATAGTAAAAGCACCAAAACACGCCTCTGAAACACTTAAAATCAACCCACATGTGCAAAGCATTATCTCGGTAAAAATCCAGAAAATAGACATATTAGCATCTAAATGAATCTCACCCATCAGTATTGTTAAAGATCTCCCTAAAGCACCACAAAAAAAGTGAAGTGAAAGTAACAATGAAACGGAAAAAAAAACAATTGAAAAAACAGTGAACTAGTTGCCGCATTCTCGGATAAAACATTGTTTTAAGGTATGTTTTTATCTTTATTAATTTTAAATTAAAATGTAATTTCAATCAAAAATCTATTTTAGCGATAATACATTGAAAAAGGTGTGAACAAACGCCGAAACGTCTGTACAAAAATAAAATAAATGTAAAAACTATAGAGATTTATATTAATGAACCAGGACCCAAGAATTAAATCCTCAAAAAATATATAATTAAACAAGGTTCAAGAACATATTTAAGAAATTAACTTTTCTTTCTAACGATATATATATATATATATATATATATATATATATATATATATATATATATATATATATATATATATATATCCGGGTGTTTTCCCACGTAGTTGATAGGCTCCTGCTGGGGCCATTGTTGTCTAAAAGACGTTTCGGCAGAATCCCATCTTCAGGTTTTCGCTGAAAGCTGCCTACTGCTGCTCCTCGTTGCTCGAACTGGACTGACGTTCTCCGCGCTGTGCTCCTTGGGCCTAGAGCGCGCATGCGCGACTGGCTACGTGTTATCGGTCCTCGACTGTATGTGGGAGGCGTAGCGGGCGCCTGAGCTAACCCGGCCACTGGCCTCGCTGAAACGTCACGTTTCATGTGACCTCTCGTTGATGGTCGTGTATCCTCGTTTCTATTGGTCATCGGGGGTTGTCGTGTTTCTGTTTGGTTGCGCGACTGTCTATGTGTCCTCTGCCCTCTGCTGTGTGTGTTAGGTGTAGTGGGCGCCTGAGCTAACCCGACCAGTGGCCTCGCTGAAACGTCACGTTTCACGTGACTTCTCATTGGTGGTCGTGCATTCTCATATCTTCCCTTCTTACACTTATACGTCTGTTGCTCTGCCCTATGTATGATTTATTGCAATCTTGGCACGGTATTTCATATACTCCTCGGCTTTCTAGGGCAATTTTTGATTTTGGGTTACGGAGGACTGTGCTGATTTTTCGGTCTGTTTTGAATATTTTATCTATGTTGTGTCACGCAGAAGTTTCCCTATTTTATCCGTTAGGTAGGTATGCTTTTGCCACTGATTTCTCGGATTCTTCCTGGGTTCTTGGTCTGGATGGCTCTTGCGACTTCTGTATCGTGTACTTTGAAAATCCGTTTTTCATTGGTGCTTTCTGAAGTGATGACATCTCTGCATTAATATGTTCGCCGTCTGCCAGCCTTCGGGAGCGTGTCATTAAAGTTTTTACTACTGAATTTAGTTGTGCTGGATGGTGATGTGATTCCGCATTTAGATATCCGTGTGAGTGGGTTTTCTGTATACTCTGTGCCCTAGTTTTCCGTTTGGTTTCTTTTTCACTAATACGTCTAGAAATGGAAGCTGGCCTTCTGTTTCTACCTCTATCGTGAATTTGATTTTGTCGTGACTGTTGTTCAGGTGGTCTAAGAAGTCATTTAGATGTTCTCTTCCATGAGTCCAGATTACGAATGTGTCGTCGACATATCGTAACCAAAGCTTTGGTTTCAGTAGTGCAGTTTCTATTGCACGGATTTCTAAGTTCTCCATGAAAAGATTAGCGATGACTGGAGACAAAGGTGAACCCATCGGCGCTCATCGAGTTACTAAGCAACGAGACTGTCCAACCAGAACACATTCTAGTGAACTTTGATGTAGTGTCGCTGTTTACAAACGTACCAGTAGAGGAATCACTCGAAGTGATCAAAGAAAAGCATCATCCAGAGAAGCATATTCTTAGCCTAACTAAACACTGCTTAAACAACACATACTTTACATACAATGACCAGCGGTACAAGCAAACGGAAGGAGAAATCCGTGCAATAGAAACAGCACCACTGAAACCAAAGCTTTGGTTACGATATGTCGACGACACATTCGTAATCTGCACTCATGGAAGAGAATATCTAAATGACTTCTTAGACCATCTGAACAACAGTCACGACAAAATCAAATTCACGATGGAGGTAGAAACAGAAGGCCAGCTTTCATTTCTAGACAGAAAACTACCATCAACGAGAGGTCACGTACAGTCGAGGACCGATAACACGTAGCCAGTCGCGCATGCGCGCTCTAGGCCCAAGGATATATATGGAACCGCACAGCGCGGAGTACGTCAGTCCAGTTCGAGCAACGAGGAGCAGCAGTAGGCAGCTTTCAGCGAGAACCAGAAGATGGCAGATGGGATTCTGCCGAAACGTCGTTTAGACAACAATGGCCCCAGCAGGAGCCTATCAAATACGTGGGAAAACATCCGGAAGTACATCAACATTTCATTTAACACCCGCGAAAACCTAAAAAACAACAAAATATATTATTAGATAATTAAATAAAAAAAATATATATATATATATATATATATATATATATATATATATATATATATTGTTGCGGAATATAACATGGTGAACTAATAAATACAGCAATTGCGTACAGATAAATGAAATATTTGAAACACAAAGTAGACACACATGTATGTTTGAATCAAATGTTGAAATAAAATGTTATTATTAAGAAATTGTTGTTTAATATAGGGCATTGATGATACTTTCAGTAAGCACGAATCTTGAGAAGTGCAAAATAATCTCAGAAATTGCTAAAAGCTGTTTCTCATAATAAAATTTAACAATATTGTGCCAAGAACACATATAGAGACATAATCACTCTCGAAAAACATAAATTATGTAATAAAATTATTCATAAAAATTAATTAAATTGAATAAAACACTAAATGAACTATGTAAATATCATATTGTAACACTTTAGATAAGATTTATTTAGGGAAAATATATCCCATAAACAGGACATAAAATAATAAAAATTCAGAGCGAGAAGCTTCGCCCAAAATCAAACTTTTAGAAAAAGTGATAAAAACAACAATCGTAATCTAACTAAAAGTGGTGTACTTTAAATATTAATAGGTTAACTTACTTTTTGTAGTGTGCACTCTAAGAATAAACTGTGAAAAAGGACTCACTCAGGTGAAAACATTGGGGTGACACTAGTTTTCTTAGATTTTAAAAGATTTCAGTTCTCACTGGTATTGTAGTAACAAAATTTCAACCTTTTAGTGTAGTAGTTTTGAACACAGGTTGAAGCTCACATAGAATGGGGCCAAAATGTAGTGCCTGCGACAGCCTGAAAAAACATGTTGTGTTAGCAAAGTAAAATTAAGTGTAGGTTAAGTAAAATATATGCCAAAATGTTCATTAGAGTATGTAGATTCGACATGTATATGAAAATAATATGTAAATTAGCTTGTAAGAGAGAATTGTACAAAATTTAACCTAATTTCACATAACCGAGAAACATATTAAATAGGTTGTAAAACCCTAGGTATTGTATACCGAAATGATCTATGAAACATGCAGAATAAAACCCAATTAGCAAAAGTCATCCAATTTATTAAATAAGAAAAATAAATTCAAATTCAAAAAAATAATAAATGTCAATTAAAATCAAGTGGGTAGTAAACTTCAAAAATCAACGATTACGGCCAATTAAAAGCCGTAATTCGCAATTCAGTCATTAACAAGCATTTAACGAATCCATACGCGTTTTTAGAACGTGATCACATAACCTAACTTTTTAAAAAAGGTAGAAAATGAGAAAATAATTACTAAGTTTGCAAAAAAATTGATAAACATAAAACGAAATTTTAATGACTCAACAATATTCATGGATATGTGAAAATAAGTTTATATTTCAAATAAATTGAACGTGTTAAAGCTGTAAATAACAAAATTGTAAGAAGGCTTTGTAAACAAATTTCAACTGTGCAACGAAAATAAATGTCAGGTACTTACCTGTATTGAAAATAGTGCTTCATGAGTAAATGGATGGTATAGAAGAAAGAATTAAGTGTGGAAATTCCAAATATCGAGGTCCAAAGTAAACAACACATCTCAAGCCAGTGGTCTGGGGTGAAGTCGTCGAGTTTCAAGAGTGGCAACTGCAGTTTAAGATCTGTCAAGTGTAAAGGTGCGTCTGAACCGGTACGTGACACCGAACGCAACCGAATCTTTGGTAAGGTAAAAACTTTTACTACGTTTTCGTTTCGTTTTCACAAAATAAAGAAATTCTGACTTTTATTTAATATTGAGATCTCTATACAAAATTCGCAATAGACAATATAAATGGCCAATAGTTTTAATTAAATTTAAGTAACCTAAATAACAATTTTGTCAAACCAATTTCATAAAATATTATACAGGGAGTTTTGATCTAGTGAACAAATTTTGGCAAGAATAAAATAAATTCATTTGTTATTTCTCTCTTTACATTTGGTGTTTTATTGAGTAATTAATTTTGGTTGACATAAGGTCACCTGGCGCTCAACAGAATAAATTTCAATTGAATCAAAGAAAGTATTATCTATCAAATGTATAATCACTCAACTTTCACCCTGTTCGTCTTTTGAACCTACTCGAGACCCTGAGAGAGAGAGTTATAAATTTTAAGTAAGTACAAATAAAATTTTTAATATATTATATATCATAATAAAATAATAACATAAAAAAACATAACAAAAATTTGGCGCCCAACGTGGGGCTATTTTAAAATTAACTTACTAACGTAGGGTGAGTAAGGCGAACAGGGCGAATAAGTGAAACAACAGTTATATTAAACAACAAACAAAATATTGGCCAATTACCAATTTGACAAATTTTCAAACATTGCATTTATCTGAAAGGTTATTTAAGGTAAATAAAAACAAGGTAAACGAAATACTTATTATTTTAAAGAACAAGGTTTGTATATATAAAAGGAATTACATAAAATAACTTATGAGGCTACGGTCAAATAAGAAAACAGGAATGGCAGGAAACGACACAGAAGCTGGTACGTCAGCACTAACACAGGACACAGAACCGGAAGAAAATATACAGCCAACCCAAGATCCTCAACAAGCAGGAGATGCACAACAAATGGGGACTACACAGCAAGATTCTGGTAGGTTCCAACAGTTGATGGAAATGATAGCAAACATGAACGCTCAGATGACTCAAAACAATATGCGAGCAGAAGAAAACAACATCAGGTTGCAAGAAAACATAATACAGAACAACATGAGAATGTTAGACGAAAACAATATCAGATTGGAAGGAATCATAAAAGAAAACAACAGAAAATAATAGCAGATTGGAAGAAAGCATCACAGAAAAGATAAACAAGTTAGAAGAAAACATAAATAGAAAAACGGATGAAAGAATGAAAAAATTTGAAGAAGACACTATGGAATTAAGAAATAAAGTAAACAACTTTGAAGAAAGATGGGACATCATGGGACAAACCATAGCTACAGAGATAAACATGAGGGTAAGTGAGGTATCTGTAGAAGTTCGCGAGGAAATGAGAAAAGAGGTAGAAATAAGGGTGGATGACAGTGTGAAAGAACTTGATGACAAAATTAAAAAGCAAGGGGACAATCTAGCAGAACAAATAAAAGAACAGGAGTGCAGGACGTTATTAAATACAGAAAGAATAAGAGAATGGACAGACACACATACACAAAATCACACACCACATACATACATAAACACATGTAACAAAACTAACTTTTATTTTTATGGGGACAATCGAATGCACCCAAAAGTATTCATCACCAGACTTAAACAGCATATGAGCACATTACCCAGAAACACAAACCTAAAATTAGTCATTCAAAGCATGATACGCGGAGAAGTGGAATTTTGGTTTGAAATGATCAGTGGAAAATTTCAATCGTTAGAGGAATTTGAGGTACTTTTACTAAGACAATACTGGAGTGATTTCACCCAGCAAAAAATTCGTCAAAACTTATTCTCTGGAAAATATAATGAGAAATCCGGTCTATCTAGGGAAAATTATGTCCTTAGAAAAATTTACAATGTCATACATCTAGAGCCCAAATTTACGGAGGGAGAAATCATAAAATATATTGCTAGACATTTTTCAGTAAATGTACAAAATGTAATTATTACCCAAAGAATTGCAACTTTGGATAATTTGATCGAATATCTTAGGGAAATAGACGATTATATGCCTAACAACTATACTTCCAATCAATATAATAATAACTATGAAAACCAGGGAAACAGGAATTTTAACAATCAAGGGGGAAGCAGGAATTTTAACTTAAACAACACTGGGGAAAATAGGACTTTTAATAATCAAGGGGGAGACAGAAACTTTAACAATCAAGGGGGAAGCAGAAACTTTTACAATCAACAAAGGGGAAACTTAAACAGAAATTTTAATAATAACCAAGGTGATGACATGAACAGGAATTTTAGAAGTAGGGAATTTTACCAAAATCAAAATTTTAATCCACAAGGGGGAAACATGAACAGAAATTTCAATAATCAAGGGGGAGACGGAAACAAATACAATAACAATGTACAGTACCAACCAAGGTATAACAGTAATACGCAATTTAAAGGGCCAGAAAGAGTAAACATGAGAGGGGAAGTAAACAACATTCTCCAAGACCCCAGGAAACAGGTTCGTTGGGAAAATGAAAACCCGCAATTTGAAAATGACATGAGTGAAAGCAGAAGCTATGCACAGGTAGCAAACATAGGTATTAACAAGGAAAATGACTCTACAAAATTCCAAGAAAATTTGAATAGGATAGAGACGGTTGGGCAAATAAATGGTAGGCCTCCGGAATAGAATTTTTGATACTATAAAATTTAAACTTGCCTAGATATGAAAATGGACATACGCGAGAATATATTGAACATGAGATTGGAAACGAACAAAATCTATTAAGATATAATTGTACCTTTTGTAACTATTGAGAAAATGACACACATTTAATAAACTTAGGTAATACTAGAACAGAATTATACCATTTGTAACTATTGAGAAAATGACACACGTTTAATAAACTTAGGTAATACTAGAACAGAATTATACCATTTGTAACTATTGAGAAAATGACACACATTTAATAAGCTTAGGTAATACTAGAACAGAAAAGGGTTGATAGATCAAAACAAATATGAATTATGGTATTGTATTAAGAGAGGACGTATCATCCGAAATAAGGATTAAAGAGGACTTAATAAAATAATTGCGGTATAAAGGGCAGAGTTCCCAAGGTAAATAATTGCGGTATAAAAGGCAGAGTTCCCAAAGTAGATAAGTGCGGTATAAAGGGCGTAGATCCCAAAATAAAATAATTGCGGTATAAAGGGCAAAGTTCCCAAGGTATATAATGCGGTAAAAAGGCGAAAAAGCCAATGAAATAAATAATTGCGGTAAACATGTGATGGAAAATACCACATATGTTAAAATATAAGTTTTATGAAGTCCGAAGAAGTAAAGATAATTTGTCCTCCTGAAAACAATAAAATGATACAGAAATTGTTAAAAAAAAAGTAAATTGTAAATGTAAAATTTTACAAAGATTCGATAAGTTTATTTTAAAGAGAAAGGAATATCAACCATATGAGAGTTTACCTCTCACCGACACTCCATTTTGATTCAGTTTGTATAAGACTAGCAAGTTGACCACTATCATTTGTCTGTTCCATGACCTATGACATACTGATGAGAACATAATAAGTTCGAAACCGGTATATGTCTGGTTAGGAACAGACAAATGATAGTTGGTTGCTGATCACGATTTGAAGGTGTAATTCAATGCAGGTCGGGGTATTTGCCCGCTGAGTAGTTGTTTCCTTCAAATCCGATTTCATAAACAGTGAGTATAGCCCACTAAGGCTAGAGGTCGCCGCTCTTGGTACTTGCAAAAAGGCAAGTCGCTATACGTCAGTGACATTTGTCCGACGTATAGTAGCATCTGACCATATGAGAGTTTACCTCTCACCGACACTCCATTTTGATTCAGTTTGTATAAGACTAGCAAGTTGACCACTATCATTTGTCTGTTCCATGACCTATGGCATACTGATGAGAACATAATAAGTTCGAAACCGGTATATGTCTGGTTAGGAACAGACAAATGATAGTTGGTTGCTGATCACGATTTGAAGGTGTAATTCAATGCAGGTCGGGGTATTTGCCCGCTGAGTAGTTGTTTCCTTCAAATCCGATTTCATAAACAGTGAGTATAGCCCACCAAGGCTAGAGGTCGCCGCTCTTGGTACTTGCAAAAAGGCAAGTCGCTATACGTCAGTGACATTTGTCCGACGTATAGTAGCATCTGACCATATGAGAGTTTACCTCTCACCGACACTCCATTTTGATTCAGTTTGTATAAGACTAGCAAGTTGACCACTATCATTTGTCTGTTCCATGACCTATGGCATACTGATGAGAACATAATAAGTTCGAAACCGGTATATGTCTGGTTAGGAACAGACAAATGATAGTTGGTTGCTGATCACGATTTGAAGGTGTAATTCAATGCAGGTCGGGGTATTTGCCCGCTGAGTAGTTGTTTCCTTCAAATCCGATTTCATATATATATATATATATATATATATATATATATATATATATATAGTTATTAGTGTTTTTTCTTAAGATTCCCAATGAATATGCGGGTTTAACTCTGTGTCAATATTGACAGTAATGATTCTAGTTCCTTTAACATATAACTTTAAATGGGCCATCGTACAAAGGAGAAAAGTTAAGTTTAAAACGTTCTTTGCTAACAAAAATAAAATCACAAGTTAAAATATCAAAATTGATAAATGATTTGTGATTAACATGACGAACAGGAGGAACGAAAGTCATATTATTGAAATAAGTGCGTAATTTATCAATAAAATAAGTAATTTTAGGATAATTATATGATTTAGTGAAAAATTCGCCTGGTAGTCGCAAAGTTTGACCAAAAATGAGTTCAGCTGAAGAGCATTGCAAATTTTCCTTGGGGATCGTTCTAAAAGTTTTTAATACAATGGGAAGTTCGTCTACCCAATGTGACGTATAGCCCTAGCTGCTAATGCAGCTTTAAGAGTTCAGTGGAAACGTTATACCATTCCATTACTTTGGGGATGATAAGTAGCGACACGGATTCTATGAAGACCCAAAAATCTTACAAATTCATTAAATAATTTCGATTTAAATTGAACACCTTGGTCAGTTGTGACATATAAAGGCACCCCGAAACGACAAAGTTTTGAGATAACGTACATGCAACGGTTTCTGCTGTAATATCAGAAAGAGGATAGGCTTCTGGCCATCTGGTAAACCGTTCGAACACAGTTAGAATGTAAGAGTAATCTTTAGAAGGTTGTAATGATTCTACTAAATCTGTATGGATGTGATCGAATCGACCCCTAGGTACTTCAAAATGACCTACTGGACTTTTGGAATGACGGCTGACTTTAGTAGTCTGACAGTTGATGCATGTTTTAGCCCACAAATTGCAGTCAGAATTCATTTTAGGCCAGAAATAATTATTAGAAACTAATGACCTTTATATTGCTACGAAATTATCAACTGCATAAATGATAGATAACTGTGGGAGAATATATCGGATTTACATTATTCTTTGATCCTGCGCCTGCCTCTAGATAATTAAATAAAAAAAATATATTTACCAAATCTCTATTGTTTTTTATCTTAAATTAAAAATATTATATTTCCTCGTGGCTGTTCCATCAGTATTTATTTAGAAAGTCACACGCCTGCACAGCCTTCTTCTTAATCAATGGAAAAATTGTATTTGTGCTGTATCCACGGTTGTTTCCATTAATAATAGCCAACTTTTTTCCATTTTTAATTAGAAGTTATTTTCATAGCGACATTGATGTGATTATATTTTTTTGTTAATCATATGAAAATTATCTCTGAAGAATTCTAATATTTTTGTCCATTCTCCATTTGAGCGGAATATTATCGAATACCAAATCACTTGAGTTTGTTATATTTCTCTCCATCATTATATTATTCAGAAAATGTTCTATTTTCCTCCAATACCCAAAAATTTGCTGCTGTTTCTTTGATGGCGTCTTTTGGAGAGGTAGTGATTTTTGCTGGAAGCGGTACTAGCGCTCTGGAATCCATTTTTCTCCAGGTACCTAATACTGCTTACTCTTGAATTTTGCTAATTTTCACTTATTTTTCACCAATATTTTCACTTAATTTTCTTTTTTAAATATCTTTTCTTCAAAACGACGCTCTCAACTACTTGTTCATTTAAATTTTTTGTTTATTTTTTAAATAACTAATGACCTTTAATTAGATTGCA
This sequence comes from Rutpela maculata, assembly GCA_936432065.2. Classification (NCBI taxonomy): domain Eukaryota; kingdom Metazoa; phylum Arthropoda; class Insecta; order Coleoptera; family Cerambycidae; genus Rutpela; species Rutpela maculata. The sequence goes on along the minus strand of OW386292.2, from coordinate 96,204,999 downwards.
CAGGCTGCATTTAACCATATGGTAGAATTTAATAATTTTTTTAAGTCTGATGTTAGCACTTCTGACAATAATCGCCGTCTTTTTATTTTATGATCACTTCAATAACTTACGATTCCTTATTGATACTGGAGCTGATTTGTCAGTTATTCCCACATAATATCTATCGGAAAAAAATTATTAAGAGTCAATTTGAATTTACGAAGAACTTTTCCTTTCGTTTTTAATATAGCTGACATTTCAATTTCAATCATTGGAGATGATTTTTTATCTCATTTTGGGTTAGTAGTCAATTTAAGAAAGGCACGCTTAATCTATAATGTTACTAATTTATCAATAAATTGTTTTATTAGAAATAGTCTTTTAGATTCCCTTAAATTATTTCCTTTAATGAGTGAGTTCAATGGATTACTTTTACAATTTCTTAACGTAATAAGTTCACCAAATTATAATTTACCTGTCAAACATTCGATTGTACATTATATTCTCACAGAAGGCATTTACCTTTTTCTCGTTCTCGCAGATTAGATAATGTAAAATTTAAAATAGATCAAAACGAATTTAATAATTTGGTTAAGTTAGGTATTTGTAAACCTTCGTCTTCTTCCGTCTCTTCGCCGCTTCATATGGTAGCTAAACAAGACTGGCCGTCCTTGCGGAGATTTTAGGACAACTAAATATGGTTACGGTTCCAGATAGATATCCATTACCCCAGCTACATGATTTCAACTCTCGATTATATTTTCTCGAAAATTGATATAGTTAGAGCTTATCATCAAATACCAGTCGTAGAGAGTGATATTTTTAAAACAGCAACTACTACTCTTTTCGGTTTATTCGAATTTTATCGGATGCCATTCGACCTACCTAATGCTGGACAAATCTTTCAGAGATTTATGGACGAAATCCTTACCGGTTTGCCAAAAGGCAAAAGTCTTTGTTTATTTGGACGATATCTTAGTTGTAAGTAATTCAAATTCGCAAGATTTAGAACATTTAAAACTTGTTTTTAAACGGTTAGATCAATATGGTATAAATATTAAACCATCTAAGTGTATATTAGGAACTGATATTTTGACCTTTTTAAGACATTATGTTTTTTCACAATTATTCGTTACTACTACTTAGCCGTAATAACCGGTACGTATTTCAATAGCTGTAAACATTACAACTATTGTCACTTGCTGCTACAATACCGTTTGATTTCTTCGCTGAGAATATAGTTCAAAGTTGCGGTTGCTTGCAATATTCAAAACTTATTTTCTCGGTTATTTTTGGTCATTTTGAAAAATAAATATTATTACATATATCAGGAAAATCTGAGGATTCACAGATCTAAATGTATGGATGTATTTCAAAAACACCCTGTAAATTACCCAATCCCTTGTTTTGTAGGCCACAAATTGTCAAATTGTATGTCAAAAGTGGATAACTTTGACTTATAATAAAATGAAGAAATGTCCCCTCGTGGAGTGGGCAAAGCTGCTTGTAAATCAAAACAATATTTGAAATGAGTCAGTCACTAATTAATTTTTCATCTATTTCCTTCTCTTTCCTACTAAGTTCCCTTTTTTTCAGATGCCACGATATTCTGTTTCAGCTTTCTTTTGATCTTCTAAACTTAGGTTCATATAACATGCACATTGTTGACAATGGTCTTTTTTCGGGGAAAAAAATCATAGCTAAAAATTCTGGTGTACATTGCTAAATTTCCAATAGGTTGTCCTTCTTCTTCACATAGCTTTTGTAATCTCTTTATAACTGTGCTAGTGTTTTTCCACCCTCGATATACTCTTTGGAGGATTTGTTATGTGTACAATGACTGTCTAACACAAGAATTGATGAGATATGTGCTTTAATACCGTCTTTTATTTCATTTCAAACTTGCGTGTGGTTTTCGTGTTTGCCTCTTAAGTCAGTTAAACAGCCATCAGTATTTTTAGAAATTACTGTTCATGTGCACCTGTTGGAAATGTCGAGGGTTGCAGTAAAGAATACTTTACATTATCTCATCTTTTCTCCATTTCTTCCATAAAAGGCGTTATTAAGATTTCTTTTTTTTTGTTATTATCTTCTGACTGCGGTTGAATATTTTGCATGGACTGGCTAATAAAATTTCTTTGTTTATTTACATCTCCCAGATTTCTGAAAAATGTTTACCTTTTCCTCTTCAGAAAATTCAGTATTTAAAAGGCATTTCGTATTACAAGGAGGACGTAAGTTTCTCTTCTTATTCTTTTTAAAACTTTTATGACCTACCACTATTTCTCAATAATTTAGGCTTATTTCTCTTCCATTGTGCTGGAACTGCTTTTCGTTTCCGAGTCTTTGGCTTCTGGTTCTCTTCCTCTAACGAATTGGTAGGTTATTCAGCGATGATATTGATTAAGAATCGGTATAATCTGGATCTGCATCAGAATCATCCATTTCTGAGTGGGAAGCGTTACTACTGCTACTACTACGTCACGTAATTGATGACGTTTCACCCTGCAGTACGTCTCTTTCGTCAATTTGAACATTTTCTATAAGAAAAGAAAAATAGATAACAATATTTTTTCCACAAATTGAGTGCCAATATATTTTACTTAAATAATAATTACCATTTTCTGCACTAATTATAGGTATAGGATCTGGATCTGATAATGTTTCATTGTGCAATACTTCTGTCAGTATCATAAATTTTTATGTTAACAAACTACCATTTTCCCAGAAATTAAATAAATAAGTAAGTATTACTGTGGTTCATCACCTTTTGAAAACCTACCAATTTCTGCAATTGTTGGTATCAAATACTCATCATTTCCTCGAGGATTTTGACTGGAAGTGACGCCGGGTTCTCTTATTCTCATCTGTTTTTAGACTAAAAATACGCGTAGTTAGAAAAAAACGAATTTTTGTTGACATAGCGGTATGTAACCTAAACTGTAACATTTAAAAATTTAGAGATCAGAACAAAAACATTAAAAAAATGGCAGCCATATCTCATCTCTCTTCAGAATAAAAATACGCGTAGTTAGAAAAAAACGAATTTTTGTTGACAAAGCGGTATGTAACCTAAACTTTAATATTTAAAAACGAGAGATCAGAATACAAACATAAAAAAAAATGGCAGCCATATTAAGGCAGTAATGTTGGTAAATAATTTTAGAAATAAGTAATAAAAATTTGCAATATTAACAACCAAGTAAAATGCCATAGTGACATTTCTGCCATCTAGTGGTCCAATATTAAATCAATGGAAGTGCCAGTATTGCTGCTGGAGAGAATATGATTTTTCATATTTCTACCTGTACTTACTCCGAAAAACGTATTTTTTGAGATGTGCCACTATTGAGCGAAGTATACAGGGTGTCCCACTTAAAACTTCCGGCGCCATTTTCTCAATAACCAAAAGCGATATTTGAATTCTGTAAAAGGTATCTACTAGAATATACAAATGACTTCAGTTTTGAGTAAAAATGGTTATTTTACACATTGAGATATAGATGGCGTTGCGATGCAAAGAAATTTTTCGATCCTAGGAACGATGAAATGAGTTGCATGAGATGGATTTAACGGTACAAAATTACGCCACACCAGATCCCGGCCTGGAGCCAGCCCGACATTCACGGCGTGCGGTGTCGTGGTAAATGTGGGGCTCGGCGGGTGGCTCTGGTTCGGCTTAACGGTAATTCAACTGGGTTGTTACTTGTTAGAAACTCCTGTCTGCTGCAGGCAGACTTAAGAACTACTTAAAAATTGAAAACGTGCCCACATGGGCCTAAAACTAGTTAAAAACAGTATAAATAACTACAAACTCACTTGATTGTTGATACGGGAAAACAAAGTTAAACGATTAGGTTAGATAGGTTATGGTAGAGGGAAGGTGTGGTTGGGGAGGTTGCCGGAAGATAGTCAACGCCTGGTATGGTAGGGTGTGTCTTATATCGAAAAGCATGGTGTTATGGTGTCTGATTCGGGTAATGTTGCAGGTTAGCGGACTATCGTCCAGTTTGAACTGATAGAATTTTTGCGATGTTTCTTGGACTTAGTCCGCTAGTAGGGTTATGTCGTTGGAAACGTGCATAGAGATCTCTGAGGGGGGGTGTACCTACCAGAGTCTGAAATGAGGCGCATAAATTTGTGTCCTAAAACTCTCAACTTCCGCATTGTCGTGGCCGGGATGCTGCACCACACCGGCGCCGTGTATGTGATGGCCGGCGCCAGTCGGCGCCTCTATAAGATGTGATTTTTCGTGTCATGTCTTCTCTCGACATGTTATCCAATTCCAACAGGATTGGATTGTGGTCGGGTGTGAGTTCCTCCAGCGCCACGGCTGGCGTGGAGTTCCTCATGCCCTTGTTGACCACTATATCGAGGGTGGTAGGCGTTGTGCCGTTATCTGGAAAATGTGTGTGATCGTCCGGATACTGCAACACGACATTACGATTATTGACGTAATCGTACAGAGTGTTGCCGTTGGCGTTATTGAGATGGCAGTTCCATGCGTGATGTCGTGCATTAAGGTCACCTATGAGCAAGCAGCGTGGGCTTGCGTTCAGCAAATTCTCGAGACAACCCGCCGTGAATCCGTTCGAGGGCCGGTTATACGTGGCGACGATAATCATGCCGCTTTCCAGCGTCACACACAGGTTCTCCACGGAAGTATTCCGAGTACGGTGCGTGTGCACATGTCTGACTTCATGAGTTGGCCACGCCGCCTCCCCTATTGATGTCGGCCCTATCTTTGCAGATTGTCGTATACCCTCGGACGCGTAGCTTGTCGCGTCTGTCGAGTTTCGTTTCGTTCAGCAGCATAATATCGATTTCATGCCTCGCTAAATAATTAATGAGAAAGGAAATTTTGGTACCTATAATACCGTTGGCGTTCCAGGAAGAGAGTTTCAGCCTAAAAGGCATCGGCGGGCAGACCTTGAAAGAAGGTTGTCACCACCTGGAATTTGTCGAATGCACTGGTGCAGTTCTTGAGTTGCTCGTTAAGCTGCGTCAACCGTATCAACAATTGATCGATGTCCACCAGGAAGGCCATGATGTCCATCTGTTCTTTTAACAGCCGCAGTTTGCTCATGTCGGAGCCCATCCCTTTGGACGGCTGGCTTCGTTGGCTAGTGGAGGGCTGCGACGGTGGTCTCTCGGGCGCTCTGGTCGCGGGGGGAAGTGAAGGTGGTCTCTGTTGGGGTCGTTGAGTCCAAACGTTAGTCTTAGGCAGTGGTGTCGCCACGTATCTCATGTGTGGGGGGGAGTTCTCATTGTTGCTAAGTTAATGTGGTCCATCTTTTTAATGTATACTTTATAGTTAATGCTGTTGGCGGAGTCCAAGGCAGTTGACGCACTTCGCCGGCTCGTCCCTGCTTTTGGGGCAGTCTCTTGCGAGGTGTCCATCGGCGCATTTTAAGCAGTTGGGATGCGCTCGGCAATTACAGGTAGCGTGCCTCCACTCCGCTACCAGTTACCACCATGTACAGTAGATTTCTTGTGCCCTTGAGGGTGTACAGTTGTCTGACTTCGATGTTGTGACTCGATTTTAGATCGTCTTTAAGCTCTTGGGCTTCCACTGGGTGGTACAACCGGAAGATGAAAGAATGCGTCTTTTCGTCTCTGGGGGTGTATGTATGGTATTCCACTTTCCCTTCGTTCAGGTAATCGTTCACTATGTTCCAGTCGGCGCGGTTCGTCAGTTGGAGCGTGGTTGCTTTGTTAGAATGTTTCCACAGATGATTATCTCTCAGTTTGCCTTTAAAGAAGGTGTTCAGTTCCTTCTGTTTGATAAATCTTCCGTGGATGACAGTGGGAGGCGGTTTTTTGTTGTTAGTGGGTTGGACTGGGGTTACTGGCTCCGACTCCAGCTGGGGTTGTGGCGGCACCACTTCCATGTCTTCTATTTTTCTCGTCGATCCTTCATGCCTACTGTTAGTGGTTATGCGCGTTGTCGACGGTGGTGGTATTATTTTCCTCGACGTTCCTGGGTGTGTAAATTTTGTGTTTCCATCCTCATGGATTTTTTTTATTCTGGACTGGGTCTTGAAGAGTTCCAGGATGTTCGGGTTTGGGTTGATCGGGATGTATTGGGACAGTTTTGTATGAGATTTTTTCGGTTGATTCTTGAATTTTGACTTTTATTGGTGCAGCTGCAAGCAAAACTCTAGCCACTCGACCATCACACATTACTATTAAAGTTGAATGTCTGTAATATATATCTTTCCAGAATCATATTTCAACGCATTAGATATATTGTTATAAAATATATATTAGTAAAATGTATAAACAAAAAAAATATGTATTATAGAGATAACATTTCACAAGATTTCTATTTAAGTACAAACGACAAAAATTAACAAATAGTTATTTAAGTACCAAGGGTCGTTTTTTTTGGTCGAGAATACAGTTTGCAATCCGAGGCCCGTAGGGTCGAGATTTGCAAGTATCCAAGACCAAAAAATCGCACTGTACGAGCCGCGGTGCATATTATATTTTTCATCATACCCTGAATCAATAAACTAGAAAAAAACTTGAGAAAAACTAGTGGAAAACTATGTTGAGTAAGATTTCATAGTTGCTAACAGTAAAGGTAGCGATGCTTGGAATATCCATGGTAACCGTCAATAAAATAAATTTAGAACTCGGCTTCTATTCAAATGACAACTACTGTAAAGATAGCTCTGAACATTTTTTAAAATAACGTCGGATATAGAAGATATAGCAAGTAAGGCTTGCCTGGATTTACTGCCAATAAAGTTAAAACATTTAATTTAATACTTGTTATATGAAAGAGAAAATTCTCCAAAATTTACTTTATTTCCCTAGGGACGTTATGAAAAATAACGACCCGTTGTCAACAAGGCAACAAGTATTTGGTACATAAAGCACTACTTACTGTCGACAAAACAATGGAATTAGAGTATACTTTCGAGGAAGGTATGACGAGAATATTTTTTTCTAAATAAATGATTAATAACTTATTACTGATTGATTTTGGTCAAAAACAATAGTTAACACTAATAGTACAGTAAAATTAATAGTTGACCCGGAACAAATTCGTAACAAGCTGATTTCTTAGGGATTGTATTGTATGGCTATTCAGGACTCTTTAACTGAAAATCCCAAAAAATCCGCCGTGCAGAAATGAAGAAAAATGCGCCGCCAAGTTGAAATTAGGCACTTTTTTCCTTTAATCGGTAGTAGCCCACTTGACACTTTAAGAAAAAAAGTAAAGAGGCAAAATATTGAAAGAAAGAACTAAGTTTTAATGTGGTCGTTTAATCGTTTAAATATTAGCAAAGTTACGGTTGTCAAAATGACAGATTTATATAAAAAAAGATTACTTTTTGTATGTTAATATCCAGTTCTCTGGATTAAGATTGTTGCCTAACTAGACTTGAATTTGCCCATACACTCTATAAATATGATATTTAGTGGCATCGGATGTTGGCGGAAGAACTGCTAGATCGAAGTGTTGGAAAATATTTTGCCTAGCAGAAATCTGATTATAACGAACCTATAATCATTTAAACTATTAGTTTTTTTACTGCCATGCCGTCTTAAAATAAATTCTTCCCCAGTTACTGCAAGCTGATTTGCTTAAGCAAGTTTACTTTTGAAAATTAATGGCTGTTGCTTAATTAAATATTATTTTCTAAAACTGAAAATACTGTTTTTTCCCTTTTTATAAAATACAGAGGTGGTATCGTATTCGGAGATGGCATGGGTAAATAGAATATTTTTTACTACATTTTTACTTAGTTCTTAACGTAACTTACAGATATTCGTTATTTTATCAGATTTACCTCCATCACCGGGTCTCATCATGTTGTAACCTTAGCATTGAGGCGCCATTTTATAAAATGGCTCCTACTATTAAGTAAAACGTCCTCGTAGCTAAACACTTGATTAAAAAAATATCAAAATGCTCAAAAGATAAATTCTAGTAGATAATATAAGTCAGCTACAACATAAGAGAAATTATAGCACACACGTGACTCTAATAATGAAGTTTAATCAAGCTACTTTGTGAACAGCTGAGCAAGCCAAGCCAAGCTCTAGCTGGAATCGGTCGCTTGAAAATGACACACCTCGTGGCTCACCTCGTGGCTTCCACGGTTCTGTAACGAGAAAATGGCTGCAATAAAATCTTGGCTCCTATGTTTAAAGAAAAAGTTTTCTTCGTGATCCACCCATGTGAATTTAAACAGCAAATAACCATTTATGACGTAGTTCCCAATAAAATTATTAATTGAACGTCGTAACTGCCTCCAAGTAACGTGATTATATAATCGTTGAACGAGTTCGGCCGTTTTGACTACGGTGTGGGTGAAAGCAACATGGTGGTTCAGTAATTTAACGATGAAGTAAGTTTAGTTAATACTTGGTAATAATGATGGTGATTTACGGCTAATATGTATGATCTATTGAGAATTTAATATACTGATAACGATTATGTCAATTAGTGTACTTAATTTACGTAGCTGACGTAATTGTCGTAATTGTAATTTTTAAATTATTGTAACTTGTAAATCATTATAACTTCGTAATTTATGTGACTTAGTATTTCATTGCGACGTAGTATATTATTATGGCTTAGTATATGACTTGGTAATTTAGTATATTGCTTAGAATTTAGTATTTAGTATTCAATCTGAGAACCCTAAAATAAATAGAAAACTTAATTAGCTTGGAAAATTGCGTAGAAAATGGTTAACTTGCATTCCATTTCCACTAAAGATATTGAACACTTATGTTTGATTTAACGACATGCCATTAGCTAATTGCTTTCATCACCGCGAGAACGTAAAGAGACCGGGCTCGCGTCGAATTTATTTCACATCGCCCAAGGGACGATTTTAGTGCCGCGTCGGCCTTTCTACCGAGGAGTTCTGCTTCACGCATCAGTTTACAGAAAACGGCTAAGTAGTTCCGTCCATACTATTGAATTTATTATACGTTGGAACAACTCCACTAGGAGGCGTTACAATGTACATATTTTTTGTTTTGCAATGTTCAATGAGTAAAGTTATTAAGTCTGAATCTTGACCCACAACTATAACGGGGTTACACATATCAGCAGAGCAATCAATAGCAGTTTTTACAATTAAATAATCAGCATCTGAACCCGTACATTTGACTGCGATATTGTTTTGGGAAAAATTTGATGTTAGCAGTTTAATTAACTGATCTTTATTTGACGCTGATGCTAAAAATTCGTTTTTCTAACAGTGTTTAATTAGTATTACCAACAAAAGTTTTTGTTGAGTATTGTTATTTTGACAACCATACCTTTGTTAATATTTAACCGATTTATGACATACTGAAGCTTAAACTCTCTCTCAAAATTTTGCCTCTTTACTATTTTTCATAAAGTGTCATCCGTGTGAGCTATTACCGATTAAAGAAAAAAAGTGCCTAATTTCAACATGGCGGCGCATTTTTTCTTCATTTCTGCACGGCGGATTTTTTGGGATTTTCATTCAGAGACTCCTGGATAGACATAGAATACAATCCCGAAGAAATTAGCTTGTTACAAATTTGTTCCGGGTTTGGTCCAAATTTAATTCTATTTTACTGAAGTATAACTTACTTTCAAAATTTCAATACAATTTTCTTTCTTAAGTTATCGTACTTAGAAGAAACGTGACGGACGGACAGACGGACATTTTGAAAGAATTCGTTCACTAACACAATGATATGAATTTTTTTTCTACGAGAGACATTTCCTGTTTTAGAAATGTGCCGATCAAATGCAATATACTCTTCGTTTTTGCGAAGAGTATAATAACTGCGTTTTGTAATTCTAATATTTCACAGAAAGTGCGTTTTGAGATTCAGGCGAAGTTAAAAAATTCAGACGATTATTATCACAAAACAAAATAAACATTCAATTCTTGTAAAGTAACGCGAAATAATAAAAAAGTATGTTTTCCTTATTTTATTAGGTCTGATTAAAATAATTTGGTTAACATTAAAGTTTTGTTATAAGGTGGTCCCAGGGAAGCGTGGATGCATTTTTGATTAGTGTTACTGTAGGACATTATATTTTTTTAAATATTCACTTCAAGTATTTCAGATTTTAACTGTGGGTAGTATGTACATCTGACTGAATGATCCTTAATCTAAATTTGGTTATAAATAAAACACTTTTATTTATTTAATTTTTTTTTAAAACGGTGTCAGATGTTCACATATTCCCCATAATATGAGGTAAGTGTGAATATGGTCAGTATTTCTCATATAGAAATACGTTTATATATAAAAAGGGACGAAAGGTGAGAATTTGTTAGAAAAGCTACATTTTGATTTTTAGAATATTATAATATCTGTAGTAAGTAATAAGTTACACAAACTTTTTAAAATTGCCGCGTAGGCAGGGAAACTTAAAAATTTAAATTAAATCCTGAAAAATTAACAGAAAAAATTAAGTATGAGGTTTGGCAAAAGTTTTACGACATTTTCCATACTAACAATGTGTATATGGGTAAAATTTTTATAACGGGACAATTACTAAAAATTGAAAGTCAAAAACTGAAATTAGTTTTTGACCCGCAGCTCATATATTTTTTTAAGCCTTCATGTTTCCTAAGGACATATGTAAAGTGGCCACGAAAGATTTCTAATAGTTAAAAAATTATAAATATTTGTTTCCTGGCATCACAAAAATCATCATTTCGGCAACGGTTGGAAATGTGTCTAAAATGGGTTGTTTAGTATAATTTCTGGAATAAAATTGTATAGAATTTATAGTATGTTATAAGGAATTTGCAAGTAGGACATAATTCTCCATTCGTATACAAGTTGAAAGTATTTGAACTCATTTCCAGATACACTTATTTTAGAATTCTTTAAAAAGTTTTATTTTCAAATTTAGGCTATTAACTTTGGTGTATTTATATTTATATGGCCAGTATATGACCATGGTTAATTATTCTCAGGCTAATAAGTGTTTAGATCGATTAATTTTATAACAATTAAAATAATTTGGGCTGTTACCGAAATGACGTTGTTGCCGATTGATATCAATAATACGTCTTAAAATATAAAAACTGCAGTTTCTGCAAAATAATCTTATTGTCAGTCATTGAACACTAAACAAAAGTTAACATGACATGAGAAAATTTAAATGAACACAATACAGTATGATGTGACTTAACAATAAATGTTCCATTACTGTAAGTCACTTTTTATAAGCATGATGGACGAAAAAAAACATTGTTATTCTTATTTAGATTATGCTTCAGAATGGATTTAATATGATATGATCGATGACACTGCTTCAATTTGATTCCCATAATTCTTCTAGATATTTGAAATGTACATGTGAAACATAGACCTCTTTCGAGTTTATTGTTTTGAGGAAATACTTGTGAAGCCATAACTGCAATCTCTGATGCAATCTTAATTTTCTTCTTGAATTTGCGACTTCAAAATCTAGGTTATTAATTAAGGAAGTGAAAGAGAAATATACTTGAAACTTGATTTTTATTAAAAATGATACCATGGGGAAGCAAATTGATGGAACTCTGTGTTTGGTAATGAATCACTTTTCTCCGGCAACAAACTGACAATCCGTTCTTGCAGTGGAACTATTACAAATTCTGATAAAACATGAATTAATAATTAAGGAAATAAACGAACATAATTATAGATAAATATCTAATAGACAATTTTGCGCCTATGAAATTGTTTCCGTAATGACGTTTCCGAAATGACGAAATCTGATAAAATGATTCCTAGATACCTCATTTATCAACCGAGCAATATGAAATGACGAGGTTATGTTTAGGGATATCGGTATTACTACAAAAATCACTTAAAAACGCCCTTCTAAAATTTATTTAAAAAAAGCATAAATATTTACAAAAACTTATTGGCATTTCTGGACTTAATATAACACAAGCTACATTTAGGTGCACATGCGTAGTAATACCAGGTTATAGGCGCGAAATATTCAAATATATTGGTTATTTCCGGTAAGACGAGTAACCCTTCGGACATAAAACAATCGAATATTAAAATATAACTATGATTGATCGGAAAAAGACTGGTATATATGAATAGTAGATACTTTGAAAATTACGAAACTAATTTCTGTAATACTTTAGAAAAATATATTAGGGGAAAATACCTTTTAAAGTTAAGAAATCGAGTTTAGGACAGTTACCGGAATGACGATTTCCATCAAATATGTATAAATTCAAAAAAATATGAGTTACCATGATTTCCGTTATCTTTGTACCAGTTAGATATCTATAGCGATTGTCCCGATATAAAAATGTTACCCATATATTACTAACTTCAGGCCAAATAATTTTTTTGCAACATTTTAAAATTTCACTTCCCACCCGTTGTTGGTTTTGTTCAAAATATTGCCCAAAATTTTGTGGGCCCTTACTCTTTTTTGTGCTCGTATTTAACTATGCCCATTTACCCACATCTCCATTAAAAGTTACTTCTTCTTTCTTTTCATTATTATTGGTTTCAGCACTCAAAATCCATGTCATCTTCTGAGTCAATTAGAGGGATAACTTCGATTTCTTCATTTGTAGGATCACTATCATTTTCTTTCTGATTTTTACGCTTCTTTTTGATTTTTCCTGAGTTTTTTTAGGAGCTTTTTCTTCTAACAGTCTAGCTAATACGTGTGGTGAAGTGATGCCTTCTGCTCCAGTTGCAACTTTCTTTTCATTTTTGGAAGTTGGTCCTCTTCTGAGTGTCCAACAGTTTTTAAAAGAAGCTCTTGAAATGATAATCTCAGTTCCGGCTGACGTTCTCTCCCACTTTTTGAGTGGGAGTACAATGCCAACTTTCAATTTGATCACAGTCCAGGAACGTTTGGGGAGACGATGTAAGTTTTTCTAATGAATCGCTGGTGGTATCACTCTTAAATTTTCATTTTCTTGACACCCACCAAGAGAGGTTGCTACATTTGTTGGTGTGGTTCGAGTATTTGATTGCCCTTTAATTGTATTTTCCTGCTGGTCTTCAATAGCATTACTGTTTTTGTGAAGCTTGTTGCTTTTTCCATCTTTTCAAGCATTCTGGATCATATTTGTCTTCAGATATAACGTGACGATTAAATGCTTTTCTAAAACCATTCATGATGGTTACAGGATTGAGATACCTCCATGTTTGACCTATCAGTTCAGAGAAATGCTTTTTAGTTATTTTCATTCCTATATTTCTTTTTGCCAAGCCACTAATCTTTCATCCCATGTGCCCTTTAGTGATCTAAATAATAATAATAATAATAATAAGTCCGTAGTGGGGAATGAGCGGTGCCTAATTTATTGGAACTACTCGTTTCCCACCCTCAGGCAAATACAGGCCAATAAACCTGATTTAGTCCTCCTCGACCACCAACTTAGGACAATGTTTGTCATTGAATTCTCCGCCCCAGGGGAAACAAACATTGTTCTGAAAGAGGAGAAAAAACGGACTAAATATCGAGATCTTCTCTTCGAACTCCGTAGACTCTATCCGGACCACACTGTTAAACTAGTGGTTCTTATCATAGGATGCCTAGGTGGGGTGAGGCGCACATTGCTTTAGGAATTGAAGACGATACCGGCATGCCGAAACTCGGCAGAAATCTTAGCCGGAAGAATGCAGAAGGCCGTTATCCTTGGCTCGTTACGACTGCTCAGAGCACACGATTCGCGGACCCAGTGACCACTGACCCTACGGCGTAGGGAGTGGTCTCTGGTATTACCAGCGTACCCTCTCTGGCATCGGAGACAGAGAGAAGGGCGACTGGCTTCACAAAAAAAAGAAAAAAATAATAATGATAATAATAATAATAGCTTTATTGCCCAACAGAGAACCCATTTACAGGACAATATGTAATAATTGTTAGTATATTACGTAATGAATGTTGTAAGAAGCATATTACGCACGAATGGAAAAGTTACGGACGATGCCGCGTAGCGGCGAGTGCGTATTTCCATGAGTGCGTAATTGCTTTACAACTCGAATTATGTACTATACTTTACCTACGATCATATTTATTTATTTATTTAGTAAAATCTGGATTCAGTTTACTTGTCAACAATATTATTCAACAAAAATTATGTCAGTGTTGACAGCGTTTGAAAAATACGTAGGCGCATTTGTTTTTTAAACCCCGCGTCAGCGATATAAGCCACCTATAATTGCGTGTCTCGTGCGATTTGTTTACAGTGCGATTTATTTACAATATGTAAAGTTCAATTTACATAGATGGCAGGTAGTGTGTTTTTTACTATTTACAGTAGTGATCGTAGGTAAACATAATAAAAAGGAAAAACATACTTATAAAAATTTTACATATCTAAATCTAACAACGAAACAAGTAATAATTATATAATAAAACTAGCATGATAACAAACAAAGAATTACATAACACTTACATCGACATTGAGAATGGCTATTTGAATGAGTGTGTTTAGTGAACAATAATTTATATCACATATATTAGATAAGTTATTAAAATTTTGACACATGACATAAACTGGTGATTTTAATAAAATATTTGTTCTAGGTATATCACATCTAAAGGTTGGATTTTGTCTTGCGTTAATTCTGGGTACATTATAATTAATAATACCAAGTAAAGCACAGCAATCAATCTTATTATGTAATAACTTATATAAAAATATTAATGACATGCAAATTCTTCTTAAATCTAAACTAATTATATTAAATCTACTGGTTAAATAGCTATAACTTATTCCTCTTTCGGGATAAATACCATCCACTTTGAATACCAAATATTTCAAAAATTTTCTTTGAACCCCTTCCACCGTGCTTTTATGACGATTATAGTATACCAAATCAGTGCTGCATACTCGAGTCTAGAGCGGACATAAGAAAAATACAATGTTTTTAAAACATCAATATCTGTAAAATTTGTACAGTTTCTGACGATGAATCCATAAAATTTCATTGCCTCAGACACTTTTATAAAGTTATATGCTCATTAAAACTAAGTTTGCAGTCAAATAACACACCCAAATCCTTAATGGAATTACATCGAGATAATGCATTATTCTCAATATGATATATAAATTCACATATTGTTTGTTTTCGTGAAAAGGTAGTAATTTTGCATTTCGAGACGTTAAGGCCTAATTTATTACCTACTCACCAAGACTGAACGTGATCTAGATCAATTTGAAACTTTCTACAGTCATCAATACAAGTTATGTTTGAATATATTTTTAAGTCATCAGCGTAAAATAGATTACAACAATCTAGAACATCACTTAAATCATTAATAAATAATAGAAAGAGAAGAGGACCAAGGTTTGACCCTTGAGGGATGCCCGAGGTAACAGTATAACAAGACGAATTAAAGCCATTATACCGTGTGTGTAGTCGCGGGCTAGGCATGGGGAGTAAGAATTACAACATCGCGTGTGCCAGCTGGCTGAAATGAAATAACAAAGCTGGGATGTTCCACTGACGAACGAATTTACGGCTGCCGGTGTTGTCAGATCTCTCGCGCTACGTGAATGTATATGCCTAATGGGAAATTACACGCACGGTATGTGACATACTGTTGCCTTTTCGATAAATAACATTTAAGAAATTCAATAGCGCTAACATGGAAACCAAATTTCGATAGTTTGCCAAGTAAGATTCTATGATCTATCCTGTCGAAGCCTTTGAAAAATCTGTGTAGATGACATCCGCCTGCCCCTGACGGTCTAATGTGTTGGCAACATATTGCATTAAGACAGCTAAATTAGTAACTGTTGACCTGTTACTCATAAACCCATGTTGATTGGGCGATATTTGATTACGAACAGAGATGTAGATGCGATCATACAAAATAATTTCTAAGATCTTCGAAAAATTTTAGAGGAACTAGGGCTTTGTCACTGCTTTTAAACACTGGACAAACTTTGGCCACCTTCCAGCAAATAGGAAACGTCTTTGTTTTTAAAGCAAGATTAAATAGTGTATACAATGGTACAGCTAGAACACCTACACAATATTTTACAATAAAAGACGGTACATTATCAGGACCCGATGTCATTTTGTTTTTTTAACTTCTTTGTGGCAAGTAAGATTTCATTTTCAGATATGCTTTGAAAATTAATATTTTCATGGTTATCATGCAATTGGGTAATATTCACATCATCAGTACCTGGTAGTCAGTATACACTTTTAAAAAACTTTCCAAAAACATTCACGATGTTTATCATAGAACTTATTTGTTGGGAGATTTCTCCGCGTACTTTTCCAAATATACTTGTTGAGATTTGAGTAATAAAACACTGAATGAAGTAGACTGTATATTTTCTTCTTACGATTGCATAGGTACATAACAATACGGTTGCTTGCTTGTAACTGTCATAGATTTAAAAATTTCTAGAAAAGTGGTGTCGCCACCAGCAAGGGGTGGGGCAGTGAACCGCTATCCAACACCCGCGCACATGCGCATCGTCAGGGGGGATTTGGGGTCAAACATTATTAATATATGAGACTTTGCCAGGAATTCTAGAAGTTCCATTTTTAATGTACATATGACCAGAAGCATTTCGGATCGTTGGAAATTGATGATTGGACATTTTCAATGTAATTTCAGTATGCAACACTTATTTGTTCCTTCACTAAATATCGCAATCTTCTAAATTCTTGTAAAAAATAGTCATTATGAGTTTTTTTATATTTCTTAAACAGTTTAGCTTTACTTTTTACATTCTTAATAATATTTGAATCAAACCATGGTGGATAACTGCGCTTATATGTTTTATACAAGGTGACGTTTTCATCGAAAGTTTTATAAAGGAGTTCATAAAATTTATGTACGGCTACTTCAATATCATCTATTTCAGTTAAAAATGACCAATCTAATTCAAATAATGAGATGTACAAAGACACAAAGTCAGCTTTTCTAAAAAGTTTTTTGATTTAAATTATGTGAGAATTAGGAAGTTTCCATTTTTCTCATTTTCTCGTAATAAATAGTCGTAAAAATCTAAAAAATATCTATAATTTTTTTTTTTAATTCTCTATAAATAAAAAAGTTATGGTCCTTCCAAGTTTAAAATGCCGCGATCATTTGGACTGAGCTCGATTACGTCACAATACATGATTCTGCCAACAGCGAGCGGGCGCGGGCACCTTTATACTCGCACCGGCAGTTTATAGCCAGCTTGCATTTGAGTGCCGAAAAAATTGCTAAAACATGCAATTTTGGCACGTTCATATTTGTCGAAAAACACCATTGGGACGGCCGTATGATGTCGCGACGTAAAGAGGAAGTCTTCCAGATAAACCTGATCGTAAATTGCACGGCGAAATTCGAAAATTCGGCTCGGCACGAACGAATCAAAAGTGACATTTTGTGACATTTCAGAAAATCGAGCACATACACTAAATAAAGGGAACATACAGTGCGCCGCCGGCATGGCAAGTCAGCGCTTTGTGTATTGTGACGTCACGGTGGACTTCAGCCGAGGCGAAGTATTCAAATAAGAAATTGAATAAGTTCGTGAGTTTTTCAGATATCGAGATAATTTTTTTTTTGTTTGACTAGTTATCTGAAAGACTACTAAATGAGGTTGAATGTACATGATATTTCTAAAATAGGAAACTTCCTAATTGTGGTTCATTTACCCCTCTTTTAGAAAGACTGATTATCAAAGATGGATGATACACATCCTATTTAACAAGTGGTGTATTATCTCGTATAATTTCACAATTTATATTGGTTATAACTAGGTCGAGTAATCTAGCCATGTTATTCAGTATATTATTACATTGTCTAAAATCGAAGAAATTTAAAAAATTCATGACACAATTAGTTTTTCTTTCACTTAGATCTAAATTAATAAAGTTAGGAACATTAAAGTCTCCAAGTAACATGACATTTTCTGCTTGTAAAATTTCAAATTGTTCAAGGGAATCAAAGAATAACTCATTCATCTAATGTCATTGAAGGAGGCATATATAAAACTAAAATTAAAAATGTACAATTTACAAAGAATTTGACAGCAAGCAAATCAACTACAGGAAAATTCAAATCGAAAAACGAAACATCCAGAACTTTTGAGTGCCAACAATACTCCTCCTCCATATCGTTGATTCAAAGTTTGAAATCCTTTCTGTGTACTAGATACGAGGCAGAAAATAATTCACTATTAAAAACATCGTTAGGAAGTCCTGTCTCACTTAAAGCTATCATGTCAAATTCACATTCACTTACCGACGAGTAAAATTCATCAATTTTTGTATTAAGGCCACGAACATTCTGGTAATAACAGGTTATATCACAGGTTCTGCTGGGCATTTCTAGTTTAAAGCAATAATTTTAGGAATACCTTTAATATATTTGATTTTAAGATTTTGCTCTTCACCATCCTCTCGCTCCTTCTATAATGTTCAATTTGGCGAGGGGTACGATCGTAAGAGATAGAAATGTTTTTATAAAACCTGTTATTTTTTAGAACTTTCCGTATTACACTGTTTTTCATCATCTAGAGTAATTTGAATAGGGCGTTTTTTTGTAGCATTAAAAGTTCACAATCGTAAAGGTTTGATGAAGACAGATAGATCCAGTGGTTGAAGAAGGTGGGCTAGTATGAGGAGGAAGTTTCAGAATTGTAATTTCATTATTCGTTGCTAGTTCTATTAGGAAAATGGTTATGTGGGTACTATGTCCATCACAGATGATGAGAATCGGAGGTTCTAGTCTGAGCACAGGCAGTTGGGTTTTTTGGATATAATTTAAAAATATATCGACTTCTATCCAGCCTTTTTTGCTGGCAGCAAATGCCATTCCCTCAAAAGAATTTCGTTTATCTGGGACCCACGCATCCCATATATCTTTCTCCTTATAAACAATAAGTGGTGGAGCTTTTAATCCTGAAGCTGACACAATAGATAAGATAGTGGTATTTTTTCTTCCAGGACCTGATACTGTTCTGGAAGAGGGTTTTCCTTTTGCACCAACAATTTTAGTTTTATATGGATCATGAGAAAAATAACTCATCAATATTGCAAATATGTTGAGATTTATCGCGCAATGATAAATCTGTTAAGGTCGTAAGTTAAGGTCTTATCTAATCTACAGTGGGAATCATTTATCATTTATTAATAAGTTCACATACTACATAAACAAAAACACAAAAACTATAAAAAAAATGAACAAATCCAAAGGAAAAAAAGAATGGATAACGTCAGGCCTCCTTCAATCTGTAAAAGAGAAAAATTCTTTATACCATAAAATGAAACAAAACCCAGAAAATACATATATTTAATCAGACAATACAAAAAATATAAAAACAAACTAACGCAATTGATTAAAAATGCTAAAACGCATTACTATAATAGTATCATAACAAAAAATAAGAACTCTACAAAAGAACTTTGGAATGCGGTAAATCGAATTTGTAATAAAAGTAATAATGATACGATTTTAAAGGAAATTGAATTCGATAACAAAATTATTAAAAATGAAAAAGAAATAGCTGATACGTTTAATCAGCACTATATTAATATGGGTGAATCTTTAGCAAAGCAAATACAAAATACTGGTCAACTTAGTGATAATGAGAAATACCTTGAAAATTCAATATTTTTGCAACCAACTAACGAAACTGAATTAAGAGAGGTTACAAATAGTTTAAAAGAAAAGAAGGCACCTGGTTACGATAATATTAAAGCCGAAACCCTAAAACACACCATAAATGAAATAAAGCAACCACTTATTCATTTGATCAATAGCTCGCTTGCACAAGGGATATTTCCAAATGTATTAAAAGTTGGAGTTATAAAACCCCTATATAAAAATGGCGATAAATTAAAATTAATCAACTATAGACCTATTGCACTAATTTCCAATGTTGCCAAATTGCTTGAAAAGATACTAAAAAATAGAATTGTGAAATTTTTAGATAAATTTAATATTATATCTAACAGGCAATTTGGATTCAGGGAAAGAAAGTCCACAGAAGATGCTATAGCCTATTTAACAGGGTTAATTTATAGAAAATTAGATAATAATAAGCCATCTCTGTGTGTTTTTGTAGACTTAGCAAAGGCATTTGATACCGTCTGTCACAAGCGACTATTGTCAAAAATGCAGAAACTCGGGTTTCGAGGAAATGCTTTCCAACTCATAAAAAGTTATCTTACAGGGAGGACCCAATATGTACGAATTAATGAGGCTCTAAGTAATTCACGAATTATAAATTGGGGTGTCCCTCAAGGAACTGTTTTAGGGCCGATTTTATTTATTATTTATATAAATAGTCTACTTACCCTTAATAGTGCAGGAGAAATTTTGAGCTTTGCTGATGACACCGCTATATTTTATAGTGCAGACACGTGGCAGGACCTAAAACAAATAGTAGAGAAGGATTTCAAAAACATCAAAAATTAGTTTGACACAAATATCTTAACTATAAATAACATGAAAACCAAATACCTTCCTTTTACATCCTTAGTGAATAATCTCCCAAATTTCGGTCCTTTGAACATATCATCAAGTCTAATAATTGAGGAAGCAAAATCGATGAAATACTTGGGTATTGTGATTGACAAACACCTTCGTTGGGATTTGCAAGTAAATTATATTACAAATAAAACTAGATATTTATTATCACGTTTCAAATTCCTGAAACAGTACCTAAGTATTAGTCAATTAAAGACATTATATTTTGCATTAATACAGACGCATTTCACCTATGGAATAATAGGGTGGGGAGCAGTGGCAAATTGTTATTTGAATAAATTAATGGTTTTACAAAAGTGGTTTTTAAAAATTATATTAAATAAAGAATATACTTATTCAAGAAATAGTTTGCTACAAGAAATGGCTGTTATAGACATCCGTCAATTATATGGTTACTCTCTTCTAATGAACCTTCAAAAAACAAAAAATATAGATTTTAAGAAACATGGTTATGACACCAGACTAAAAAATATAATTACAGTAAAACCAAAAGTTTATAAAACAGTTGGTGTAAAGAATCACACTTATTTATCTGTAAAATTATATGACTACTTACCTGATGATATAAGAAATGTGAAAAATATGTTTATGTTTAAAAAGAAAGTAAAAACATGGATTTTGGAATTTCCTAGGAACCAAATGAATAATATCCTTCAAGGCAATTTTTTGAGAAGTTATTGAGATTTATATGATGTGTTTATTTTACTTATCGTTATTTATTAAGTTACGTGGTATGTGTATATTTGATTTTATAGTGTCTAGTATGTAAGTAAATGTATATGTGTATGTATGTGTAAATATTATATTATACATAGATATTAGATATAAATGTAATAGTAAAATGTCCACACTCCCAACATCACAAACAAGTATCTACTAGAATACTTCTGTGAAACCCGAGTGTTTATTTGGAAAATTTCTTTCTTTGTCAAATGATGTATCTAATCTTTTAAATTCAAATAAACATTATTATTATTATTATCTAAGATATCGAAGTAATTGTTTATTATGAATGGGTCAACTTTTTGCGAGCATACTCAACTGACTGGAGCTTCTTTATACTGAGGTCATGACGTATTTTAAAGTACCTGAACCAGTCATTGCCCGGTATATTAAGTTTCAATGATGTTTTGAGTTTGTTTTCTCTAATATAATTTGCTACAGTCAACAACAGTTCTTTTCTTGTGACTTTAAAGCCCCACTTTTCCCTTGTTCGAAGATCATTAGCCAATCGTGTTTCATCTTCTTTTGGAATGTGTCTCGCTTTTCTGTCCACGAGTACCTTTTAAATGATAAAACAGTTGTTTTCGGAATTCGATAAAATCTGTGAATTCATTAGTCAAACAGTAAATGACGAAGCTGTCAGCTTTTTGGTGACAATTTAAAATGATATGTTCAGTTTAGAGAATATTATTTAGGTATTATGCAAATCACAACTTACACACTTTTTTATTATGAAAATACCTACGTTCTGTATATTGTTGCCCTAATCTGGGCACGCTAATATACTAGTTAGGTAAATACTGTAAAACACTCATTTTTGGAGAACCAATCAAAACAACTACTCTTTTAGCTAATACTGACGAAGTATTGAATTACATGATGGGATTCTTAGCATTTTAAAGAAAAAAATATTGAAAATACTTAGATCATTTATTTACCCTTAATCATTCACACTTTTTTTATTCAATATGGAATTATCTAATTTCTGTATATTGGTACCTTAATCGGGTCACGCTAATATACTACCTAGGAAAACACTTTAAAACACTCATTATTGGAAAACCAATCAAAACAACTACTCTTCTAGCTAATACTGACGAAGTATTGAATTACATGATAGGATTCCTGGCATTTTAAGGCAAAAAAATATATTGAAGATACTTAAATTATTTATTGAAATTCAGTCATTCACAAGAATTATTGAACCTTACATTCTATTTCAACTCTAGAAAAGTTGTACAAGTTTTTTCGAACTCTTTAGTTCTCATCAGTAGAGTATAGAAACATTCATTCATTATCTACAAGCCTATTCTTGATTTATATTAATTATTTTTTATTTATTTGCTTTTATCATGATTAGAGAATATTATTTAGGTATTATGCAAATCACAACTTACACACATTTTTATTATGAAAATACCTACGTTCTGTATATTGTTGCCCTAATCTGGGCACGCTAATATACTAGTTAGGTAAATACTGTAAAACACTCATTTTTGGAGAACCAATCAAAACAACTACTCTTCTAGCTAATACTGACGAAGTATTGAATTACATGATGGGATTCTTAGCATTTTAAAGAAAAAAATATTGAAAATACTTAGATCATTTATTTACCCTTAATCATTCACACTTTTTTTATTCAATATGGAATTATCTAATTTCTGTATATTGGTACCTTAATCGGGTCACGCTAATATACTACCTAGGAAAACACTTTAAAACACTCATTATTGGAAAACCAATCAAAACAACTACTCTTCTAGCTAATACTGACGAAGTATTGAATTACATGATAGGATTCCTGGCATTTTAAGGCAAAAAAATATATTGAAGATACTTAAATTATTTATTGAAATTCAGTCATTCACAAGAATTATTGAACCTTACATTCTATTTCAACTCTAGAAAAGTTGTACAAGTTTTTTCGAACTCTTTAGTTCTCATCAGTAGAGTATAGAAACATTCATTCATTATCTACAAGCCTATTCTTGATTTATATAAATTATTTTTTATTTATTTGCTTTTATCATGATTAGAGAATATTATTTAGGTATTATGCAAATCACAACTTACACACATTTTTATTATGAAAATACCTACGTTCTGTATATTGTTGCCCTAATCTGGGCACGCTAATATACTAGTTAGGTAAATACTTTAAAACACTCATTTTTGGAGAACCAAGCAAAACAACTACTCTTCTAGCTAATACTGACGAAGTATTGAATTACGTGATGGGATTCTTAGCATTTTAAAGAAAAAAATATTGAAAATACTTAGTGTGTAAGTTGTGATTTGCATAAGACCTAAATAATATTCTCTAATCATGATAAAAGCAAATAAATAAAAAATAATTAATTGTAAAATATAAATCAAGAATAGGCTTGTAGATAATGAATGAATGTTTCTGTACTCTACTAATGAGAACTAACGAGTTCGAAAAAACTTGTACAACTTTTCTAGAGTTGAAATAGAATGTAAGGTTCAATAATTCTTGTGAATGACTGAATTTCAATAAATAATTTAAGTATCTTCAATATATTTTTTTTGCCTTAAAATGCCAGGAAGCCTATCATGTAATTCAATACTTCGTCAGTATTAGCTAGAAGAGTAGTTGTTTTGATTGGTTTTCCAAGTGTTTTAAAGTGTTTTCCTAAGTAGTATATTAGCGTGACCCGATTAAGGTACCAATATACAGAAAGTAGATAATTCCATATTAAATAAAAAAAGTGTGAATGACTAATGGTAAATAAATGATCTAAGTATTTTCAATATTTTTTCTTTAAAATGCTAAGAATCCCATCATGTAATTCAATACTTCGTCAGTATTAGCTATAAGAGTAGTTGTTTTGATTGGTTCTCAAAAAATGAGTGTTTTAAAGTATTTACCTAACTAGTATATTAGCGTGCCCAGATTAGGGCAACAATATACAGAACGTAGGTATTTTCATAATAAAAAAAGTGTGTAAGTTGTGATTTGCATAATACCTAAATAATATTCTCTAATCATAATAAAAGCAAATACATAAAAAATAATTAATTGTAAAAAGATATGTTCAGTTGTTCACACTTCCGAATCACATTTTCCCAGGTCACCTTAATGATATTCTATACTTGAAGACCAATATCAGCTTTACAACAGTGACATTCCTTCGAGTCATAAATTTCAGGCTCAATATCGCCTCCAATAGCTTCATCTAAAGAAGGGTGATTTTGAATTATCTCCCTGTACCACGAGAGCTTGACGTCTTGTTCCCATTTTTCATTACAACTACTCAGTATACTTGCCACATTATCAAATTTTATTTTCAATATTCAGACAAATAACCTTTCAAAGTTTTTCCTCTTCAGTAATGTGACAATTTTTTTTGTGCTATCAGATCGGTAGTTTATCTTAGTTTTCATCACTGGATTTTGGTTATGCTTTACATTTGTGTGTTCAGATTTTTTAATTAGTCTCTTTGATTTCTTAATTCCGTCAGTTTTGTTTAGAATATCCAACATAGCCTTAGCTGTATCTCTTGAAATAAACGAAATAAGAGGATAAGTTAATAGGAACTTTTCTGCTAAAAAATAACTTGTTTTTAGCAGAAAGGGCCTGTCAAGTGGCGCCCCTTAAAATTTCTTGAATAAATTTATAAAGTTTAACATGTTAAAGTGATTGGTTTTTATATAAGCAAGTAAAAAATAAAACATATTCTCAAAAATAATCAACTCCTCGATTTTCGGAAATCCTAAAAAAACCGCAGTTAGCTGTCCCAAAAGTGCAAGTCCCAAACGTTCAAAAAGCCAAAATCCAAATTTTCAACAGTCAAAATCTAATTCTGCGGTAGGTGGGTATAATATTAAAGCACATGTATTTGCTTTTGGAAATCGATTTGCATCATGAAGAAAATTCTAGAGTTGGATTTTTTGGAAATCCTAGTGCAGGTATCTTATCAGCCCCCGTCGTAAATGATAAGAGATTATCTAGTGTTGCTTTGCAGTCCCCATAACATAAGAAAAACATTAATTCTTAATTATTAATTCTTATTATTATATAATATTATATATATATATATATATATATATATATATATATATATATATGTATATATATATATATATATATATATATATATATATATATATATATATAATTATTATATTCTTAATTAATTAATATTCTCCATTGCTATATTCTGAGTCTTTTCTGTTTCTGCTGCTGAAGCCATCTGACTGATATGTTTCCATAACATTACTAATATTTTCTTGAGATTCATTTTATATTAAGTTGGTCAGGTCTTCAAAATCTTCGTTATATTGAGAAGATGAATCGTGAAGGCTGCAGGCTCGTTCTGATTCTAAAGATTTTCTTCTCTTCGTCTTCTTCTTTTTTCTCTTTTTTTATTAGTTTTATTGTTTTTGGCTGTAACTATTTCGGAGTTATTTTATTTATGTTGTAGCGTTCCACTATGTTAAAAATACATTTTTCATACAGTCTGTGAAGACACTCAATATTGGTGGACCCTGTACGTATATCAACCATTGAGTATATATATTTTATACAAACTGTTGTTTGGTTTATAATAACTATTTGTTAATTTTGTATATTTATTTAGAAACATTTATTTATGTTACAGTTTCTGTCACCATTTTCCATCACACACTGGAAGGCTTAATTAATATTTACATATTTATATTAGAAAATATATTATACTGAATTTAGGTATAGTTAGTTACATATGTTATAGTAATTTAAATATAGGAATTGTAATTACGAACATGCCCATTGAGTAGATTGCTGCCGGGTAGGGGTAAATCTAGCTTCCCTTCTTCATTCATAAATGCAAATTAATCATTTTCAAATTTCGGTAGCAGCAAACCGGTACTTCAAAGTGATAAGTAATTAGACATAAAAGTTGTCAAATTTGTTCTATCGCGTTTAACTAAGTGCATCCACATGAGTAAATGTATTTATATTTGTTTATATATTCCTTAAATTAATAATTAACGGCACTAAGCCATATATATATATATATATATATATATATATATATATATATATATATATATATATATATATATATATATTTTATTTAACTAACTATACAATTTCACATGCAAATTGAACCTTACATCTAAACCACGCGTTAATAATTGTTTTCTCTTTCTTTTTAAACGTAGAAGTTTTGCTGCTTTATTTATTTATATATTTATTTATTGATTTTTGAGAATCATTTACATCAACTTAAGTTGATCTTTTGCCAACGGATTATTCAGCCTATAATTCAGTTGTATTCGTTTAATTTTAAACAAAATTTTGGGAGTCATTTCTTCATATATGAGATTCAGCATCCATTTGGTTTTGTTTCAATCAATCAATCATTAAATTCAAAATCAGGATCAGCTAGGGAATCAAAAATAGCGAAACTTCGGCGTTATTTAGGAAGTCCAAACATCTTTAACATCCAGTAGCTTACATGTCTTACCCCAGTGGTGTGTGGAAACAGGAGGCAGAAACTCAGGGACACGGCCAGGCTATCAGCTATACAGAAGCCATCATCAGGAGGTGAGACTATTGTATCTTTTTATGATTTGTGCTACGATTTGTGTGTGAATTCTATATTTTCCGATACATGGACTTGATTTTCGAACTGTATATTTGTCACTATATATTTTGCATTATCGTATATTATTTATTTAATTTTATAGGTGATTAATAATTTTTATATGACGATTTACATATAGTATCTTTTCTTTTCATAATATTATGGGTCATACGCCTGACACCTATTAATTTTGTCATTTTTTTACCAATATTTCTAGAGTATAATAAATAATATAATTTTACCTCAAACTTGCTATTTTCAATTTTCTTGTTTGTGGCTGTCCTAAGTTATTCTCAGGTTATTCCACAGCGATCTACTTTTCGACCATAAGAGGGTAGCATTTAAGTCAATTAATTTTTTCTGTGGATGGCGCCCTAGGTAAAATCTTTTAGTTACGCTTCTTCTTTGGTCGGAAGGTAAATCGGTTTGATTTTTGACACTGTGAGTATTGTGGGTTTAATCTTTGGCCTCATTTAAAAATATAAAACAAAATATAATTATTATAAAAAAAATAGGAACCCACGAACCCAGCTCTCCCACGGGATTGGCTATTCGCTAGCCCTCGGATTTGTTTTTGTTTAAAATATTTATATTTTAATCAGGATTAAGTTCGAGTGTAACAATGTCTAGAATTTCGTCAGAATTTACACTTTTTCCAGGGTTAAAATTTACCTTTCTTTTCCTTCTAGGTTTACTTATATCAGTTTTTGCAAACCTTTGATCTTGCAAAAACTGAAGAACAGTTTAATTGAAAATTCTAGAATTTTCTTGATCTTGCTGTTGACGATTCGTCTCATTTTCGGCTGTCATATGTGGTATTTTATTTAAAATGTCTTTTCTATTTAAATTCCTAATTAACGAAAATCACTTATTAAATTTGATTTACGGTTCACTCCCAGATCGTTTAACAATTTTTGTAGAATATTGGGAAAGTCAGACTTTGCTAATATCTTTGAGCCTTTTAGCTTTCCTCGCATAATTTTATAACCTCGAGGTTTATATGTGAAGACAAATTGTCTCCTATTACAGCTTTGGAACCTTCGTACTTTTTTTTTTTAAATTGGTAAAAGTAGATAGTCCAGTCTTCAGTCTTCAAAACATTCAGTCTCAAACAAACCACTTACTGTTCGGTTGTATCTGGTTCCTTTAGGACCATATAATGTCCAAGTATCATAAATATTTTTTGTTGATTTACAGGACATAAGGGAGAGTTTCTTCTGCAGCATTTCCACATGACATTATTGAAATGGCGCACTTTTAGATGAGTTTAGAACAGAACCCTCTCTGGATATTCACATCCCCTTTTCGTCAACACTTTTTTGCGACCAAGATCATCGACAAGATTGGTCTCATCGTAGTTCCAAATATTTTGTGTTGGAATATCTTTCAGTTCTGTTTCCAAACGGTCAAAATAATTATTAATTGTTGTTGGAGTTATTTCTCCTCTTGCATTTTTATAATTGTTGCAAAACGTTCCGATAATCGTGGTGTCGTGTCGTGATAATAACAACCGTGGCCATTCATATGATGGATACTTGTTTTTAAAGGCTTTTCTTGTCCAAATAATGTTTTACTAGTTATCTCAATTCAAATGCACTTGCAGGAAACCCATACTCAGATAATTTAATTAGTGCACCTTCAAACTGATCCTCAATATCCGTTTGTTCTCCAAATTTTCTTTTGTGTGAATTTTTTCTTTTATTTTGTAAAGTTCCTTTTGATATCTTAAAAGTTTTTGCAGCTGTTCTTTTGCTCATTTCGTTTTGTATTTCATTTAATGCTTGCTTGAGGGCATCTTCAGTAAAATTGGCACAGCTCCTAAGAGCCAGGTGTTTTCTTATATTTTCTAACCATGGCTAACTAAAATTTTAAGTATTACCTATATTATGAAAGACAAAGTTAAATGTTAATTTAATATTGTTTTCCTTAAAGCCTTCATACATTCAAGAAATGACACCTAAACAAAATCCTAAAAAGATTTAACAATTAGGTACTAACCCTGACCACCCTCCCGTTATACAAAGGGAATTTTAAGGTTGAATTTAACTGAACCATTTGGCCAATGTCAACCACAAATACTTTGAATATGTAAGAGGCGAAATTGGAAAATATTAAAAAGAAAATTTTGAGGGTAATTCATTGTTGATAATGATAATAAAGCTGAAACAATTGGATAACCAATTTGTTTAATAGTTTCATCAAAATTCTTCAATCCCTCTCTCTCTATTTTTTTATGCATTTTTTTTATATTTATGTATACATATATGTATAATATTTCCATCGAATATTCTCTTGTGCGCAGACAAAAATAGCAAAGATCTCAGTCTGGATTACTGTGGCGAATTTGCCCAGAGCATAAGAAAGTTCAGCCTTTCACCGTATATTTCCGATTCCCGCTCCAGTACTTTCCTCATACCTCGATCCGTCTGTGAACCAGACGATATCGGAAGGCCTGAATATGTCCTCGAGTGGGTTCTAGTCATTCTGAGAAGGAGAAGGAAGGCACCATGTCATCACTCCTGGCATACAGAAGTGAGTGAGTCCCTATCACGTCGGAAAGGGCCCTTGTGTACCCTAATTGTTATCCTTCGGTCTTCCACTGACCACCGCACCTCAACCTGTAGGCCGCTTTCCGAGCCTCGGCCTCAATCACCAAATAAAGGAGCACGAGGTCCGAAGGGACCTCCAGAGCTGCTGTGGGGGTCGTGCGTATTACTCCTGTGACTCCCAAACAGGGGAGTCTTTGGAGTTGTGTTAGCATTCTGTTAAACGCATAGTTTGGTTACCGCAGGCCACCACACAACAGAAGCATAAGTGATCATTGGTCTTACTATCACAGTATAGTTCCACATTGTTACCCTGGGGTAAACCCCATGTTTTCCAAAAGGTCCTTCTACATACCCAGTGGGTTATATTTGTCTCTCTGTGTGATATTTCCGGGTCAACTTAAGTCCAGGATGGTACTCAGATTCTTCACCGCACTGGAGATCGCTAGAGTCGTGTCATAGTGTACTGGTTCGACGAAACCGCATAACCTGCGTCTCCTAGTGAAAATCACCAGTACTGCCTTAGATAGGTTGACTCTGGTCGTTGCATCATTTCTGTACGATCTGCAAGGCCTTTGCAAGAGACCGCTAACCGTATTTGGGAATTTTCCCGAGATGATAACACAGGCCCACAATTGACCATACCTTGTATTTTGACCCGCTGAACACGAATCTGACCTTAATTTTTCCCCTATACGTCAGGTTTTTTTTTGAAGCAAAAAAGTCTAATATTTATATATTTATTTGCTGTCAAAAGAAAAACCTGACGTCCTGGGAAAAACTAAGGTCAGATTCGTGTTCAGCGGCTCAAAATACAAGGGATAGGTATGGTCAGTACCCCGGCGCAGACAACTTTTTTTGTGTGGGCCTGTGTAATTTGCAGGTCATCTGCATAACCTTGCGCAAAAAGATCCTCATCCTCGAGTTCCTGGAGTAGACCATCGAGAACGATGTTCGGTAACAGAGGGGAGAGGACGCCTGCTTGTGGTCAGCCTCTCCTTACTGAAACTTTTACAAGCCGTTTCCTCGTTGGCAGCTATAATTTGCCTTCCCGCCAACATGGTCCTTAACCATCTGATGATGGTGTCATCGATGCCATGATAGGCCGCCGCGGTGCAAATTGAGTCGACGGAGGTACTATCAAACGCTCCCTCGATGTCCAGAAAAGTTCTAGTCGCAAATTCTTTGTGGTGCAGTGCCTTCTCAATCCTGGAAACGATCGGGTGAAGGACCGTCTCCACTGACTTTCCGGACTAAGGTGCTATTCTCAACAACCCTTGTGAAATTGCGTGCACGCGTTAATGTGAATACAGTATTGCGAAGGATCTCGGTTATCTTAATTCTCGACATAACATTACGAGCGTTCGTGATGCGGTGTGAGAAATGCGAATGGTCAACATGACAACAGTGTCCAAAGGTGTCATTCACATATGATGTGTGTTTTTTAATGTCAAAAAATATAACATTCGAGCAATCATAATGAATATAGTAGTTCCTACATAGCCTCACGTTATTTTGCTCGAGAGGTTCCGTCGATACATTCTAATTTTTAATCAGTGGGATCACAAGTGTGGATCCCAGCGTGATATCAATGACCTCCTGCCTTCGCTGAGTAACTCACACATTATTAATATTTATATCTTAGTTTGATATAAATAAAAGTAATTCACGCCAAAGTGCGGCGGCTCGCGGCTAGCCGATCTGGTGCGGGGCGGGGAACCGTGGGTCCTATTTTAGCTGAACCAGAGGAAGACTCAACAATTTCGCAGAACTTGACCAAAACAGATTATCTCACTATATAAAGAAAGTTAATAAAAAAAAATGATGTTAATTGTGGCGCCATCCACAGCGTGAGTGATATTACCTAACTTTCTCTATTATAGTGAAACCAGCTGCTGTGGAACAGCCTGGAATATAATCGGACAGCACAAACAAATATAATAAAAAAATTGAAGTTAAGATAGAAATCTACTTTTTATTAAATCTTTTAAGTGATGAAAATTTAACATAAAAGTTTAATGCAATTATCAATAAATGACATGAAAGTATGACGAAATTATCTTAATGATACTGCACAAAAGTTTGTAACCATGTTATGGTCAAATATTCGGAACACTATAAAAATTACTAGAAAAATATACACTTCTCACCACCTGATGATGGGTGTTGTAGAGACGAACCCTAGGTGAGGTCTCGTAGTCTCTGCCATGATACCACGCTCCGCACTCTTTGCTGCGACCCGATGGTAAGATGTCTCGGTACTGCTACGCCTAAATGTTTGCCTGAAGTTCTATTATATTTTCCACGAAGGTAAGTTGAAATATGACAAGATTCTTCTATTATCAGCTACTGATATAATGACGGTTGATTATGAGATGACCAGTCTCCACAGTTAAACTTGAGTAGTTATTACGTAATAACGTAATTATGTAGTATTATAATGGTTGATTTAGAGATGACCAGTCTCCTACTGCTTGAGCAATAATTAATAGTTGTGGTTGATTACGAGATTACTAATCTCTTTCTGTATGATACGTGATTGATCACAAACTTCAAGTAACTCTAAGTAACTTTATAGGAAACTTTAGTACTTTAAATAAGATACTTCTTAAGACTTTATAAGAATACTTTTTGAGAATTCCTTTTTAAGAATTTATGTAAGAATACTTCTTTTGAGATTTTAGGAACTTATTGAGATACTTTTCAGAGAACGGTAGAACTTCTGGCAAAATTAAAAAAAGAGAAACAATTCATTAGCACGTGGTAGTAAAAAATAAGGTTATGATTTAAAAAAATTAAATAAATTCAACAAATTGAAAAATATAGCTGAAAGCTGCAATATATTGTGAATTAAAATTATTTAAGAAAATAAATTACCTTTAAAATGTATGGATTACACTAGATGAATAATGATAATTTTAAAATTAACACGTGGCATCTGCTAATTTGATTATCAAACGAAGTTAACTGTTATTTACCGTTGCAGAACAATCAATGATTGATTAAGTGAATGGACTCTAAAATGAAAACTATTATCCACTCTAAGAGATCTACGTGGTAGTCGAAAAGTTTACAAATTGACATTGGCAACCTAACATTCTACAATGGAAATAATATGTTGGAAACCTTATTTATCAATACTTGAATTTATTCATTAATTCGAATGCATTTAGATATAATTAACGTCGAGAGTTTCGAGTGTGGTATGGTAGCAAGAGGCTATAACATAAAATAAGTACATATAATGACACAATGCTTAGAATTAACCTATAATAAAGCACTAGATGAATACAATCATACTCCGGGTGATTAATCTATAAAGATGGTAAAATATTGTACAGTAAGCTTAAGAAATTGAAAGGATTTAGTGTGTTTTAATTAAAAGTGCATATCATCTCAAATGGTATGCTACACGCATTACCCCGATTTACTATTTCTAAATCGGTACTGTAGTAGACTGCTGCCTCTAGGATTGACCAGGGATGTTGCTGCCATTAAGATGAATCTTAGAGAGGGAACCGATAGAATAGAGATCGTTTTCGGTTCTGTCTACCTCCCATATGACTCACCAACACCACTACCCTCAACTGATCTTGAAGGGTAGGTTCAATTTTGTACTGATAGACGGTTGTCTCTCATTATAGGATGTGACGCCAATGCTCACCATATTTGCTGGGGCACCTGTGCTGCCCCAGCAAATATGGTGAGCATTGGCGTCACATCCTATAATGAGAGACAACCGTCTATCAGTACAAAATTGAACCTACCCTTCAAGATCAGTTGAGGGTAGTGGTGTTGGTGAGTCATATGGGAGGTAGACAGAACCGAAAACGATCTCTATTCTATCGGTTCCCTCTCTAAGATTCATCTTAATGGCAGCAACATCCCTGAAACTCGGGCATTGCTATTGCCTGTACCTCTTTCGAGACATAAATATAAATATATGCCTTAGGTATGTTATGGACGGAGGAGGTTATTTACTCCGTTTATCTAAACCTCGAATGGAGCCTTAGCGAACCCAAGGCTCCTGTATCAGGGCTATTTGTGTTGCATATGAATTTGGAGTATTTCCATTTTTTTTATAACTACTCTACTATTCCGAGCCCGACAGCCCCTGCATAGCTGTTGCTGCCTCTGCTTCCCGGGGGTGCTTGGGATCCCAATGGATCACCTTCACCATCCCAGCCTGAGCGCGGTAACCCAGGTCCTCTATCTTCGCTGCGGAGGCCTCGTCGACGCCTACAATTAGCCGAAGCCCCTTGGCCGCAACCACCTGGACGTCGCAGACCTTCCACAGCTCCGTTCGGAGCTCTGGGTTGTGAAGCTTGTCCATATTGTTGTCCCAACTGTTTGTGTTTCTTGATCCGCCATCATATCCTCATATAACATTTTCATTTTCACTGTCTACATCCTGACCTGGCTCCTGACTCTCTTTGTGGGTTTTGAGGTGCTGGATGGCCCCATTTGGAGCTAGATTTCTGAGGTGTTCTCCCTCAGCAGTCCTCCCACCCATGTCTTCCTGACTCTTTTACGAGCCGCACCGCTACGTTTCCATCGCTTGGGCTGTTCATCTATAAAGTTCCTTCCATCTGGATGTAGAGGGTCTTTTGCAGATTGAGGGCCCATTCAGCCACCGCTACCATGACCTCTTTACCAGCTGCCTGACTATAAGAAAGGTTCTTGTGGACCTTCTTGTCGATATTGTTGTCCCAACTGTTTGTTTCTTGATTCGCCACCATATCCTCATTTAACATTTTCATTTTTAAGTTTTCCCTTGTCAGCCTTATTTTTACAATCCGAACAATATACTTCATAATATTCATAGTGGTTTCACGTACACTGGACACTCCAATCGTTGCCAGAGAGGTCTGTTCTGAAAAACAAGCTGCAAATATAAACCTAAGAAAAATACATTAATAAAAAGACTATAAAATGAAAATGTAATCAAAATTTTCCTTTTCCTTTTAAAATTCCTCTAATTCACATTCACAATATTCTTTTTTGCAACTCACAGGTAAATTAGGCATATTGATTGTCTTTACTTGGCGTTGTATTGTGATTGGAAAATTGCAAACGACAATTGGGCGCGTATTTTAAAAGAATTCTACCCTGTATTGTGAATAAGAGGTAGAGAGTAAGTGTCCAAAAGTGTACGATCAAATGAAATGAGGTGACCAATTGTTGATGGTTCAAAAGCTATTTAATTTTTTATATTTTTCCTGAAATCCCCTAGTGCGTTTACTAAAAAATTAATACAAGAACATGTGTTTTGTTGTTTTTTGTGGATTTTGAGTGGGTACACTTTTGCAATAAAAATCAGATTCTAACATGGTATAATACAAGTTGTTCATGATATAGCATATCTATTTTTCCTTACACAAAGCTGTAAATATAAACCAAGAAAAAATACATTAATAAAAAGACTATAAAATGAAAATGTAATCAAGATTTTCCTTTTCCTTTTAAAATTCCTCTAATTCACATTCACAATATTCTTTTTTGCAACTCACAGGTAAATTAGGCATATTGATTGTCTTTACTTGGCGTTGTATTGTGATTGGAAAATTGCAAACGACAATTGGGCGCGTATTTTAAAAGAATTCTACCCTGTATTGTGAATAAGAGGTAGAGAGTAAGTGTCCAAAAGTGTACGATCAAATGAAATGAGGTGACCAATTGTTGATGGTTCAAAAGCTATTTAATTTTTTATATTTTTCCTGAAATCCCCTAGTGCGTTTACTAAAAAATTAATACAAGAACATGTGTTTTGTTGTTTTTTGTGGATTTTGAGTGGGTACACTTTTGCAATAAAAATCAGATTCTAACATGGTATAATACAAGTTGTTCATGATATAGCATATCTATTTTTCCTTACACAAAGCTGTAAATATAAACCAAGAAAAAATACATTAATAAAAAGACTATAAAATGAAAATGTAATCAAGATTTTCCTTTTCCTTTTAAAATCCCTCTAATTCACATTCACAATATTCTTTTTTGCAACTTACAGGTAAATGAGGCATATTGGTTGTCTTTACTTGGCGTCGTTTTGTGATTGGAAAATTGCAAACGACAATTGGGCGCGTATTTTAAAAGAATTCTACCCTGTATTGTGAATAAGAGTGTACGATCAAATGAAATGAGGTGACCAATTGTTGATGGTTCAAAAGCTATTTAATTTTTTATATTTTTCCTGAAATCCCCTAGTGCGTCCACTAAAAAATTAATACAAGAAAATGTGTTTTGTTGTTTTTTGTGGATTTTAAGTGGGTACACTTTTGCAATAAAAAGCAGATTCTAACATGGTATAATACAAGTTGTTCATGATATAGCACATCTATTTTTCCTTACACAAAGCTGTAAATATAAACCTAAGAAAAAATACATTAATAAAAAGACTATAAAATGAAAATTCAATCAAGATTTTCCTTTTCCTTTTCCTTTTAAAATAACTAATTCACATTCACAGTATTCTTTTTGCAACTTACAGGTAAATTAGGCATATTAGGTTGTCTTTACTTAACGTCGTTTTGTGATTGGAAAATTGCAAACGACAATTGGGCGCGTATTTTAAAAGAATTCTACCCTGTATTGTGAATAACAGGGTGTCCCAAAAGTGTACGGTCAAATGAAATGAGGTGACCAATTGTTGATGGTTCAAAAGCTATTCAATTTTTTATATTTTCCCTGAAATCCCCTAGTGAGTCCACTAAAAAATTAATACAAGAAAATGTGTTATGTTGTTTTTTGTAATTTTAAGTTGTTCAGGATATAGCACATCTATTTTTCCTTTCACAAAGCTATCGATTAGAAAAGTATATGTACTCGTATAACATGTTGTCTATAAAAGAATGGGCCTCTAATGAATTTATAATAATATGATTACACAATCTAAAGTTGCTTAATATATTTTTTTTATTGGTACCCTATTTTGCTTATTTAAAGTACGCCTCAGTGTTTAAATTCAAGTTTTAAAAACGCGCGTGTTTTAAAGTTACCATGGCAACATCAAAGGTAAGCAAGTACAACTCGTTCATCTGTATCTGTTACCTTTTGCTCTTCCATCCATTTGATGAACTTGTATTCTTTTTTATAAGCGTCTTCCGATTTTTGCGGTATTAACCGCGATTCTGCTTTTCTATTTAAGTAATCAATATTAGAACTCATTTTAAAGCAATATACAATCAGTGACAACTGTAGTGACAATAATTAATCCTATGTGACAGATTGCAAATTAATTTTTGTTTTCTCATTTTCATGACACTGACAGGTATCCTGATGTCACATCACGAATTCAACCATTTTACATTCTTAATTATCGTTTCCATTTTTTGTAGTTATAATACCAGTATTTATGATTTCAAAGTGTACCAATAAAAAAAAATAGCGTAAAGTATTCGTGGATAACTGGTCTTTAAAACACTTGCTCTATTTCGAGCACTCCGGCTGCGCCGTCGTGCTCGAAAAATCGCGCGTGTTTTAAAGACCTTAATATCCACTTATACTTTAATATACTATTTTTTTAGTCCGACCAGAAAGTACACCCTTTCTGGAGACATTATCCGCCAGAAAATAACGTTTCCCGGGCTTGATACCGGAATGTGACATTAGAGATCGGCAAAGTCTTTTCCGATCCCTGCTATTCTCGTTTCTATGGAAACTAATTTATGTTAATTGTTGAGATAAGTGTCAAATAGATAAATAAATTTGACTTTTACGAGTTGCCAATTCACAAGTTATGGAAAATATGGATTCAGATTTTGAAGTGTCGGCCGAAAAAAAAAAAAATGTACGTTACATGACCGAAAAACAGTGTTTTGCAGGTCTCCCCAAGCTTCCAGGAATCTGCTTGGGTCGACCTGCAAAACACTACTTTTCGGTCTTGTAACGTAAATTACTATTATTTTGATGTGTACATATAATGGTTATAATTGAAATCCTCTATCAATACCGGCACGGTAGCTCAATCGGTTAAGGCGTATTGAGTGGCGAATACGCTGATCGACTCGCTACCGCGCTCTGGGTTCGACCCCCAGCCCCGGTATTGACAACATCGGGGGGTGTGGATGTATGTCTGCGTTTTTCCGAATGTGTAACCCCCTTCCGGACAGCCTTGGCTTTGGATTTGGGGGTTGTCTACTATCTGTGGTGTGTTTATGTTTAAAAAAAAAAAAAATACTTACTTACTTACTGTTACATGTGTCTACTCTATCCCTACCACTATCTATTAACAAATGCTTAGTCTACTACTACAAATAATTTTACAAATGCAGTTTTTTTTACATTCAATATTATCTACAGTTAATTGTTTTTAGTCATCCCAAAAAGTCCGACAAGTTTATAACAATTTAAGGTAGTAAGTGCGAGAAAGAAAACAGGGAAATTAGAAAAAGAAAGACATATGTATTACAATGCGTACTCGGTTAGAAGCAATAGGTACCGATGCCCTGCATTGATACATGACAAGGTGACAAAAATAAGATTTCACGAAGCGTGGAGCATATTTTCCTAATTTGTCTGTTCTCTTTCTTGTAATCGGTTAAAGGGGAGACAATGAGAAAACTACGAAAAGTACAAAGACTGGCATGTCTAGGCATAACGGGAGCAATGTGAACAACGCCCACCGCAGCCATGGAAGCGCACTACTTTGCCTGCCTCGACTACATTTAGTTGTGGAGAGTGAGGCACTGTTCGCAGCGTACAGGCTGTAAACAAACGGACATGGGACCATGCCAAGAATAGGATATCATACCGAAATATTCCAACAAATATGAAAAAATCGACTACTGGATATGCACTCAGATAGAATCAGCACAAGTCACAATTTCACAAAGATCTTCAGGGTATACATACCCGATAGGGAAGAGGAAGGAACGAGGCAACTGAGAAGACATCCAAATGATACCATATGGTATACTGACGGATCAAAAATGTCAAGGAGTACTGGAGCAGGTGTTACGGGGGACCAAGCAGGGACAGATATTAGTCTGTACTTGGGTGTTCCAAGCAGAAGTCACAGCTATAGAAATCTGTACACAAGAAATGATACGGAGGTTATATACTGACAAAAGAATCCTCGTCATCACTGACAGTCAAGCAGCTCTCAAAGCTCT
Source organism: Rutpela maculata (assembly GCA_936432065.2). Classification (NCBI taxonomy): domain Eukaryota; kingdom Metazoa; phylum Arthropoda; class Insecta; order Coleoptera; family Cerambycidae; genus Rutpela; species Rutpela maculata. The sequence continues at coordinate 96,166,598 of OW386292.2, read as the reverse complement.
GAATGCAGTAGAGATACGTTCCAAAACGGTAAAGGACTGCCTGAATTCCTGGCGAAACTGGCGGAACACAATAGTATACAATTGGAGTGGACGCGAGGACACCAGGGTGAAGGCAACGAAAAAGCAGATAAGCTGGCTAAAGAAGGCGCAAAAACAGCCTTGATGGGACCCGAGCCACCCTGTGGGATATCATACAATACCGCAAGAGAAATGGTAAAAGAACTATAAGTCAGAAACATAACTTGTATTGGACCGGGCGCCGGGTATGAGACGGTCACGTATGTTCATCACTGGCGGGCCATCCAAGACAAAGACTAATGAATTGCTGAAGCTGAGCAGAAAACAGCTGAGATGTGCAGTGGGAATCTTAACAGGACACTGCACACTGAATAGACTCCTAACCAACATAGGTGTGAAGGATAATCCAGAATGCAGGATGTGTGGTGAGGATGAGGAAACTCCTCACCACATTGGCTCACACCATTGACCACACTCTCCTTTTGGAGAGGAACGGGTTTAATGGGATAAAAAATAAGCTTAAGCTTTATTACGGCGGGGCCTCTGCCACGTCAACCCATAAAGAAAAAGAGGCCTTCCTACGCACCATCTTAGTACTGTATAAATTTTAAATTTATAATCAGAATAACCAGGAATAAACCACCCTTGGAAAACACTGTATGTTTTCATGGGAATAGGTACTTTGGGAATGCCCGGTAGTGGGTACTTTAAAAATTTCACAGGAATTTCTAATAGTGGAAAAAATTACAACTAGTACTATAGGTGTTATTTTGGTACTTGCTGTCAGAGTTCTCTAGAAACGCTTCTATTGTCCATACAACATCCATTTCTTTAAATGTTTCTGTCCTGATGACTATTATCACTACTACTGTATGGTAAACTGAGCTTAAAATTAGTAAGTGGTATTTTTGCCCTGGGATTCCTGACAGTTTTTTAAACCACTTTCAAATTTCATCCCAGGTCGATTGACTTTGACTGACTCAAAGGGCGTGTACATGCTGTCCCAAAGTACCCAAATTTTATATGTCAAATTAAACGTAGTACTTGTGAATTTCTCAAATTACTACTTGTATTCGCTCATCGAAGTAGTCGAAATACCAAAGAATTACGCGGATAATTCGAGGTATGTACCTGTAAACAAATAGCAGATTAGGGAGTGAATCATGCCTCGATCTCCTCAATCATCAGTACTCATCATCTACTTTTTTTTTATACCTGACAACACTTCTTGGGCTTTTACTTATCTTGACTCTTCCATGAATAACCTGTTTTTAATGAAGTCAAGTGTTTTTTTATTCGTCTTGGTTGAAAATAATGTCAATAGTCGTTGTGACTGTTGATATATTTCAGGCATGGATGAAAGCAATTGCGACACAATCTTATTTTGAGATTCCATTTACCTACTTGCGCCTTTTAATTCATTCACTGTCTGCTCAAATTCAGTGAGAAAAACCTTTAAGTAAACTTCAAACTTCTCAGCTTCTTTTGTAGTTGAACTTATGTTGAAATTCCTTTTTTTTTTTGGTGCGTGGAACTAAAAGTTTCCCTAATTTCTTTTAATGAAGACTTGGATTTTATCATTTCCAACAAGATGCCAGACAAACACTCCATTATTATGTTTCTGGCTTCTACATCGCACTTTTTGAAGTTCGCAAGTTCATCAGCATGGAAAGGATATCCGCGGACGAAATAATTTTCTACAAAGAGTTTTTTCTTCAAGCGTATAACAATACTTACATTATATATTGAAACACGTCCTGGAGAAAGAGCCTATTTTTGTACTAATACAAATATTTTTCATTTTTTTCCTAGGACAAAATGAAACAATGTACACTGCTGTGCAAAAGTAAGTAGAACAGTGACAGTAGAGGTGTAATATATAATATGTAATATAAATATATCTATCTGCTTTTCCACGCAGATAATTTACTAATTGCTGATCGTATTTAACCATCATTTATCTTTCGTCTCCCAGTTAAAGGCCTTCTTTTAATACTCCTTTCTTCTTATCTCCCTTTTTAACTCTTATAGGTACAGTAATAAATGCTGCCCTATTTAGTTTTGCACAGCAGTATACCTATCATTCAACGAATTAAAAATCCAAATAGCTATGACTTGTCATAACTGTCAGTTTTAAATTTCACGTCGGGTCGTTTTTCATGAGCAAAAATGTCTGAAGAAATGCAGTGCACACCACCTGAATTACTTGAAATTACAAATTCATCAGAGGCAACATTAATTCCCTCGAAATCCAAAAAAGTGTATGATAATGCTTACGATAAATTTATAAAATGGGCCAAGGACAACAACGTATATATGTATTCGAAAAATGTGAGGATGGCATACTTTACACATTTATCCAAAAAACTGAAAAGTTCAACTCTATGGGCGCAATATTCAATGGTAAAATCTAAATTAAACTTCGAACACAATGTAAAAAGTGGCAACTATTCTAAATTAATTACCTTTTTAAAAATGTTACCTACCTATGTTTAATTTATAAATAAAGTGGTTAGTACTATGTTATGCTTAATTAATAAATAAAATGGTTAGTATTACTTCATGTTTTATTTTTTTGCCAAGATTGAACATATTTGATGTCATTTTTCGAAATTAAAGTCGCAATTTTTTATTTTGACGCCTAAAGAAAAAATAGTATATTTTTTACAATTAATTATTTTTTATTTATTTGCTTTTATCATGATTAGAGAATATTATTTAGGTATTATGCAAATCACAACGTACACACTTTTTATTTATTATGAAAATATCTACTTTCTGTATATTGTTGCCCTAATCTGGACACGCTAATATACTAGTTAGGTAAATACTTTAAAAAAGTGTGAATGACTAAATGTAAATAAATGATTTAAGTATTTTCAATAAATATATATATATATATATATATATATATATATATATATATATATTTTTTTTTTTTTTTTCTTTAAAATGCTAAGAATCCTATCATGTAATTCAATACTTCGTCAGTATTAGCTAGGAGAGTAGTTGTATTGATTGGTTCTCCAATAATAAGCGTTTTAAAGTATTTACCTAACTAGTATATTAGCGTGCCCAGATTAGGGCAACAATATACAGAAAGTAGGTATTTTCATAATAAATAAAAAGTGTGTACGTTGTGATTTGCATAATACCTAAATAATATTCTCTAATCATGATAAAAGCAAATAAATAAAAAATAATTAATTGTAAAAAATAAATCAAGAATAGGCTTGTAAATAATGAATGAATGTTTCTATACTCTACTGATGAGAACTAACGAGTTCGAAAAAACTTGTACAACTTTTCTAGAGTTGAAATAGAATGTAAGGTTCAATAATAATTGTTGTGAATGACTGAATTTCAATAAATAATTTAAGTATTTTCAATATATTTTTTTGCCTTAAAATGCCAGGAATCCTATCATGTAATTCAATACTTCGTCAGTATTAGCTAGAAGAGTAGTTGTTTTGATTGGTTTTCCAATAATGAGTGTTTTAAAGTGACTTCCTAAGTAATATATTAGCGTGACCCGGTTAAGGTACCAATATACAGAAAGTAGATAATTTCATATTAAATAAAAAAAGTGTGAATGACTAAATGTAAATAAATGATTCAAGTATTTTCAATATTTTTTTTTCTTTAAAATGCTAAGAATCCTATCATGTAATTCAATACTTCGTCAGTATTAGCTAGGAGAGTAGTTGTTTTGATTGGTTCTCCAATAATAAGTGTTTTAAAGTATTTACCTAACTAGTATATTAGCGTGCCCAGATTAGGGCAACAATATACAGAAAGTAGGTATTTTCATAAATAAAAAGTGTGTACGTTGTGATTTGCATAATACCTAAATAATAATCTCTAAATAGTATATGTCACTCGGAGTAGAAGGCACATTACATGTTTCGCCCAGTTGCTCAGCCTCGGCTTGCAAACTTCTGGGCTCAACATGATACTGTTCGCCTTCTCCTCCTAGTAACAATATACTATTCTTTTGAGTTCCCCACAGTTCCTAGGAGTTCCGATCGTTTCAGCATGGGAAAGTCAAAAGTCTATTTGTGTCATTTGAGAGAGTCATAAGAGCTCTAAATAAAATGGCTTCCAAAATAATTAAATGGCAAAGAGAGTAGACACATCATAATGAAATTGAATTTCGTCGCAGGCATAGGTGGTATTATTGGTGTAAATGATGAAACGTATTGTAACTTTTTTGCGTACACTGTAAAAAATGATGTAAATTTACCATCGTTGCGTGTAAAATTCCCATGTAATTTTACCCGCAAAGAGACAGAAAAATTTCCATTTACCATGGAGGATTACCCCAAAATATAAGGTAAATACAAATTTTCCACTCTCTTTACGGGTAAAATTCCATTAAAATTGCCCCTTATCCAGACAGGATTTTTTTCCCTTAGTAAATTTACCCCCAATAGTAATGGATATTTACCTTTACATGTAATTAACTTTTACCTTTACATGTAATTAACTTGATGTAGGTATATCCTGGGTTATCGGTCTTTTTAATAAAATTACTTTTTTCTTACGTTTCGGTTTATTCAACCATCGTCAGAGAACTACAATTAAGTGAATTTATTTGTTTTTTTTGTAAAGATCATTTTTTATACATATGGTTATAAATTACTTACATTACTTAATATTATTGTTGAATTGCACACTACAACTAATTACATTTTAGGTCTATTGTATGTGAGTGTTTAAAAGCAACTAAAAACTGAAAATTAAGTATTGCCTGTCTGAGTTAAATGTAGTGGTTTGTTTATGTTAGTAGATAAGACTTAATTTATGTGTATTACATTTGAAGTTTTTGTTTAAGGGTGGTGTGAGATTTTACGGTTTAAAATTACTATATTTAGCAAACTTGGTGGAAAGATGTAAAAATATTTAAGTTATATAATTATATTATCTTTTTATATTTAATTTAATAGATTGAAATATGTTTCGCTTAAATTCTCTATATCAGTGCGGTGATTTATTGCGTTGTATAGTAGTAGTACTGTTTGTTTTACTAGGCAATCAGCCGGGATGGCCCATTTTGCTCTAGGGATCTACAGTTTAGCGTGGACTCCAAACCACGGTCCTCGACCACCAACTTTGACCCACCCTGGTCCCGTTACACCACCCTTCAAGGCGGCGCATTAGCCCTAGGTTCCCGGGTCTCCTGGACCAGCCACCGCCTTTCAGGGTGGTCACTAGCCCTAGGATTGCCTCTGTTGGCAGCCTACCGACTATTAGATGAGATCGTGGGTCACCCATCCAAGTGCCGGACGCGCACAGCGTTGCTGCACCTCGCTGATCGAGCGACGGAACTTAAACCGGTGATCGTACCTCATCCCCGATTTATTGCGTTAGTATGCCTTTTAATTTGTAACATTTCATGTATTGTTCTTCGGTGAAGGTTTGGTTCTTTTTCTAAAATTCTTATATTATTAAAATTAAAGGTATGAAAATTTTCTAAGGCGTGTTTTGAGAGTGCTGTCGAATTTTGATGCGTTTTAATATTATATTTATGTGTATATACTCTTTTATGTAGATATTGTTTTGTTTGGCCGATATATGTGCTATTACAGTTGTTGCAGTTTATTTTATATATGGTGTTTGTCTGATCTTTTGGTTGCAATTTAGGTTTCAGTTTTGTAAACAAATTTTTTGTCGTGGTATATGGTTTATGTGCTATTGTTATATTATGTTTTTTAAAAACGTTTGAAATATTTTCTGATATTTTTGGTATGTAGGGCATAGATATATATTTATTATTATTTTTTTGTGTTTCATTCCTTGTTTTATTATATATTTTGTATATTCTCTTTTTTATTATAGGTTCATAAAAATGTTTTGGGTAGGAATTTGTTTCAAGGACTGTTTTAATTTTTTTCAGATTATTTGGTCTGTATTTTGGATGGGAGAGTTGAATGGCACGATCTGTTAGGCTATTGACAACGCTTTTTTTGTAGCTGTTAGGTGCATGTGAATTAACATTTAAATATCTTTGCGACCAAACTTCTTTTGTGTACCAGTTAGTATCAATAATACCAGACTCATTGTATTTAATGGTTATGTCTAAAAAGTTTATGCTATTTTTTTTTCTATTTCTGTGGTAAATTGCAATCGTGGGTGAACATTGTTGAAGATATTAACTGTATATTCTATTTTACTTTTTGGTAAACAAATAATACAGTCATCAACATATCTCTTGTAAAATTTGGGTTTTAAATTTAGTGATTTCATTACATCGTATTCTAAGTCTTCCATAACTAAATTTGCGATAATGGCAGATATAATATGTAATAAAATTGCCCCTTATCCAGACAGGATTTTTTTTCCATAGTAAATTTACCCCCATAGTAATGGAATTTTACCCGCAAAGTGGAAAATTTTTATTTACCTTATAATTCGGGGTAATCCTCCATGGTAAATGGATATTTTCCTGTCTCTTTGCGGGTAAAATTACATGGGAATTTTACACGCAACGATGGTAAATTTACATCATTTTTTACAGTGTAGGTATTAAATTTGTCACTGGTAATTAACAAAAATACGAAATGAAAATTGTAGTTGCAGATTATTTGGAAGATAAATTGTTTTAATCGAAATTGTAACTTCGCTTTATTGTGGACCGTTTTCTTGATTTTATTATTTTTACATCCTATCTAATGGGAATATCAAGTTTGCAAAAATTATCACAATTGTAAATTAAATGGGGGCCTTTCACAAAAATTGCATTTAACATTAGTAGTGGAGAAATTTGCATGATAATTGTTTTTTTTTGTGAAATTGATTTTGAATTTTGAAATTGACCTTGATTGCCTATTTGTAGGGTTTCTAAGAGATTGGATCTTAAAAATGTGAATAATTCATTCAATGTTGGCAACTCACCTTTTACTTTAAGTGCTTCCCACTCCCTAAGATTAGTCTTATCAATTTTGCTCGTTATTATATATATAATTAGTGTATCCCAATGTTCAGTGGGCTTAAAGTTGCAAGGGCACGTAAATGTTTTGATACATCGTCTATGAGTTATCGTAATTGAACTGAAGATTCCTTAGATATTGATTGAAGGTCAAAGATAGATTTTACTTGATTACGAATTAATAATCTAGAATTATCAAATCTTTGACATAAAAGATCCCAAGCATTCTTATAATTAGCTGCTGAAAACTCTAAAGAGTGTACCAGGTACTCTAGCTGCATCATCTTTAAGTGAAGCTCTCAAGTAATGGAACTTTTGTATCATGCTAATTGACAAGTTTGTATGTATCCAAGAATTAAATATATCATTAAATTCTAACCAATGGTCATATACACCTATGAAATTGGTAAATTGATTGTTGGTAACTTAACACCTTTTAAATTGGGTGCTAAATTATCTTTAGAATTGTCAGAAACTCTGACAGCACTTGGAGAATTTGCAGCGCAAATCAAATATTCTTTTAAAATAGGTAGAACTGTATAATATTTTTCTTCAAATATACCTCTTTCTTTAAATTGTTTGTTAAGTTGATCGTCATCACATATACCTTCAATTTCCACTTGAACGTCATTGGAAATAGAAAAAGTTTCGTATAAAAGTTGTAGGGTTGAATATACATATTACTTCAACTTCCAGTGGAAGTATAGTATCGAGAAAAAAAATTGAAAATTTTTATTGTTCAAGTAGGCTTATAACGTCGAGATTTTAAGTTAGAGCAAAAAAAATTCTGTTGGTCTGTCTGTAACTTTTTTGTGCGCACGATTGCTCTAAGATTAAGATTAAGATATTGACTTGAAATTTGGTACACGTATGTATTTTAACGTGATCTGGAACTAGATTATATTTTCATCTTATTCCGTTGAAGGGTAGGGGGGTAATAACTAAAGAAAATCTTACCAAATCCAGCGGTTGGCTTGATGTACTTTCACTTACGTAGCAATTGAAAATAGGAAGGGTTAAAAGGAATAATGGGACAGATATCGCATATACGCAAAACACACAAACACTCAATTTGGTAAAACTGGCTATATTATTCTATAATATTCAGAAAACAAATTATTTTCCTTCTAGAGAAACTATCTATCCATCTGACTATAAAAAAACTATATAAGAATTGTATTTTAAAGATGGTAAAAAAAAGTAGGACCTCGGGTGCTTGTAATTGGCACCAGGGTGTCTCCTACATGTTTCCACCCCCACTCTTGAGGGGGCAGCTCATTCCCGAGCCACTGCTGCACTTGTTGGTAGGTGCGTCAGGAATGCTGTTTAGCTGCGCTCTCAGTTGGTGGGAGGGAGCTAATGTCAGGCTTAATATTGCCACTGACCTCATGAACAACGGGAAGCGATACTGGTTGAGGGAGGTCTGTCTTGCTGGTGCCCCATACCATTTGAGGAAACAAATCTTCCCAGCCTCTTCAACCTCGCCTTAAGTGGAGGAGGGGTTGTAAAAGATCACTGCCGCTTCCTTGATGATTTTTGAGTTAAGTACAATTTTGAGAAGCCCACTTTGCTTTTCCTTAAAGTTGAAGAGGTAAAAATCTGTTTTTCGAAAATCTTCACTTTTCCGGAGAGTGTAGCTCGAAAACGGTTGCGAATTCGAAAAAAGTATATAAAATGGAAGTTGTAGAGACTTTCATGAGGTTTCATTTTGTATAAGAAAATTTTTCCCTGCGACGCACCATTTTAGAGATATAAGCGAACAAACCAAAAGTGGGACTTTCTTTGTGCCCCTCCCTCCGGCTCACCTCCTAGACGTCAGGACTTTCAGTATGTTTACTCTCTAAACACTCTGAACAACTTTATAAAGTAATCGCTTAGGTCCCTGCTCACGCACTCTACACCACCCTTTAGATCATTCGTTGACTGGACTAATAAGGAAGTAGTGATTCCTTTTTTATTATTTGATAGCTGTAGTAAATAATAAATGCACCGCAGTTGTAACCGTCGCTTTACTTAATATGATTTTGCATTAAAACACTAATATCGTTACAGTTCAGTATGGACTGTTCAGATCTTTTTGCACTGTATTTGCCGAGGAAGACTTTAAATGTATCTAAAGACATTTCATTTTTACTAATATCAGATCTAAATTGATCAAGCAAAGTAAATGTTTTATTGATTAAATCTATGCATCATAAAATCTAATGATTTTGGTTGATTAAAATTGGCATTAATATTTTGGGCTACTTTAATTTCACAACGTCGATTATATGCAAAGGAATGTACACAATATTCTATATTTTGAAATGTGCAGACGATGTATTCCTTTTTACATGAAAGTGATGTATAATATTGAATGTCATTAACTAAACTATTGGACAAAATTTCCAATGGCTTAATCATCATCCACTTATGCTCTATCGATGTATGTTGTATCTGGATTCCAGTTATTAAATTTTTAAAAACAATTTATTTAGTTTAATTACAATTATTATTATTAGCGTTGATTTACAACTGTTTCACTTATAATTACGAATTACGTTTCAATATAGAACACAACTTGTAAAATGAAGAAATTAAGTCTTAGCTCATTTGAATATAGTTACGAGTATAACAATCTGATGCCAACTGACGGCTTATGGCCGTTCGGGTTCGGTTGTATTTATAATGTTTGTAATCTATGCCGAATCGGTAATGATTTAGTATATCTTGCGGTTCACAGAGTAAGTCAGAACTGTACGTGATTTTGATAGATGAAATTATCAAATTACCGAGATAAATAAAAGATATGGAACGAAGTTATGAATTTATCAGTGCTGGTATTGAATTACTTATGCGAACCGAGTGATAAGGGACTTATATGATATCATTATATAACATTCTTAAATCTAATATAACAGCTCTCTTTCTTATAAAAAAGTTGATGCTTTGAATCAACTTTTTAAGCGTAGTTCTTACTAAAACTAGGGTTTAGTTCAATATCTTCGGGTTGTTCCCGTATGTTAACACTTGGTCTTCTTTTGGGGATTAAACGTCCGTATCCCCTGAATATCATTGACCTCGGTGGTTGTGGAGGTTGCGGTGGTTGATCATTTGATGCGGAAACGATTCTGGTGTCTCTTCTTCTTTTCTTACACTTACAACTTATAAATAAAATAATGAGAATTACAATTAGAGCTATAATAAAATAGGTGAACCAGGATATATTTTTGGTTACAAATGGTTCATTAATAAGTTTGTCTAGATCGTCAGAGTACTGATCTAGTTTGTGTTTTGCGATGTTTAAATCGTCCGTATTGAGGTTACTTAGTTTCAAGGGTTTCAGAGTCGGGAATTTGGATTTCTCCGGTAGATGGTGACAACAATCGTACGGTATCCGAACTGGATGATTGCTGTAGGTGATGTTGTCCTGCTGTTGTGTTAATGCATGGACTCTGGTGCTGCCTATGAAAGCACTGCATTCCGGTTTTAATGTCAAAATAGAGTTTATATAAATTAGTTTGGTAACATAGTCCCTGTTGCTACATTTCACGATCACTGGGAGAATGTCCGAAACCGATATTAACCATTTATTTATTGTTGCTTAGTTTTTGTATGCTGTAGTCATTTGCAAACAATAAGTTCGACTGGCAAGTCTGGGGCACTGCACTTAATTGTTTTAATATTTGTGCTTCGTATATCGCGTCACTGTCTATCGGGTACGGAAGCACATTTGAACAAAGTCTCACACTTGGGTTCAAAAGTTTACAACTTTCAAGGTTCGGAAGAGGTACAAATAACAATGAATCATCGTCTTTCGCTATGTATTTGTGCGTTGTTGACAGGATGTTATGGAGTCCTGTTCGATTATCCAATATAGGAATGGGATAAAGGTGGTAAAGGGTATAGCTTTCCGGTTCTGTTAATGGAATCTTTAAAACATACTATTTTAGATCCAGCTTGAAAAGCTTGAAGCTCCATAATGTCAAAGTATTGGGCTACCTTTGAGATTTGTGGAGTTAATGGCAAATTATTTTTATGTAAGGATTGAGATACTTCCTGTAATGAAGTGACCAGATCTTTTGGAATGATTATTGAACTGTGCAAAATTTTCAATCGAGCAAACGTGATTGAATTTAAAATGTTATCTAAACTATCTTCCAGAAACATATAGCTTTCCATCTGGGATTCACATAGCTCAAGTACTCGTAATTTTGATTTGATGTACGCTAAATCGTCCGAAATATCATAAATTGAATTTTCGATTTTTTTTTAATGTCCTTATTAAAGGTTTCCTCATCGACTTTTAATTTTTGAATGGTGGAATTAAAGCCTTTTATTACTGAAGTCGTTACCGAAATTTCATTTTTCATCACATTCTCTATTTGGTGTTCATCATTTGTGAGTTTATTAATACAATTCGTATAATATTCGCCGTCAGAGGAATCTAGATTACCTGTGATAGCTTTCCAAAATTTACCTATTCCATTTACAAGACCTCGTTTGTAGCGTTTAGTATCCGCAAATATCTGTTCAACTTTTTGTTGTAGTGATTGTGAAATTTGGGTTAAGAGACTGATGTGTTCTAACTTCTGACCGAAGATTGTCCGTTTGGAACGTCGTTATCATGTCGTTTAAAATGTTGTTATCCGGGATAGATTTTATCGATTCGATGTCTTTATAGACTAAAAGCGTTCATTTGTCGTTAGAAATTTCAGTGCGGTCTTCTTCATGATAGTAAATTCCGATGGTATTGTTGATTTTGTCTATTGAATATAGGGGAATCTACTGCTTTGAGCAGCAGAAGAAACCTGATAATAAATTAATTTTCAAAGTATGGCTTCATTCTGTCAAAGTTGGTTTTCGTGGTATGTTTTAGTCTCAGGATGGCGGAGTTATTTAAAATTTCTCTAATTTCGAATGGCCCGTTAAACTTATTTTGGAGTTTGTTTTTGATTTGGCTTTCTTTTACATAAACCTTGTCGCCTACCTTAAATTCGTGTGGACTGTCAGTTACGTGCCTGTCGAATCGCGCTTTTGCTTTTTCTTTTTGTAGTTGGGTTTTTGTTCGAGCTATTTTGTAGTAATGCGAAATTCTGTTGTTCAAATCTCGATATCAGTTCTTTCTGATTGTAAAGTGTTTCAGGGGGACGACTTGTGGTGTGTCCGAATAATAGCTCGTACGGAGTTATTGTAACAAATAGTAACTGCGTATGGTAAAATAGTTAGCGGGTGTTCGTTAGGATTTTCTAATTTATTAGCCCTTATCATTTCCATGAGCGTCGCATGAAATCGCTCGAGTGAGCCGTTGGATTGCAGGTGGTGTACACTAGAATGGGTTAGTTTAATGTTTTAAAGAATGCAAAGGTCTTTGAGAAGTCAGTTTTTGAATTCTCGTCTGGAATCACAGTGTATACGGAGTGTACCATAGTGTTGAAAATAGAGCAAGAGTGTTTGCGATAGATTTCGCGGTTTTGTCCGGTATTGCGTATGCTTGCGTGAACTTAGTTCGTCTCTAATAGTTAATGCGCTGTTTTTTGTGGGAATTTCCATGACGTCGATACGCTCGAAAGGGGTTCTCGGTGTTTCGGTGATAACTAGGAGGTTATCAAGATTTTTTCGTAAAATTTTTGCTTTTTGACAGGTTTCACAGGCTTTAATGAATTTCTCTACATCTTTTGTTAGTCCGGTCCAATTATACTTGTTTTTTATCCTGCGTATTGTTTCATTTATACCGCGGTGGAGGTTGTTTTTACCGGCATGCAATTGGTTGTGTATTATAGGGATTTGTTCTTCATCGAGGTTCGTGACAATGTCTTGACAAATTACTAATTTTATTTCTTTGTCGCTAAAAATAAATGAGAAAATTTCGAGGATAGGCAAGGTCAAGTTATTTTCGACGTAGTACGTTTTAGATTGAACTGTCATTTTGGTTTTTATATATTGTGACAAAGAGTAGCAATATCGCTGATACAGGGTCAAACGGTAGAGGTACAATGTGGTAAGATCTGTTTTTTACTGATTTACTAGATACCGAATTAATTTTGTTATTAGAGAAATCGGGATCTTCTTCAAGGATATCTTCTATTATTTTATAATGAAAATCCTGTAAGTGTCTTTGAATAGTTGGTCGTTTGAAAATCTAATTTTGAAATTTGAAAATCTAATTTTGGAGTAATCAATTCGATGTCGTTTGATATAATTTTTCGAACATTTCGTACTCTTGGACTACTTGTTCGGGTGGTACATCTTCGTCATCAGGAGTATTTTCTGGGTCAGGCGGGTTGTCTAGATTTTGCGCATTATTGTGGATCGCCACGCATTTTTGTATGCGTTTTTATTAATTTTACTTGACTTGTATATGATCTCGTAATCATATTCCTCGAGCTTGAAGCGCCAGCGCGCGAGCCTACTACCGGGATCTTTAATAGAAAAGAGCCAAGTCAGAGGTCGGTGGTCGGTGATGAGTTTAAATTTTCATCCGAAAAGATATGGTCTGCAATGTTTCACTGCCCATACGATAGCTAAAAGCTCTCTTTCAATCGTGGAGTACTTTGTTTCCGCGTTACATAACGTTCGAGATGCATAGACGATCGGGAGGTCCTTACCTACGGGTCCTTGCGATAGTACAGCTCCGATAGCGTACGCGCTAGCATCGGTTGTTAGAAGAAAGATTTCATCAAAATTTGGGAATATTGAAATGGGGGTTGAAGTTAATGCAGTTTCAGTTCTTCGAAAGAATTTTTGTAATTTGAATCGAAATTGTATGGGAATGGTCTTTTTGCAGAAGCTTAGTGAGAGGTTTAGAGATTTTTGCGAAGTTTGAAATAAAGCGCCTGTAGTAACCGGCCAATCCTAAAAAGGATTTAATATTCTTTTGTGTTTCAGGTTCTGGAAAGTTTCGGATACAGTCAATTTTTGAGGGATTCGGTTTGGCTCCGTCTTGGATGATAAGATGACCTAGATAAGCTACTTCTTTCCTTAGAAATTCGCACTTATCTGGCTGGATTTTAAGATTGGCTTTCCTTAACCTTTTAAAGACTTCTGTAAGTCTGGAAATGTGCTCATGAACAGGCCCCCCCGTATGGGGGTCTATTGGGTACTGAGTTTTGGGGCCCGGGCTTCCAAGGGGCCCGCCAGAGATTTTGGTAATTTTTTAAATTCCCCCACCTCTCCCCCCGCTCATCAATTATTAAGCACGGGGGCCCGTAGGATTTGGAAGGGCCCGTAGTGGGGGCCCGCCAGAGACTGGCAAAATTTTCTTTTTCAAATTTCCCCTCGCTCATCAATTATTAAGCGCGAGGGCCCGTTAGATCTCGAGGGGCCCGTGGCGGGGGGCCGCCAGAGATTTTGGCAATTTTTCTTTTTCAAATTTCTCTCCCCCGCTCATCAATTGAAGACCTAAGTGGATAAAGGTGTTATGTCGCATTTTTAAAAAAAATCACTATGCAATTTTTGAACACCCCTGATATAGATTTAACACCCAATAAACGGTGAATCCTAAATTTGTAATATTTTATAGAAACTTTTTAATTATAAAGGCGCCATGTCATACATACAACCAGTAATTTTAGTGGATGTACACAATTTTGGACAGAAAAATCTAGTTTCATAACAGCTTGATATTCTTCTTTAATATTAGTGTAAACAAAAGAACATAACCCAAAATTATTTATTTTATGAGGTATTATTCATTTGAATCGAAGACAAAATAAATAAGTTCCAACTCAAAACCAGTTTGTTTAATTTACTCAAAACTTTAAAAGTGTGACATAACACCTTTATCCACTTAGGTCTTCAATTATTAAGCGCGAGGGCCCGCCAGAGATTTTGGCAATTTTTTTTTTCAAATTTCTCCCTCCCGTTCATCAATTATTAAGCGCGGGGTCCGTAGCGAGGGCCTGCCAGTGATTTTGACAAAAAAAAATTTTCCCGCTCATCAATTATTAGGCGCGGGGGCCCGCCAGTGAATTTAGTACCGGGGCCCATGATTTGATGCGGGGGCCTGCTCATGAATATTGGATTTGGGGTGAATATATTATTGTCATCCATGTACACGAGCAGCATTCGTTTTGAATACCTAACAGAATATTGTCCATGACACGCTGAAAGGTAGAAGGTGCTTAAGCCAAACGGCATACGAACAAATTCGTAGTGGCCGTTTTCTACGGAAAATGCTGTCTTTTGGATGTCTTTTGTCAATTTCTATCTGGTGAAAACCAGACGCGAGTTCTAAAGTGGTGAAGTATTCACACTTTCTTAATTGGTCAAGAAGGTCGGAGATGTTGGGTAATGGGTATTTATCGTCGACCGTTAGTTCGTTAAGCTTGCGGTAGTCGATCACGACTCTCCATTTCTATTTGCCCGAAGCGTCCAGCTTCTTAGGCACAACCCATACTGGGGAGGACCAGGGTGATATGGATGGTTGAATTATGCTTTGGTCAAGCATTTCACCGATTTGACGTTTTACCTCATCTTTATGGATTTGAGAGTACCTGTACGATTTGGTAAAAACGGGTTTGGCGTTATTAGTATCTATTGAGTGTTTAATTTCGTTTGTAAATGTTAGTGAATCGCGTTCTAAGTAGAAGATATCTGAAAATTTGACACATAAGTCTACAATGGATTCCCTCTCTTCGTCATTAAGGTGTTCAAGACGAAAGTTTAATTTTGAATTTCGCACAGTCTGTCTGTAGTATTGTTAATATTTAATTGAATTAATGTTAGAAATGTTAACGTTACAGGCTAGGTCGTGCATGCGTGATTGGTTCTAGTTTTAAATCCGAAAAATCAATAATTTTTGGAATTGCGTTGGCATTAATTACAGACGTAAGAAATTCACCTTTTTCGTTAATTTTGACTAAAGCATTAGGTAATCTAACTTTTTCTTTTTCCTGGGCTAGCAGTATAGCGTCAGTGCTTGTTAAGTTACATTTCCACTTAAAAACTTGTTCAATTCGAGGCTGAATGGAAACTACGTTTTTTATAATGTTTTCGTTAGTATGAGTATGAGTATTTTTATTGACGACTAGGATTTCGTTAAGATCGTCACCTGCTTTAAACAAAGGTACTTGTTTATAGTTAGTATTAAGTTTTTTGTTCCTATATCAATTACGCAACCATAGTGTTCTAAAAAGTCTGATCCGAGTAATCCGTCAAATTCTATGTCTAGATTGTAAATGTATACCTTGTGAGGATCGCCTACTTTAAATGGAATAAGTTTTGATTCTTTGATTAAAGTTTTTTCGTTAGTTATTCCTTGAATAACGGCATTTTCGGGAAATTTATTCGGAAATTTTTCAGCGGTTTTTTCTTTAAAAATCGAGATTCCTGCACCGGTATCAATTAAGAGTTTAAAGGTATTAGTGGCGTCTTTGATGTAGTATAGGTTTTTGGATTTGACGGTTAGAAGAGTATTTAAATGAAGTCTTGTTCGGGGAAGTTCAGATTGGGGTTGAAATTGTCTAGATTCATTGACTGGACTGGGGACGTTAGGTCCGAAATCGGGTTGTAATCTTCCAGAGACATCTCCGGGAACATAGCAGTGTTCTCCTGCATAAAAGTTTCGGGGTATTGTGCTTGGTAATTCGGGAAGTCGTGAAGAGTTTGGGGGCCTAATTGAAAATCCTGAGAAGTGTTAGGATATTGATACTGCTCTTCTGAATAGTGTTCTTGTGGTTCGGATAGGAATTCATGAAACCTTGTGTTGGAGTATTCTTGATATTCCTCGTTTGGGTAGTTTTGCGTCGGGTAATTTATTTGATGTGTTCGGGGCTGATTATTTCGATTGAAGTTTGGATTTGGTTGTATTACAGACGGTCGAGGTTGGAATTGATTTAGTCTGTTGGGGAATTGATTTGGCCTTTGATTTTGGTTAGAAAAATTTTGTTGGGGGGAAAGGTCTTTGTTGCTGTTGTTGTGGGGTAACATATTGCCTCTGAAAATTCGGGTTGAAACTTTGTTGAGTAGAACTCGACTGACTAAAGGGTTGTGGTTGCTAGCATACACGGGATTTGTTGATTATTATTATTAAGGTGGCCAGTTTTTTTGCAATATTTTTTTTTTTTTTTTTTTTTTTTGCGGGGGGGGAGAAGGGGAAATCCATCATGGACACCCAGCGCCTTGGATCTATCACGCTGGGTAGTGCTGGACTCTAACCAGCTAAAACCCCTCCGGAGCCCCCTCCCTGTCTTCAGTGTTTCCTCATATCCTGGAACCGCTCTCGCTTACCGTCAGAATATCAGGTCAATCTTAGTGTTAGGTGTTCGAAATAATCTGCCCCTGCAGAGATGTCCTCTTATTACTACATCCTTGAAACAATTAAAGGTTCAAGTTTCTTTCGTCTACTTCCTTGATTTTCATAACTGATGTTATCATGTCCTCCAAGAGTTGCCAGTTTTCCTCTGATTCTAGCATCCTCAGCACTATGTCATCGGGTGTAACTGGGCCGCCTAGCCTGTTTATGACTCGTAGCCTTTCTTCTCTCCACCTGCTACACCAGAACACAGTATGCTCCGCGTCGTCTATCTCCCCGCAGTACATGCATTCTCGGTCTTCAATCTTCCCGATGTCGTAGACGTACTCTGCAAAACATCCGTGTCCTGTTAGGGCCTGAGTAAGGTAGAACCCAACCTCCCCGTGTCCTCTCTCCACCCATCTTTTAATATCCGGAATGAGTCTCCTCGTCCATCTTCCCTTACTCGAGATATTCCATCTTTCCTGCCACCTCTGATAGAGTCTATCATTGGCCTCCTTCTTGCCACTTCCCTCGTATATCTCCCACCTTTCTTTTGCCAGAAGGTCAATGGGAGGGATCCCTGCCACTATCAGCACTGCCTCGTAGGAGACCGTTCTGTAGGCACTGCAGACTCTCAGTGCTGCACATCGCTGTACCCTGGCCAGTCTTCTTCGCGTTCTTTCCACTGCCATCGCACTTACCCATACCGGGGCCGCGTACAGGAGAATGGAGTGCACCACGCTACACAGCACTCTCCTCTTGCTGGCCTTCGGTCCACTGGTGTTATGCATTAGCCTGCCTATGGCTGTTGCCACCCGCCCAGCTTTTTCTTCCAATTTCGTCACATGCACCCCGTATGTCAATTTCGAATCGAGCCATATGCCCAGGTACTTTATCGCTTGGCTCGGGCCAATTTCCAGCTCCCCTACCCTTATTCTCATGATAGGGAGATTCCTCTTTCTGGTTATGATTACCAGCTCGGTTTTTCCAGGGGCAAGTTCGAGCTTCTTGCCCCTTACCCATCTCTCTATTTTTGCAATGGCCGTGTTCGCCGCCTCCTCGATTTCCCTCACCGTTCTGGCCGTGACTGTTACTGCCAGATCGTCGGCATATCCGATCACCTTAACGTTCTCCGGTTGGGGTAAGCGTAACGCATCGTCGAACATTATATTCCACAAGGTTGGGCCCAGGACCGATCCCTGCGGAACACCACAAGTCATTTTTCTCCACTGGGTAGTGCCCTCAACCTCCAGCCCTGTCCACCTGTTCTCAAGGTAGCTCTTTACTATCCTGAGCAGGTACGGGGCTATTCTTAATTTTCGCAACTTCTCAACTATCTCGCCCCAATCCGCCGTGTTGAAAGCATTCCGAACATCCAGCGTTACTATCGCACAGATCTTCTTGGCCCTCATAGCCTCCCCGGCTATCTCGGTTATGCGCCTTATCGCTCCTACCGTGGATCTACCTTTCCTAAAACCGAACTGGGTCTCCGATAACCCTCCCTTCTCTTCAATGTCAACCTCTAACCTCCCCCGAAGCAGATATTCCATTAACTTACCCATCGTATCGAGTAGACATACCGGCCTATATGAGGACGGTTCATCTGGTGGCTTGTCCCCTTTCTTTATCAACACCAGTCTTGCCTTCTTCCATCTCTCGGGGAAGTTTCCCCTTTCCAGGGCGCGATTCATAACCCATAGGATTACCCTAGGTTGTTCTTCCGCCACCAGCTTTACTATTTCCGGGGGGATTTCATCCGGTCCAGAAGCCTTTCCGCTCTTGAGCCTACCACACGCCTCCGACATTTCCTCCTCGGTAAAACGGGGAACTTCTCCCACCTCCGTTGGTCTCCATATTATTTCGTCCCTTTCTGGGAATAGGGCATTCACGATCTCCACCATCTTTTCGGCTGGTATAGTCGGAGGAGGGGCTTTCATGCGTCTCGTCGCAATCTTGAACCCATCCCCCCACACGTCTCTATCTATGTCTTGGCACAACTCTTTCCATTTGTCATTTTTTGACTTCTTGATTGCGTCTCTTAGTCTCTTCTTTGTCTCCCGGTAGTGTTGTAAGGCTGCGTTCTCCTCTTGTACTCCTTGTCTCCTGTTTCCCCTAACGTATCTTCTTCTGGCCACAACACACTCCTCCCTGAGATCGGAGATTTCTTCGGTCCACCAATATACCAAGCCGTTTGGTCTTATAACTCTCCTCCTCGGCATTGCTTGATCGCAGGCTCTAGTAACTGCCCTGATTAGGTCTTCCTCTGTTGCCGCATTACCACCTGTCACCTGTTCTTTAAGAGCTCTCTTGAAGATACCTCTGTCCAACCGGCCTAACTTCCAGCCTCTTCCCCGTATCACCGGTGTTTCGGTCCGTTGACCCACTTCGTATTCTATATATCGGTGGTCGCTCAATGTTTCCTCCAAGAGAACCCTCCAGTTGCTAATCCTCCTCACTGCGCCTGTTGAGGCCAGCGTTATGTCTGGGATAGAGCCACTATTACCTCTCACGAATGGGGAATTGATTTGGCCTTTGATTTTGGTTAGAAAAATTTTGTTGGGGGGAAAGGTCTTTGTTGCTGTTGTTGTGGGGTAACATATTGCCTCTGAAAATTCGGGTTGAAACTTTGTTGAGTAGAACTCGACTGACTAAAGGGTTGTGGTTGCTAGCATACACGGGATTTGTTGATTATTATTATTAAGGTGGCCAGTTTTTTTGCAATATGTACACGTCTTTTGGAAATTGTTTGGGACATTTGGTTTTCTTATAGGAGTTTGAACGTCTCGGGGATTAGCAGTTTTATTGAATTTGTGATTCTCGAAATAAGAGAGTTGAAGCTCTCGTCTGATACGCATAGAAGCTTGGAGCATGTTTGCGGGATTTCCTGCTCTATGATTTGACCTAGGTGATGTTCTAGGCCCGTTAGGAGGGTGTTTAGGGTCATGGTTTCGATTAATTGAGATTAAGCAGTTTTTTTCTCTTTAGTTAGAGGTGATTTTTAGATCGAGGCATGCATCTTGGCATTATGATTTTGAAGACGAGAAAAGAAAGTTAGAGCTGATTCGGATGGGAGTTGCTTGATCCGTTGCAGGTCCTGTATTAAGGACGTTGAGTCGCGCGAATCTTGATCGTCAGTGGCCCTGCGGTTTGCATGGTCGCACGCGTTCAAGAACGTGTTTAGAAAGATCTGGTCTCCGTCGAATTCGGGAACGATTGAGAATATTTCAGATAACTTGTAAGGAATTATTTCCTGTACGAGTTCCTGTTTTCCTCGTTCTACCTGTTCTTCTTGTTCAGTTGGTGTTCTTGTTCGTTTGGCATTTTGTAGGGTTTGATTATATTGGATAAAAGGGAAGATAGAACTAACTGTTCGCGTAAAAATGTTAACGGAAAAAGAATAAAACTTTCGATGCACTTAATGATTCAAAGTTAAATTGTACTTACAGTAATGTCCTCAGGGGAAGTGGCTCAATTCGTGCTTTATGTTGTATGAGTTGATTGCTTCTTACATTACTTGTTTCTTGAGTGTTTGCTCTTTTTGTATGTTTGCTGCTTGGTTTTTCTTCTTGAGGAATTTGACCGTCAAAGGATTCGATCCACCACTGTCAGTTAGGTTCAGGTTCCTTGTTCTAGCGGTGTTTTTGCGGATCCTACCGACTGCGCCAATTGTATCTGAATTCGAGTTATTAACTTTTTAAAAACAATTTATTTAGTTTAATTACAATTATTATTACCGTTGATTTACAACTGTTTCACTTATAATTACAAAGATTCAATGTAGAACACAACTTGTAAATTAAATATATTAAAAATAAAGTTAAAATTATCTGAGTCTTAGCTCATTTGAATATTGTTATACGAGTATAACAATCTGATTCCAACTGACGGCTTATGGTCGTTCAGTTGTATGTATAATGTTTGTAATTTATGCCGAATCGGCAATGATTTAGTTTGTCTTGCGGTTCACAGAGTAAGTCAGAATTGTAAGGTGATTTTGAAAGATGAAAGTATCAAATTATCGAGATAAATAAAATATATGGAATGAAGTTATGAATTTATCACGGCTGGTATTGAATTACTTATGCAAAGCGAATGATAAGGGATTTATATGATACCGTGCGTGTAATTTCCCATTAGGCATGTACATTCACGTAGCGTGAGAAATATGACAACACCGGCAACCGTAAATTCGTCCATCGGTAGAGCATTCCAGCTCTGTTATTTCATTTCAGCCAGCCCGCGACTACACACACGGTATCATTATATAACATACATTATATAACATTCTTAAATCTAATATAACATGTATATATTTTGTTTGGGCAAACTACTCTTGGTAAAAGTGAAAGAAATAGAATTCTTTTAATTAAAAAAAATCATGAAAATCCCTGTTAATTGTTTCAATATGGATTCCTTTAAAAGTATAGATAACAAAGTTGCAGTATGGTCGATTTGTGACTTTCAACAATGCTTGTATGGCATTTAATTTCTACGATTCCGCCATTGTTGACAATGCTTTGGGAGAAGCTGTAAGAAAAGAATAATATTTATGCACTACCAATCCACTTAATAAACTTGATTTTTGGTTTGTTTGGAATAAGCCGAGATAGCAAGTTTCTCGTACTCGCGTCCATGTTTTACAGCACTTAAATATTTCAGATTTTCATGTCCTTTCAAAATTTGCTGTACTATCGATGAAAGTGACTTTTCGCTTGAAGCCTTGCATACCTTTCCAAAGAATGAAGTTGTCAAACGTTTCCTTCTCTCCTTGAGTCACGTTTCGCTTTGGTTTTGTTCTCTAGTTTGAGGTTCTAATTTTTCTCTGGCGATATCGTCTAATGATGTAAGAAATTGTTTATATTTATATGCTACATTGTTATCACTAGACATAATCTTAGGTGGCGGGATGAAATCACAGCACAATTTTCAAAACCTTTTCCACCTTCGCTAGCTTGATATACCCACTTATCGCATTTGTCACATTGAGCCCGGTCCGTGGTAATATCCAGTCTGTCAAAACCACAATAAACACAATTTTCAGAGTCGCAGCTCCTCTCTTCTTCCGGATTCAACTCCAGCTCTTCTCTCAGTAATATATTTTGTTTTTTGAGATATCTGCCTAAGAAGTAAGAATTCTTAGGTTTTTTTTTACCTTCAGCTCTTTGTACTGAATACACATCCAGAGGCACTTTTTAAGCTTCGATTTGGCTATGTTTAATTTCTGCTCTGTATATACAGATAAAACATTGTGCTTTAATTTTGTTATGAACCTGCCATGTTTTCAATTTTTTTCGTTATTTAAAACAATCGTTTTTAAGTTTCCAAAAAAAATGTTGAATCCGCGCGTTGCTAATTCTGTCCAAGTCATGTTTTCTTTTTAAAATAACTCCTGACCATAATGGGCAATAGAACATATGTTTTACCAAAATAAGTTTCAACAAAGATGGATTATAGTAAGGATTTACTTCGTTGATGGAAGTAGTCATCGTCTGACTTTTTTCAATATTCTTCTAAAATGTTGTAGAATGGACTGGAATTATAAATAACATATTTTTCTTACCGTATTGCTCCATGGTTAGTAAATTCTTCATCATGTTGTTATCTTCGTTTACCTTCATTAAATTATTAAACCCTTTTTGGAACAAATCACTTTTAAATGGTTCACTTAAAATTAATACCTTTTTGAACCAGAATGATATTGTATCAGTATCATTTAGTAAAACACAACACGCTATGATTTCTTTAAACGATACCCTATGCTGAATATTCTCCACATTCTCATTTACATCCTTTGATATCATTTTTAGAAATGGGTACAGCACAATTGGACAGCATTAAGTGTTCTTCATCACCAGTAGTGCATAAGGCCATGAAAATTTTCAAATAATCATTATTAAATGCTTTCAGTACGGAATGTATATTCGCGAAACTGTAGTCCGTTACAACACCGCTAAGTATTGACCGCAATCGATTATCCTTATAGAAATTACTGAATTTGACTATCGTGATAAATTTTTAAGAATGCTCACTGGAGAGTATGTCAAAAATACTACAAACTCACTTATTATTCATAAGCTGAATGACTTCATTATACAGCAAAATTATTTTCAATTTTTTCAGTGTTTTTTCACAAGATTTCCAGTAGCGTAAAGAAGTTATCGGTTATAACTTCTTTACACAATACAATGTGTTTTCATATTTATTTTTAACAAAATGGCGCCATATATATATATATATATTTAGAAATAAAATTCGAGTACGTAGTCATCACACCAAATTAAAGAGAAACTCTTTATTTCTGTTCTAGCTTTTGAGTCTTTTTGGTCTCTTCATCAGGAACAGAAAAAGTGAGGTTATATTAAAAACATAGCACATGTGCTTAACAGGTCGATGCAGAATATTGGAATACCGACCACTATATCATAGGACAATACACTTAATACAAGTTAAAATAATTATTAAAAATTAGACGATATCACTAGATAAAAATTGCATTTAAAATTGTGTTGGTAGTAAGATGGTGCCCCAAATTAACAACAATTCACACATTTTGGGACTAAACTTGTGACACACAATTAGTGGTCGGCGGGCTCCTGGTCTGTAAGATGTACACGTATTATTTTATAACCTAGAAAGTATAGGTGGAATATTGGTATGGTACATTGGATATGGAAGTTTTTCATTTATTAAATAATGAAGATCGAGGATCAAATCGAAACTCATACAGATAGATAAGTATTATTATCACAGTGTGTAACAGAGTTTGAAAATAAATATTAACTATACAGGGTGATTCAGAAATTATCCGGAAAAATTTAAGGGGACGTACAACGGGTTCATACAAACAAATATAATAGCGCAAAGAGAAAATAAAAAACACTTTAATTCTTCGTGTTGCCTTTGTAATTTTAAGATTTTCATACGCTCTTCATGTTCTTTTTGATTGTGAAACAGTTTTTCTTGGGCAGTTTTTCTTTCTAAAGCTATCAATTCACACTTTTGTTCCACTAATATTTCAAATTTGGCTCCGTCAGACGTTAAACACTTTTTCTTAGTTTGAACAGGTCTTCTTCTACTCGACCATAATTTTAAAAAAATGTTGAACTGTAACACCCATTTTGTTACAATTAAGAAACATAATTAATATGACCGATGTAAAAGATGTAAAAACTTTTTGACAAATGCTGAACATGACTTCAATTCGATTAAAAAATAAATGTCCCCCCTCCCTATCCACCTACCATACCAAAAAGTTCCAGAGAGAAAAACATTTTGTACTTATATGGTCTCTTCGATTACCGACTGGCAGACGGTAACCATTCGTCGTCGAATTTGCACGGCATTTCCTAGAATATTAATAAGATGTTGGGGACATATCAGCTGTTTATGGCACTGTGGTCTTCATTAAATGGCCAAAATTGCTAGACAGAACGCTTTTACCATTATGAAAAAGAGACAAGTGTCTGATGACCTGAATAATAATCTCGTAAACTGACAAAAATGCTTCTCTAGCATGTCCTGCTTGTTGCAAAAATAATTAGAATACATTTCTGTATACTTACTGATTCTTGGAGACCGCTCATCTTTCTTCACTTCAATGTCTTCTGGCATATGACGGAGGTGTGGTCAGTGCTTACGATAATTTCACTAGCCCAAAATGAAGAGTAAAAATTAGATTTTCTGACTTAAGTTTACATTTTTGAGAAAAATTACAAGAATAAAAAGTGTTTAGAATGCCATTTGCACCTAAATTATATATTATTATGAGTAACTCTCCTTCAACCCAAGGCAAACCACAGCATGTTCATAAATGCCATAGGCAACTTAATTTTCATTTATATTCGTCAAAGATGAACGTAGAATTGGATTTACAGGTAAACGCAAATTAGGTGGGGTCCAATCGTCAAGAACACATTCAGTCTCATCTTCAACATTATCAATTATTTTATTGTTACTTGTAATACCAGAAATACCTTAAAATTACTAGAATTACATACCTACGAAAGTGGAAGTAAGTTAAAATTGTATTATTCTTCATATCATTTTAAAACATAAAACCACAAAATATTTACCAGTCATTCCGTCAGAACCAAAACTATTTTGTAACCTATGATTACTTACGGTGTTGCAGTTAACGTTTTTTCTTTGTCATTTATTGATGTCGGTGGAAAAATATACATTCCATCTCTTGCGCCTGCCACATATGTTCGATGTCTGCTAAATTCCTTTTCTAATTCTTTTTTCATTCCTTCGTATTTTGTTTTCAGTTGTTTAGCGCCTCTATGTTGTAAAAAAAACAGAAGAGTAATCATTATTTAGCAGTAAAATCTTATGTTTTTTACTCACAGGTCCAGTTGTAGACGAGTTAAATTCCATTTAACTTTTTACATTCTTTTGTTCGTTATTTTAATTAATAGCGACCTATCGGCATTTGTGAAACTCGCGGTTCGTTTAGCACTCATTTTTATACAGTAATAAAAAATTTACGTGCATCAAAGAGTCTAATTTAAGCTGTGAAACTGAAAAATATAAAGCCAATGAAAGCACTTGGCTGAATAACGTCGGTGCCCAATGCGGCGATCTTATGGTTCAAATGGACAAAAATCAGAACTCAGTATCATATGATTTATTTACCATGAAATTGTGTAATAAGCCAGTCAGAATAGATAGAAAAAGAATCATTTTACGAAATGTCGTTTACCCGCAATTTCTTTTTAAAGGATAGTTTGTGATGTCCAGAAACATATGCCAACTATCCGCACGCGTGACAAGTGGGGCAACACACTTTAAAATTCAAAAATCGTCCATTTTTTGCCATTTTTTGCTTTATGTGCAATATAACTCGTAAATGAAGCATTGCTTGAAAATATATCAAGAGATAGAAAAATTGAGAAAATTGATTTTGAACATTTTTTTCTTGACATTTTCTCAGAAAATGTTTCGTTTAAGAACTACAGACGAAGAACAATGCTACTTTTCTATTTTTTAACTTAAAAAAAAAATGAATATAATGTAATGATTCAATACTGTTGTTTAAACCTTTGATGTGAAAAATATTTATAAAAACAGTTTTGAACTCATTTCAAAAGAATAGTAATATATGTAGTTATACATATACATAAATAATACTGTATGTATAATCGATATATTTTATAAAGAATTGTATAATCTTTTGAAAATCTTTTTTGTACAACACTTCGTCGTATATAGTATATCGTATAATAGGCATAATATACGGCTAATGACCACAGCAGTCGATGCCGTAAAAAAAAAAAAAAAAAAAAAAAAAAAAATAGGCATAATACGAGAGCAGATTTTTACAAAATTACAACGAACTGAATATACTACTGGACAAAAATCAATCAGTATCGGTATTATCTAATACTTATGTCAAATATCTTGGCATTTATATAGATTCTCATTTCAAGTGGGATATTTATATAAATAAATTGGTTAGTAAACGAAGAAGAACGCTTTACTTCTTTAATCATCTTCGAGATATACTAAATATTGATCAACTTAGAACAACGTATCTTGCTTTAATTGAATCTTAATTGCGATACGGCATAATAGGGTGGGGAGGGTTATTAAAAACTAACCTTAGTAGTCTACAAAAAATTCAAAAAAAAAATTCTAAAGATAATATACAAAAACCAATAACTTAACTATCAGATATATTATACAAAGATGCCAGAATAATGGACATCCGCCAATTATACTTTCACTCCTTAGTATTAAAAACATACTCTGAAGAAAAGAACTTGGTAAATCACAAACTCCAAACCAGATATAAATATAATGTTTTTTTGTAAAAGAATGTCAAAAACTATCCGCCAGAGAAGCTATAAATTCCTTGCTCCGAAAGCATATAATTTTTTACCCACTAATTTAAAAAACTAGTCCTGAAAAGTAGCACTATCAAACCACCGGGATTTTGCCCGGTTGTATCTAGTGCCTGGGGTCCTCCGATGCACCACTGGTCGTAAATCTGTTCGGCTTTGTAAACCGTGTACGGAGGTAAAACTTCTCCAGATGCTGTCACTGCGAATATTATTGATATCGCTGTTTTTGTAGAATTCATTACCCTCTCCGGGTACTTGATCCCTATTCGAAAGATGCACTTCCTGGAACCTGGATCATCGGTCAGGTTAGTCTCGTCATAGTTCAAAATACTACAGGGGGCAACATTTTGCAGAGTTTTTTCTAAATTATTAAAATAAGAAATAAATTCTTCTTCAGTCCTTTCGGCCCTAGCTCTTTTAATATTCTGATACTGACTTTGTGTTAGACTATGCCGGTGTCGTTTCAAAAAACTGTAACCTCATTCTGTAACAGGTAAATTGTTTTTGAATTTTTTTACCCTTATTCCTTCCTTATCTAAATGACTTTTGACAATAAATCTAAGATCTAACATAGTTAAGGGACTTCCAAATTCTGCACATGCCATAATCACATCTAAGATTCTTCTTTCAAAAGCCGCTGATAGTATTGTAGGTGATCCCACATTTTTTTATGTTGATTCTTAACTAAGTATCGAGGAATATTGTAAGTCTGTGGAGCTTCTGATATCTTCAGCCTAACTCTTCTAACTTTGGATATGGCTTCTTCAAAAGCTTCATCCGTATAATCCCTGTAACGCCGGGAACCAACGGGCCGTTTGTAATTTCTTGGCATTTTGACCCTAAAAAAAATTCATATTAATTGGATTAATGATGTAAAAAATATGGGAAACTTTGCCATCACAAAAAATACATCAGATGACTTTGGCAACACGGCTTGATAGCTATTATAACGTCAAAAGCAACACAACAACAATAATAAAGTTTCTATTCTGTGTAATATTAATGGTACATGCCATAGTTTAGTAGGGTGCCTAAAGATCGACGACTTTTTCAAAGTAAATAAATCCTTGTAGAGTTATAAATGTTTCTTTTTCACACTAATAAAAGGGCGCGTGATATGTACTGGCTTCTAACGCATTTCTGAAAGTAGTTACTGTGTAACGTGGGGAGTAATCAGTGGAGTAATTCCAGGGTTCAATAAAAGTCAGATAGGATGTTTTCAACTTAACAAGGTTTATTCAACATAGACATCAGATCATACATATAAATACTCTGAGAAGATAACTTCAACTTAGCAAAGTTCATTAAACGAAATAGTATTAGTATACAAACACAATACTTGATAATATTAGTCTAAGGTACTGAACAACAACGTTATATCTAACCTGATATGAATGATAAATTATACAAACGCAAAAGGGGGGGTGTTGCCAATTTTGACTTTGATTAAACCTAGAAACCTTCACTATTGCCAATCGTCGAACGTATGAAGTTTGCAAATCGAAAACGTTCGAAGTAAAAGAATAAACTAAGCGGTGTGTTCGACTGTTAACTTTGGCGTTTAGAAATATCACCTTAGAAACCTTTAATCTGACTTATGTCGCTTTGATAATCGACCTACAGCTGTCGCTACAACAATTAACGATTTAATGCGTCATTCTGACAATTAATAAACATCTGTTATATCGATAACCAAATTCTTTGACATACGTCGATTTGATATTCAGTTGACGCAGCGTTAGTCACTTTGGTTCTGAAAAGTACGCGGCGTTAGGCAATTAATTAAGTTCGCAACTTCCTCTCGACAAATACTGATGCTTAACATAAGAACGACCCTTGTATAGGTTAGCGGCGGTCTTGTACGTAGTAACAAGAAAGATCAAGTTCCTCTCACCATCTAACTCAAAGTGATTATCGAGTATATGATAGCGGCGGATTTACTAGCTGAGACGAACAAGACGCAGACGTTGTACCAAGAACTCTCACCCACCGACAAGTGTCATTCGTACGCCGTGACAACTATATTTGAGGTGAGGATGTTGCGAACCTTCTAGTATTCTCTCCGGGATGAGAATGAATTTCTGAGCTCCTGCAGCGGCTTTTATAGTGAAAGGTTGCTAGGTCTGTGACGTGTCATTATTTACGTCGTTGTTATAGTTAAATTAGAACGATCTGTTCATTATGATAAACCCATTTCACTCTCGTTAGTTTGTACTATTACGTTTAAGAGTAAAATTAAATATACCGTTACACCCCCCTTTTCGTTACAAAAAAAAAAAAGAAAAAAAGGACGAAAGAACATCCAAGAACAAGCGAACAAATGAACATACAAACAATGTTTTGTTTTGTTTTTTTTATCTTCTCTTCGAAGTAATCCATTCCCCTGAAGCTAGCTTGAAGCGATAGCGATTCTTCCTCCTACGCTTCTTTGGCTGGGCTTTCTCCTGGACCGGATCGCTGTTTGATATATGGCGAGACACCCAATCCTCATTTTGCTTTCTAAACTTCTGCCATTTTGGGTCGTCGCAGCTATTCCTCTCTGGACTATTCCCGAATAATTGGACGAATTTTGCCTGGATTCGGCTCTCGTCCCTTTCTCCCTTCGGGCTTTCCCCGAATAGCTCCCGAAACCTCACTTGGGTCTGCGTCATTCGTGAACTAAAGGAAAAGAAAATTAATTAATGTGCCATTTTGAGGTCTTTTACATGAACGTTTTCGATTATATAACCAGAATTGTCCTGTAAGTTCATAATTACTGGTGACACTACCCTAATTATCGAAAATGGCCCAACAAATTTCGGGGCCAGTTTGGAAGAAAACCCCAGAACACCACGAGACAACGTATGGTGTCGTTTCAATACTCTATCTCCTACTTCAAAGCAATAATCTCTTCGTTTTAGATTATAATAATGACTTTGGATGTCAAAAGCTCTTCGTAGGTTTATCTGAACTAAGTCATACGTTTCTTGAAGACGCCATAACTTTTTTACTTGACAATTGATTTTTTGATCAGTAAGAGTTTCGTCCGATTGTTGACCATCATCTTCGAGATCACTTCTGTATAATCCGTTGGGTACTTCGAGTTCTCGCCCGAAATTTAAGAAGGCAGGAGAAAATCCTGTCGAATCGTGCGGAGACGTGTTGATAGCGAACATAAGTTCGTTGATATATCTATCCCATCTTCTGTGATTCGATTCACAATATTGTGCTATTATTGTTTTTATTACTCGGTTTGTCCTCTCTACTGGATTATTTTGAGGTGAATAAACCGGAATAAATCTTTGTTTAATTCCATTTTCCTACACGAACTTTTGGAAAATATTACTATGGAATTGAGCGGCATTATCAGTAATTACCATTCGAGGACATCCGAATCTAGTGATTATTCTCTCTTTTATTATTGGTACTATTATTTTGGAAGTAGCTTTTCTCATGGGTTGGACTTCTACCCATTTAGTAAAACGGTCTTGTAAAACCAACAAATAATTAAAGCCTCTAGATGACGTGGGTAATGGTCCTATCATATCTATACAGACCGCATCCCAAGGTCCTTTCGTAAATGAGTACCGCATCTTACCATTCGTTTGCCGATGACTAACTTTATATTTCTGACACGTTTGACATTTCCTGACATAATCGGCAATTTCGTTAAACATTCCGGGCCAATAATATCTTTTCGCCATTTTTTTTACGGTTTTGGCTATTCCCATATGTCTGGCCATTGGGTCATGATTTTCGTTTAATATAAGCGGACGTATATTTTTTGGTATGCATAACTTCCATGGTTCCGCCAGTTCTGGTTCCGAAAAGTCTGAACGTTCAAAGAAATGACGATACAATTTATTATTCATGATTTTATAGTCTGGATTTCTTTCCGGTGAAGTTCGGACTTCTTCCATTTTCTTATTATACCATGCACAAGATGTTTGCTCAATTAAATTTACCTGATTAACTTCCTCGTCGTAGATGGGTAGAGGTTGACGTGACAGCGTATCGGCTAGTTGATTTAAAACTCCCTTACGGTATTTGACATCAAAACTATATTGTTGTAAATCTATTACCCATCTAGCTAAACGCCCTGTTGGATTTTTTAACGTCTGTAGCCATTTTAGTGATTGGTGATCTGTCTCGACGGTAAAATGATATTGATCGAGGTAATGATGATGCTTTTTGATACTCCAAACGATCGCTGCGCATTCTTTTTCGGTCGTAGAGTATTTGCGTTCTAGTTCTGTTAGAGTTCTACTAGCGTATCCTATGACTTTATCTTGTCCTCCAATTTTCTGGATCAAAGCCGCTCCTAATCCTAGGTCGCTAGCATCCGTTTGCAAAATAAAAGGTTCATTAAAATCTGGTCCCGATAATATCGGGGCTTGAGTTAAAGTTTGTTTTAACTTTATGAATGCATTTTCTTGCTCTTGTGTCCATAGCCATTTTTGCTTTTTCTTTAACAATTTAGTTAACGGTCCTATTATCTTGGAGTATTGTGGAATGAATCGACGGTACCAAGAAGTGATTCCTATAAATCTTCTTAATTCTCTTATTGATTTGGGAGATTGAATTATTAATATCGCTGCTACTTTATCTGGGTCGGTTTGGATTCCTCTATCTGAAACCATGTGACCAAGATATTTTAGTTCTTTCTTGAAGAAAGCACATTTTTCTACGTTAAGTTTCAAATTTGCTCTTCTTAATCTGTTTAAAACTTCTCTCACGCTTTCTTTATGTTTTCTCCTAGTATAATAATATCGTCCAAATAAGCAAAAGCGTAAGGTTCTAATTCTGGTCCTATCAGGGTATCCAGTTGAAAAGTTGCTCCTGCCGAATGTAGTCCGAAAGGCATTACTTTAAATTGAAATAAGCCCTGCCCAGGAACTGTGAAAGCTGTGAGTGGTTTACTCTCCTCTGAAAGAGGTACTTGTCAATATCCCTGCTTGAGGTCTAGCGAAGTAAAGTACTTAGAATTCCTCAATTTGTCTAAAATTGAATTAATGAAAGGTAAAGGATAAGCATCCTTCCTGGTTACATTGTTAAGTTTTCTGAAATCTATGCAGAATCGAGGTTTCCCATCTTTCTTTCGTACGATGACTACCGGCGAACTCCAAGCACTCGATGATTTCTCAATTATATCTTCATCCAACATCCTGTTTACTTCGTCATGAATAATTTCTTGCATTCTTGGGGGTTCTGAGGATAATACCTTTGTTTGATGGGGGTATTGTCATTTAAACGTATTGAATGTTCTATCAATGACGTGGGGCCTGTCAATCCTTGAAATTTTTTAATCTCTTCTTTTAAGAATTCGCTGATTTCTTCTTCTTCCGTAAATTCATCTTCTGCTACAAGCCTTGTATGTTCCTTGTTTGAAAATAATTGCTGTCTATTCACGGTTTCATCTTTTTTTACTTCTGTCAAGTTTTTATTTTCTGTCATTTCTGGCATAAAATTTTTGTTATTAAAAATAATTCGATTATTTTGAATATCCAACATCGCGTTTCTATTTTGTAGGAAATCCATTCCTAACAAGACGTCTTCAGTTAAGTTGCTCAAGTGAAGAAACGAAAATACTTCCGTGCATGCTTTCTCTTCTAGTTTAAAAGGGATCTTGTACATTTCTTGCACAGGAATACATTCACCGTTTGTCAGTTGCGCGAAGATACTATTT
This sequence comes from Rutpela maculata, assembly GCA_936432065.2. Taxonomy (NCBI): domain Eukaryota; kingdom Metazoa; phylum Arthropoda; class Insecta; order Coleoptera; family Cerambycidae; genus Rutpela; species Rutpela maculata. Next base: position 96,133,929 of record OW386292.2, on the reverse strand, counting down.
ACTTTTTCACAGGAAGTTTTGACAGCTGGAATATTCCTAATTCCATTACCAATGTATGATTTTGTTGATCCAGTATCAATAATTGCCTTATAACAAATATTTTGTATCCAAAATGGTATGTGCAGTAATTTTTCGTCTTTAGAAGAAGTTTTTATTAACGGGTGGGTGAATTCGATATTTGTGGTTGTCGAGGGTAAGTTTATAGATTGGTCTCCCCTCGGTTTTGTCCAATCCTTTCTTCGTTTCCCGAGTCTCGCCTACAATTACAATCTGTTATTAACACGTCAGGACGGCCGCATCCGTAGCAGTATATCCTGGAATCATTCGTCGTATTTGGCCTCCCGTCGTTATTGTTTAAACTTGTTCCAACGTTTCTTCCTATCCGCGCTATTTCATTTCTAGGACCGTTATTCTCATTATTTCTACTTTGATAATGATAACTCCTGTCAGGCGCGTTTCGGTAATTTATCCTATCATTATTTCTATATTGGGAGTTGTGATTCCTGCCTTGGCTGGGTGTACCGTTCCTAAAATATCCGCTATTATTACGTCGCGTCAATTCGCATGTCGAATTTTGTTTCGCGACTTCTGACTGTACCTTTTCATGATCCTCCATTAGTTTTAGGAATGTCTTCAAATCATTGAAGTCATGTCTTCGTACATAATATTTGCAATCTGGATTTAAATTCTTGTATATCATGTTTAACTCTTTTTCTTTGTTACGTGCTGTGTAAAAATTTCGAGTTAATTACCCGTGCTAATGGATTTTAAGTAGGCCCTGCATTGTGCTATCCTCTGGTGTTGGAAATAGCAAACAGTTTTTAAGGTTTTCGAAAAAGAGGTGAATTAAAAGGAGAGAGAAAAAAAAAAGATCAGTTGCTCTGATATATGGCTTTTGGTGGCAAATGGCGATTGACAGTGTGAAATTACAATAATTTGACGTAATTTACGGATATAGTTCACACTAGTTAATTAATAGATGGTATGGTTGTTTTGTTTTGGTGTTTAGTGTTATATCATCTAGTTTTCTCCACGGGGAGGCTAAGAATCTTTGCCGCCAAGTTTGTAAATAACGTCTCCAGATCATTTAGGGTGTCGTAATGGTTGGAGGTGAGTTTATTTATTATATTGATCAATCTATGGAGGGTGGCTATACTTCGAAATATCTTCTTTTTAGGCGTTTTGGTTTTGGACTTAATTTTAGCTTAGAGCTTGAGAGTTGTATGCTTATTTGGGGGGCACACCCTTGATACCCTGGATAGCCTATGAGGAGGTCCTACGCTACCTTTACTTAAGTTAAGTAATCTTGGGGCAGACTATTCTCTCATGGTCTTGGTAACCGGCTAATGTTCGTGAACCGTTACGTAAGCAGAAGCAGTCTTGTGGCACCTGCGGGAATTTTCACCACCCCAGGAGAAAGGGCTAAGTACCGCCTAGCGGATTTTCTTCATAATTTATCTAGTACCTATTTACTTGGGCATATGGGCAATGTCATGTCGAATATTATTTGTAGTTTAATTAATTAAAGGTTAGGCGTGTGTATAGACATAAGTTTCTTAGAGACATAACGTTTCCGTGGTATATTTAGGATATTATCCCTCCAGAACATTGTGCAAGACGTTGGACGTTGTTTTGTTGTTTGTTTATTAATAAGTCTTTAATAAGTTTAACGCGTCCAAGAGTCTTCGCTCTCGAGAGTTATATCGTGCACAATCCTGAAAATCACTTGTATTTATTACATAAAATTTGATGACCTGTGCAGGGGGATATTTAGGTATAAACATACTATTTGAATACTGATTTTAATATATCTCCATATTATAAATATCTTGGTGTTTCATTATTAAGGACCTAGATTAGAGTCAATTTTAGGGATTCGGTTACTCTTATACGCTAAACATTTGGGCTAAGGGTTGGAATTCCTTGGCGCCCCTCCCCTTTTGCTATTATAGTAACAACCAAATATTTAATTTGTGAACCCACGCTCGACTCCACTGTAAGCTAAGCCGAGAGCACTAGCCCAAATTCGGTCCGATTACATAGGGAGGAATAGAACACGTAACAGGAGAGAAAGAAAAGTGCCGCCCTGACGTGGGGCCCGACAATTATTGTTTATAAATTATTTATAAATTATGCACAGGTACTGATTGATGGCATTTATGGAAATAAAAGTACAAAAAGTTGTTATAGATAAATTTAGATAAGTGTAAGGTGATAATTTTTTGTGCGTTAGCAAGTTTTTGTTGTCTTTTGTTTTATCTTTTATGTTGCCTGTTAGTTATTATCTAGATATGATATTGCCCATTTTTATACATATCAATTCTTAGGATAAAATTGCCTTTGTTAAGATTTAATCCTTAGTACGGGTGGTGTGTCAAAAAAAAAAAAGAAAAAAAGTATTGTAGGATAATTATTAAAAATATTTGATTTTGTATTGTGATATAGGTAAAGTAGTAACCGTATTAGTACCGAAAGATGGATTTCTCACGTTTGCTAAGGGACGAAGTGATTTACGAATTAAAAGTCAGGGGCGTAGTCAATGTTGCGGGAGAAACGGTTAAAACCATGAGAGCTAAGTTAAAAGATTTGGCTGAAGGCGAGGATTTTGGGGTAATTACCAAACATGCGTCATTTGAGCCGGATATTGTCGAGGAACTTAACACGTGTAATGAAAAAGTCGTTTTATTAGAGGAATATTTAAATACTCGGGCGCAGATTAAACCAAATAGTCATGATGCACGTTACGTAGAGACAAAAATACGCCATTTATATAGTAGGTTATGTAGGTTAACTATTCCAGATGACGAGGCAAATAGTGACTTTCAAAGTAGCTGCTCCAATTTAGTTAAACAATTAGGGGATTTAGAGGAGCTACTCGACTTAAAGTTAAATTCAGATGAAACCGTGGTAGCTAGTCCAAATACAACGGCAGCAAGCACTAGTACAGTTACGGCATCAAGTAATAACACAATTTTGTACAAAACAGGTTCTACTCCGGTCTACAAATGGGATATTTCTTTTTCCGGCAAACCGAATACAATGAGTGTCAATGCATTTTTGGAACGCGTGGAGGAGTATAAAAAGTCACGCCGTGTGTCAGATCAGGAATTGCTTGACTCGATTGAAGATTTACTTCGCGAGAAAGCATTATTGTGGTATAGATCAATTAGGCATCGGATAACAACTTGGGTGGAATTTGTTGACAAGGTTCGGACTGAGTATCTAGGGTATGATTATCAAAATAATTTGTGGGATGAGATTCGCAAGAGAGAGCAAAAAGCACATGAGCGAGTGGGCGAATACTTTGCATGCATGATCAATATGTTGAATAGGCTTCCACAAAAACCTGGTGAGGAGGAAAAATTAAATATTTTGCGCCGTAATATCGAATCTTATTACATAGACAGGTTAGGTTTAACGGAAATTAAAAACATTCAGGATCTGTTAGAAAAATGCAAAAAACTAGAGATTTCCCGCGATTTGGCTAACAAAGCCAAACCTGCAAACAAAGTCTGTTTGCTCGAGCCAGACTTGGCTTATGATAGTAGTTGACCGAGCTCTCCTCCAACCAGTCGTAATAGTCGTCAGCCTGGGAGTGTCTCCAGTATAAAATGTTGGAATTGCAATGCTGAAGGTCACGGATTTTCGAGGTGTACTGATCCAAGAGTAAAACAATTTTGTTTCCGGTGTGGCAAACCAGATGTCACGAAATATACTTGTTCTTGTCACCCAAAAAACGGGGCAAGGGACCGACGTCAGTCCGGTCGGCGGTCTCAGAGTTAAATTCATTTAAAAAGCCGGCGAATGGGTCTTGGGAATCTTGGAAGAATTTCGTGAGGGACGAGTATAAGAGAACTCGTATTAGTGCTTTATTTTCAAGGCGGAGTTTAGATCCTCGTCCATATTTACGTGTTTCCATTTATGGTTTACAATTTTTCGGATTGTTGGACTCGGGCGCGACTCAAACCATAGTTGGACAGGCCGGTTGGCAAAAGTTACGTAAATTAAAATTGAGTTTAGGGGAGTATGGTCAGTCTATATCCTTGGCGAACGATGATCCCTGTGACGTTTTAGGTGTAGTGAATTTACCAGTTGTTTTAAATTCTAGGGTTAGGTTAATTAAGTGTTTGGTGGTATTAGATATTAATGAGGAAATAATTTTTGGAATAGATTTCTGGCGGGATATGGATATTGTTTCTTCATTTAACGATAACACTTGGGAATTTGGTAAAGGACAGGTATCCATTTCGACAATCGCAGACGATCCGCCGTCTGGAAGTTACATTACTCTAGGACAAAGGAAGTCGTTGGGCATTTTGATATCTTCTTATTTTGAAAAGATGGGGAATGGACTGGGGTGCGCGAAAGGAGTTAAACATGTAATAGACACGGGAGACAGTCTGCCTATTAAGCAACGATACTACCCGGTATCTCCCTATATTCAGAGGATTATAGATAAAGAGATCGATGAGATGTTGGCAATGGGCGTTATTGAGCCGTTGAACTCGACGTGGGCCAGTCCCGTCGTAATGGTTAAAAAAACTAATGGTGACTATAGGTTTTGTATTGACTTCAGGAAGATTAATCAAGTTACGCGTCGGGACGCATACCCCCTTCCTTATGTAAATAGCATACTAGATCGGTTAAGTAACGCTCGGTATTTTTCTTCTATAGATATAAAGAGTGCCTATCATCAAATCGTACTTGACGAGGCTAGCAAAGAAAAAACTGCGTTTACCGTGCCGACTCGAGGTTTATATCAGTTTACGAGGATGCCCTTCGGATTGCATAATAGCGCAGCGACATGGCAGCGTTACGTTGACAAGGTATTAGGGTCAGAACTTGAAAGTTTTGTTTTCGTTTATCTAGATGATATAATCATCGCTACTCCAGATTTTGAAACCCATTCGAAAGTAACGGAGTCTGTCCTTCAGAAACTTTTAAGTTCCGGTCTTACTGTGAATCGGGAGAAATGTGAATTTCTCAAATCAGAACTAAAGTATTTAGGGTATCTGGTCACGAAAGACGGATTGAATACGGACCCTAGCAAAATAGAGAGTATGGTTAATTATCCCGTTCCGAAAGGTATTAAAGATGTTCGTCGCTTAATTGGTATGGTATCATGGTATAGGCGTTTTATACCGAATTTTTCCTCGCGCGTATCAGCTTTAACTAAGTTGACGAGAAAGAACTCAAAATTTGTTTGGTCTCCGGAATGCGAGGCTGCTTTTCAAGGTATCAAACAATTGTTGATATCGGCACCGATATTGTCTTGTCCTGACTATTCGAAGGAGTTTATATTGCAATGTGACGGTTCACAAGTAGGAGTAGGCTGTGTGCTTACTCAGTATATTAATGGGGAAGAGAAAGTTATCTCATACGCTAGTAGGGCACTTACTCCACAGGAATCGCGATACTCCACAACAGAAATCGAATGCTTGGCCTTGATCTGGAGTATTGAAAAATACCGTCCATATATAGAGGGAGTAAAGTTTTCGGTTATTACGGATCATTCGGCGCTAAAATGGCTGTATAAACTTCAAAATCCGTCCGGTCGTTTAGCAAGGTGGTCATTAAGGTTACGGGGATACGATTTTGAGGTCGTTCATCGTAAGGGATCATCTCATGTTGTCCCGGATGCTCTATCTCGAGCGATTGCTTTGGTTGAAGTCACGCCAGCAGATTGTGATCAATGGTATGTAAAGTTACGGTCAAACATTCAACGTTCTCCTGCCAAGTATCCTAAATGGTCAGTTAGAGGTAATAAAGTATATAAGTTCGTTCATTTCGGCATTCCCACTTTAGATGAAGAATCAGATTGGAAACTAGTGGTCCCGAAAAATCTTCGCCGAGCGGTATTGCTAGAGAATCATAACGAGCCTAGCTCAGGACATTTGGGGTACTTCAAAACAAAAAAACGAATTGCTAATTGGTATTATTGGCCGGGCATGAACAGCGACGTTCTACAATATGTGCGGAAATGCGAAATTTGTAAGTCCCAGAAACCAGAACAGAAAGCTCCGTATGGGGTTATGGCCCGTAGGGAAGTGTCAAGGCCTTGGGAGGTGGTATCCACCGATTTGATGGGTCCACTACCAATGTCTTATAAGCGAAATCGATTTGCCTTAGTCGTCACCGATCTTTTCACGAAATATACTCTTTTATGTCCGTTAAAGTCGGCTACCAGTGCAGCTTGTGTTAAGTTCTTGGAAGAAAATGTTTTTCTGGTTTATGGTGTACCAGAGCGGTTGATTTGCGACAATGGTCGCCAGTATGTGTCCGAAGCCTTTAAAAAATTGTGCAGGTCATACGATTGTCGCATTGTGTTCAATGCTCAGTATAGTCCTCACGTGAACCCTACCGAACGGGTAAATCGGGTCTTAAAAACGATGATTAGGTCGTATCTAACGAGAGATCACCGAGATTGGGACAAACAGCTACATAAAATAGGCCACGCGTTAAGAACGGCAGTACACGAAGTAACCGGTTACAGTCCTGTATATTTGAATTTCGGTCGCGAAGTGTTTCTCTCAGGTAAGATGCATCGGATGCATAAAGATGTCCCAGATAATGCTCCTATAGAATTCGCCAATAGGGAAGATTTAGCTTCTCATGTCAAGGAAGTTCAAGACCTATGCGGGGAGATTAAAGCTAAACTTAACAAAATGTATGATTCGAGTGCGAAGCGTTACAATTTACGAAGACGTCCTCTCTCGTTAAATATTGGTCAAACCGTATGGAAACGAAATAAGCAACTTTCTGACGCCGCTGCCTACTTCCAAGGCAAGTTAGCGCCAAAGTTCGTAAAATGTAAAGTTAAAAGAAAATTGTCGACGAATGTATATGAATTGGCAGATTTTGATAATGGTCGGTCCTTAGGTTCATGGCATATTAAGGACATCAAAACTGATTAAAACAAAAAAAAAATTTTTTTTTGTATGAAGTGAGGGGAGTGTTACGTGCTGTGTAAAAATTTCGAGTTAATTACCCGTGCTAATGGATTTTAAGTAGGCCCTGCATTGTGCTATCCTCTGGTGTTGGAAATAGCAAACAGTTTTTAAGGTTTTCGAAAAAGAGGTGAATTAAAAGGAGAGAGAAAAAAAAAAGATCAGTTGCTCTGATATATGGCTTTTGGTGGCAAATGGCGATTGACAGTGTGAAATTACAATAATTTGACGTAATTTACGGATATAGTTCACACTAGTTAATTAATAGATGGTATGGTTGTTTTGTTTTGGTGTTTAGTGTTATATCATCTAGTTTTCTCCACGGGGAGGCTAAGAATCTTTGCCGCCAAGTTTGTAAATAACGTCTCCAGATCATTTAGGGTGTCGTAATGGTTGGAGGTGAGTTTATTTATTATATTGATCAATCTATGGAGGGTGGCTATACTTCGAAATCTCTTCTTTTTAGGCGTTTTGGTTTTGGACTTAATTTTAGCTTAGAGCTTGAGAGCTGTATGCTTATTTGGGGGGCACACCCTTGATACCCTGGATAGCCTATGAGGAGGTCCTACGCTACCTTTACTTAAGTTAAGTAATCTTGGGGCAGACTATTCTCTCATGGTCTTGGTAACCGGCTAATGTTCGTGAACCGTTACGTAAGCAGAAGCAGTCTTGTGGCACCTGCGGGAATTTTCACCACACCAGGAGAAAGGGCTAAGTACCGCCTAGCGGATTTTCTTCATAATTTATCTAGTACCTATTTACTTGGGCATATGGGCAATGTCATGTCGAATATTATTTGTAGTTTAATTAATTAAAGGTTAGGCGTGTGTATAGACATAAGTTTCTTAGAGACATAACGTTTCCGTGGTATATTTAGGATATTATCCCTCCAGAACATTGTGCAAGACGTTGGACGTTGTTTTGTTGTTTGTTTATTAATAAGTCTTTAATAAGTTTAACGCGTCCAAGAGTCTTCGCTCTCGAGAGTTATATCGTGCACGATCCTGAAAATCACTTGTATTTATTACATAAAATTTGATGACCTGTGCAGGGGGATATTTAGGTATAAACATACTATTTGAATACTGATTTTAATATATCTCCATATTATAAATATCTTGGTGTTTCATTATTAAGGACCTAGATTAGAGTCAATTTTAGGGATTCGGTTACTCTTATACGCTAAACATTTGGGCTAAGGGTTGGAATTCCTTGGCGCCCCTCCCCTTTTGCTATTATAGTAACAACCAAATATTTAATTTGTGAACCCACGCTCGACTCCACTGTAAGCTAAGCCGAGAGCACTAGCCCAAATTCGGTCCGATTACATAGGGAGGAATAGAACACGTAACATCTTTACTGTAACCCCCATGACGTTTCATCATATTTTGCATCTCTAACACATAATCTTTTCCTCTCTCATTAATCTTTTGCTTCCTTTGGAAGATTTCGTCTTCTAGGTTTTCTATGTAATTTTCGGGAAAATAAAACGCTTTAAACTCTGTCAGGAACGCCGCCCAGGACGTACAATACTCTCTGTTTACTCGGTACCACGTACTCGCTTTATCTTTCAACAATTCGGGAATAGCTCGTAGTAATACTTCTTCTTCGATCTCGTATTCCCCCTTCAAATCGATCAACCTTTCAATAAACAATATTGCTTCTTGGTTGGATTTTCCATTATAAAATATTTGCCATTTTCGGATTTGATTAAGAATCTCACGCATCTCCTTTGCGCTCGAATTTCGTGTTGTTGGCCTTGCCTCGTCTCCGCGATTTCGGGTAGTTATTAATTGATTGTCGTGTATAGCTTCTACGAATCTTTTTAGTCGTTTTCGTAAGTCGTCCGTCTTTCCTTTCGTCTCTACATTCCATTTCTTTAGTTCGTTGATTAACCCATTACGATCCAACTCGTTGATCCATTCGATGCGCGAATCTGATACTTCAGTTTCTAATTGTATTTACGTCCGACATGATCGTAAAATGAATTAACGCTTATAGAAACCTACCTATGAAATGACTCGGAAATTCTTGAATTAATTAGTTATGTCGCAAACGTCTATACACCGTCTCGGAGTGACGCGAAGCCTCCCCAAACTGACTTTTTTTTTAGAATTGACTTTAAAAGGGTCCGTCTGCTCGGGTGCCAAATTTGTAACGTGGAGTAATTCCAGGGTTCAATAAAAGTCAGATAGGATGTTTTCAACTTAACAAGGTTTATTCAACATAGACATCAGATCATACATATAAATACTCTGAGAAGATAACTCCAACTCAGCAAAGTTCATTAAACGAAATAGTATTAGTATACAAACACAATACTTGATAATATTAGTCTAAGGTACTGAACAACAACGTTATATCTAACCTGATATGAATGATAAATTATACAAACGCAAAAGGGGGGGTGTTGCCAATTTTGACTTTGATTGAACCTAGAAACCTTCACTATTGCCAATCGTCGAACGTATGAAGTTTGCAAATCGAAAACGTTCGAAGTAAAAGAATAAAATAAGCGGTGTGAGAATCGATACGTCAACTGAAATCTCGTTTGACTGTTAACTTTGGCGTTTAGAAGTATCACCTTAGAAACCTTTAATCTGACTTATGTCGCTTTGATAATCGACCTACAGCTGTCGCTACAACAATTAACGATCTAATGCGTCATTCTGACAATTAATAAACATCTGTTATATCGATAACCAAATTCTTTGACATACGTCGATTTGATATTCAGTTGACGCAGCGTTAGTCACTTTGGTTCTGAAAAGTACGCGGCGTTAGGCAATTAATTAAGTTCGCAACTTCCTCCCGACAAATACTGATGCTTAACGTAAGAACGACCCTTGTATAGGTTAGCGGCGGTCTTGTACGTAGTAACAAGAAAGATCAAGTTCCTCTCACCATCTAACTCAAAGTGATTATCGAGTATATGATAGCGGCGGATTTACTAGCTGAGACGAACAAGACGCAGACGTTGTACCAAGAACTCTCACCCACCGACAAGTGTCATTCGTACGCCGTGACAACTATATTTGAGGTTAGGATGTTGCGAACCTTCTAGTATTCTCTCCGGGATGAGAATGAATTTCTTCGTAAGTGTTGCAGATGCTTGAGCCTTTCCATCCGTGGATGCTTAACTCGGGTTATCATATATGTTGGACTTATCTTGCTTCGAAGAGCTGGCTGGGTATGAGGTAGTCGGATTATCTTCGGAATATCAATTATGTTGTTGTTTGTTCCACTGTGTTGGGTTGTAGGGGTTGTTATGGCTGTAGTGCACGTGCTAGGTGTGTTGTTTGCTGGTGTGGGTGAGTGATTTGGTTTGGTAGTGGGCAGGAATTTGGATGAAGCGATTTACAATTTTTGTGTTGTGTCCAGGGTTAGTAAATTGCCTAAGGCTCTTTTCGTGGGCTGGGGTTGAATTATCCTTTTTTTTTTATTATTTTTTTTGGTTTTTATTTTTTTATTTTTTGGTTTTTGTTTTTTTTTTCCCGGTCGCCCAGGTTAGTGGTTAACAAAATTAGCTTCAGGTAGGGTGGGTTTTAGTCGAGAAAGGAGGTAATAAAGTCCACAATAACAAGAATCTTGTCTATGGGGTGTGCAGCATTTTAGTCTATTGACGGTCTGACCGAGTTTATGTAGCAGGTCTTTTAGGTTGAAGTCCTTCAGGAAATTCAGAATTTCTCTGATTGGGTTAGCGTGCTCGGTGTCCGAGTTATCTAGTGGGGGTGTTTGATGTTCGTTAGGGTTGTTTTTCACCATGTCGCTGTACGTTGGTTTATGTTTTGGTTGGGGGTTGTTAATTATTTCAGGTTTTTTGTTTATGTTGGTAGGTTGGTTAGTGTTGGTGGTGGTACTTTCTAGGGGGTTGTTTGTCTTTGGGGTATTTTGTGTCCTGAGCCTGGCCATCGCCGCCAGGTAGGCCGGGCAACCTCTGAAGTTAGAAGGGTGGGATGCACCGCAGTTGACGCACCTGCACGTCGACGCGGTGCATTGCCCTCCCTCGTGCGTTAGCCCGCATCTCACGCAGTGTGGGATGCGGTTGCACAACTCCGAGGAATGCCCAAACCTCTGGCAGCGATAGCATTGGGGGATCGTCGGCCTGATGTACTCCTCAACTCTGATCCTGATGGAGCAGAGTTCCCTGAGGGCGTACATCCTGTCGGCGTCCCCTTTGCTCAGGGTGACAAGGATTATTGGTAAGGGTTGTTTGGTTCCGGTTTTTGAGTTTGTCAGCCTGACTATTTTTTGAGGGTGGATGTTCATATTGTGGAGACTATTTTGGATGGTTTGAGTTTTTACGTCGGTCGGTATGTGTTTTATGACTGCTTTCTGAGCTCCTGCAGCGGCTTTTATAGTGGAAGGTTGCTAGGTCCGTGACGTGTCATTATTTACGTCGTTGTTATAGTTCGATCTGTTCATTATGATAAACCCGTTTCACTCTCGTTAGTTTGTACTATTACGTTTAAGAGTAAAATTAAATATACCATTACAACTGAGCTTGTAATGTTTCCAGTGTTTCGTACAAATCTCTTTTATAACGATACATCACGTGGCAAAGTTACCACGTTATGCAAAATAACCCCAGTTTACCAATAAACTGGTGTTACTTTGCTAGTTTGTGGTTCGGTTGGGAATTCTTGAAGCTCTGTGTTTGAGTATTCTTGATATCTTTCGTTTGGCTAGCTTTGCATCGGATAATTTATGTGATGTGTTCGGGGCTGATTATTTCCATTAAAGTTTGGATTTGGTTTTATTACAGACGGTCGAGGTTGAAATTGATTTGGTCTCTTGGGGAATTGATTTGGCCTTTGATTTTGTTTAGGAAAATTTTGTTGGGGAAATGGCCTTTGTTGTTGTTGTTGCGGGGCAGCCTTGCTTGAAAATTTGAGCTAAAAGTCTGTGGAGTAAAACTCGTATAATTAAATAATTGTGAGAGTTGCTGGCGTGGCATTCGTTGATGAGGTGGCCTGTTCGTTTGCAGTATGTGCACATTTTTTGAAAATTAGTTGGGACATTCGGTTTTCGTATAGGTGTTTGGACATCTCGGGGGTTGCTTGTTTTGTTAAACTTTTGGTTTTCGAAATAAGAGAGCTGGAGCTCTTATCTAATACGCATGTTTGCGGGATTTCCTGCCCTTACAATCTGTCCTAGACGGGGTTCTAGACTAGTAAGAAGGGTGTTTAGCGTCATCGTCTCAACGAGTTGAGACTGAGCGGTTTTTTGTTCTAAAATTCGAAGCGATTTCTGTACTGCAGCATGCATTATAGCATTGTGGGTTTGTAGACGGGAAAAGAAGGTTAGGGCCGATTCGGTTGGAAGTTGTTTGATAAGCCGCAGGTCTTGTATCAAAGACGTTAAGTCGCGTGAATCTCCGAAATGGACTGATAAATGTTGTTTAATTTCGGCCCAAGTTGTTGGATTTCTCGAATTAATTAACTGTGCTACTACGAACCACTGAGTTTAACGGTAGAATGCTAACTGACCACTTATGGCCGTTCAGTCTTATTTATAATGTTCGTTTATCTTGTGTTGAATTAACAATAATTTTGGATACTTTGCGGTTCGCAGAGTAATCCAAACTGAACGTTAAAAGGTGATGATATTAAATTACAAAAGATAAATAAAAGATTTGGAATAAAGTTACGTGATTATCAGCACTGGTATTGAATTACTTATGCGACTAATTGATAAGAGACTTACATACAATATTAATACGTAACATTCTTAAATCTAACATACATTACACAGGCCCACAAAAAAGAAAAGTTGTCTGCGCCGCGGTATTGACCATACCTATCCCTTGTATTTTGACCCGCTGAACACGAATCTGACCTTAGTTTTTTCCCTATACGTCAGGTTTTTTTTTTTAAGCAAAATAGTCTAATATTTATATATTTATTTGCTGTTAAAAGAAAAACCTGACGTGCTGGGGAAAAACTAAGATCAGATTCGTGTTCAGCGGCTCAAAATACAAGGGATAGGTGTGGCCAGTACCCCCGCGCAGATGACTTTTTTTGTGTGAGATTGTGCCACACTGAGTGTGGCACAGTGGCAACCAAAAAAAGTGGTCTGCGCGGGGGTACTGACCATGTTGTAGAACTCTCCAAAATCGTCCTAAGTTGAAGACATAATCAAAATTCGACTTAGGCAAAAAATTTCATTTAAAGACATTTTTGGGAGTCTGCAGAGGCGCAGATCAGTCCACAAGGACCGTTTTAGGTTCTATAAGGCGTTGTAAATGACCAGGTGAAAATTCGAAGAAACACCGAATTTTCACTTAGGAAAAATGTTTTTGGTTCAGAATATGAGAGTAGAAGTATATAATGACAAAGATTTATGAATAATATACTTTTTTCAAAGGCACCACAAATTGGACTTTGAAAAATAATATTTTTGGAAGGGCGTCAAAATTTGGCTCAGGAATCGATTTATCGAAAGACTAATTTTTCAAAACTGCGTTGAAATTTGGCTTGAAGATCGATTTTTCAAAAGTACGCCAAAATTTCACCCGCAGATTAACTTTTCAAAAGTACCTTGAAATTTGGCTTGAAAATCGATTTTTCAAAAGTACGCCAAAATTTCACCCGCGGATTAACTTTTCAAAAGTACCTTGAAATTTGGCTTGAAAATCGATTTTTCAAAAGTACGCCAAAATTTCACCAGCAGATTAGTTTTTCAAAAGTACCCTGAAATTTGGCTCGAAAATCGATTTTTCAAAAGTACGCTAAAATTGGTCTTAAAATGGATATTTCAAAAGTACCACAAAGTCAGTTTAAAAAGTACCACGAAAATATACTTTAAATTATTTTTTTTAATTTTTTCTTCCTCAACCAAAGACATTGACCTTTGAGGTACGGTCATTGAAAGCCCAATTCTAAAGTATGAGCATAAAATTTTAACGATGCACTGCATCCGAAAGGCAAAATAGAAGATTTTGTCAAAGCCGGCGTAGTGCCGATAAGCAAAAATTGATAAAAATCAATGCACATGTACAAGGCCGGTTTCTCGCATAGAAAGAGTTTGGATTGACCCAGCGGCTCGCAATTTGATCGAGCGCGTTGAGTGGTCCAGACAAAGCAATGGTAGAAAAGCCAATAACAGGGCTTTTCAAATGACAAAGTTATAGAGGAAAACGCCTTGTGCATAAAAATCCAAAAATTCAATTTTGCCTAAAAGTCGCTCGAAGGTGAGACGCTGCCAAATCGATAATATTGAACGACTGTGATGAGGGTTAGTAAGTCGTGGACTGATCGAACGCCACTCAACTTATGCAGTAATAAGTCCTCTGAATGTGTTTGAGTACGTGAATCTCCACGATACAAGAACTTTAAATCTAGGTAGTCTCTAGCGAAACTAAATTCATTTAGTAAAACTTTTTTAAGTTAATTTCAGTCAGCCTTAATTATTCATTTACCCAGAGTCTGAAATGATTCTAAAAGCTCACATTTTGATTCTGAGAAGGTATGTATGAATCTTTTCTACCTAATCGATCGTTAGCGTGAGCGCTCTCGCTTGTATGGTCTGAAAGTAACTACCTTGATTGGGGAAGGCACGATTCTTATCTTGAGAATTTTGTATAACCAATTCTGTTAAATAAACGGATTCTTTGAACTAATATTTCTTAATTGATCTTGAGGCCTGTTGACGGTCTATAATCCCTGGAACTTTCGTATAGAAAACCGGATGTGTCGAGTTAATTCGCATTAACGTTCGACCTTCTGGTTGCTTTACGGAGGTTTGATAGGGATTTTTTTATGCGTTTTTTGAGAAATATATTCCGTTACTAATGGACCAAAACGTGATTTTCGCGTACCAAAACTAATCCCTCCGCAGAGAAATTCTTCGGTTGGGATTTTTTTTTATGCAAAAATTCAGGAAATTAAGAGGTGCCTAAACCCCTAACGAGGGAATTCGGGTCCAGAGAGAGCGTAGTTTCCGATCTGTGGTAGTGCAGCCTTGGTCCATTACTCGGCTACCGAAGTGCATCTTATCTCGAACCCGCCTGGGAGGTAGAAGAACGGGGTAATACGCGACTGGCGCCCCCTGAGAAATAAATTGGTGTCGCGTAATTTTGACGCCCGGTAGTGCGTTCTTCTACATGGCGCCCAAGGTGGGGCGTTGTTAGTCAGCAGGGCTTTCTGGAAAGGATATGGATGAATCAACGCCTTTCCAGTTTTACGACGAGCCGACATCTGTGATGGACAACGTCTCTAGAGGGTTAGAGAGGCCGTGCGCGGAGGATGTACTGGGTAGTTCGGGGATAGGCCCGAGTACCACTGAAGGAGTCATACAGCCCTCCTCAGAACAAGTGTTCGCCCAAATGGCAGCAGGTCTTGCCAAAGCTCTAAGCGAAGCCACGCACGAGCATAAGTATCGGTCGAAGCATCCAAATGCGGAATTTCATGGCTTCGAACACGAAGACCCTGAAACCTTCATTCATCATATGGAGGAATTTTTCGTCCGAGTACGAATTACGCAGGATAACGACCGTCTATATAAAATATCAGAACAGCTCAAAGACGATGCCAGGAAATGGTTCGAACAATACCGAACTCTAATTACCACGTATCCTCTATTCCTCGAGCGGTTCAGAAGCCGTTACGATTCAGGTGAAGTACTCACCGAAACAGTAGCTAATTTATATGGCAAGAAACAAGATGCCGAGGAAAATACGTCAGTATTTATTTCCAGGAAGGTATGCCTCTTCAAGAGAATCGATCCGTTTAAGCCGGAGGCGATGAAGGCGGCTACCATCTTCAATCAGTTGAGACCTGATATGAAAATGCTCCTAAAGAGTGCCGTCATACTAGATACAAATACACTAGTGACGATGACCGAACAAATGGCCAAAATCATGGATGAGAATAAAGAATTCGAGACTCTGCATAATGTCAGAAAAAGCAAGGACCAAGAAGCGTCCACTTCTACCGCTTCAGCTCAAGGGAATCAGCAATCGAGCAGTAACTGGAGAACGGAACCCTCCGCATTAGCGAAGCCGTCCTCCAGTTCCTTTGGTGCATCTAGGACACCATTCAATGGATCTCAAAGAAGAGATAATCCGCCAGCACCAAGGGTGCATTTTGCAAATAATATTTCCTCGCTGCCCAGAGGGGATATACCGAGAAGGGGTACTGGAGACGTAAGGAACTCCCGAGTCCCGTATCGCCCTTGCAGATATTGCCCAACGGAGCAGTGGCATTTTCATGCGGAATGCCCAAACAATCCCTATCGTAATATGAATACGGGAAACCAAGCGGGGGTCAGAGGCGATGGCCCAGGCCGAACTGTACCAGCCCCGCCTACCAGGCCCCACCAGGCTCGAAGCGACCCTCGGGGAAGCTCCGAAGCAAGAAGTTTAAATTAAATAACTTCGATGACCTTCCTGACCTTAATTACCTGTTTAAGGATCAAGAAGTCAACCTATCTCCCCACCGATTCACTCCATTAGAATCTATCAATCAAACTAGCGACGCTTTCCCTCTGCCTCGCATTAAGATTATAATTAATAATCGAGTGGTTAACGCTTTATTGGATACAGGTTCGACAAGGAATATTATCCAACCGAAATTTTTGAACGACATTGATCAGCTTACAGCTCCTCAAACGTTTGTTATGGCTTGTGGCGATGGTTTAGTAGAATCCCTCGGGACTACGACCATGAACGTTAATGTACTAGATGTACCCTTTCAGACCACGTTTCAGGTCATTCAAAATTTAAAC
Source organism: Rutpela maculata (assembly GCA_936432065.2). Taxonomy (NCBI): domain Eukaryota; kingdom Metazoa; phylum Arthropoda; class Insecta; order Coleoptera; family Cerambycidae; genus Rutpela; species Rutpela maculata. The sequence goes on along the minus strand of OW386292.2, from coordinate 96,117,256 downwards.
GAAGAGCTCATTCTGGGAGCCCCGTTTTTATATGCTCACAATGTCGTATTCGATTATTAACGTAAATGTGTCTACGTCGGCACTGAAGAGCGAATAACCGTCTTCTGGAATCAAGCGGCACATCAAGCAAAGAAGCAATGCCGGCTTCCCGAAGAACTGATCATCGGAAACGATAATTTAAAACCTCTATTCGAGGAATTCGCTGAATTGTTCACCGCGGTGCCTACCCAAGCAACCACTGTGACAACTAAACATAAAATAAAAGTTAAAGACGACCGCCCGTTTAATATCAAACCTTATCCTATGTCTCCTACTAAGAAGAAAGTTATGTACGATCAAATTGAAGAGATGCTGAAAGCCGGAGTTATAGAACCGAGTACCGCTCAGTACAGTTCGCCTCCCATTATAATAGAAAGGCCCGGCAAGAAGCCTCGCTTCTGCATTGATTATCGTCACTTAAATGAAGTAACGGAAGACGAAGCATCCGTCTTACCTAAGATATACGAGAGTATAAAGGATCTAGGAAACGCCAACATATTTACGGTGTTGGACCTCAAGAGCGGATACTGGCAAATCCCTCTTGAGGAGTCGTCAAAAAATTATTCTACGTTTACAACATTGGATGGAGCATCTTACCGATTTAACGTGATGCCTTTCGGATTGAAGACCGCTCCATGTACGTTCCAAAAATTTATGGCAAGAGACGTATTGACCGGCTACTTGCATCATTTCTGCAAAGTATATCTCGATGATATTATCATCTATAGTGAAAACATAAATCAGCATGTAAATCATCTGAGAGCCGTCTTTGAACGTCTGCGTTTACATAATTTGAAGGTGTCACCGGAAAAATGTGTGGTAGCCACGTCAAGCATAACCTATCTCGGGCATCAAATAAATGCCAACACCACTCAGCCGTTAGAAAAACACATATTACAGATACAAAATTATCCGGCCCCTACGACGAGGCGCCAGCTTCAGAGTTTCCTTGGCCTATGTAATTGGGTACGTGAATATATCCCTAATGTAGCAATAATTACTAAGCCCTTGACCCGACTACTCTCGAAAGACTGGCGCTTCAAGTGGAATCCGGAAGCTCAAGAAGCTTTTATTTTACTAAAAAAAGTATTGAATCAACCACTAGGATTACACCGGCCCGATTTTAACAAAATGTTCATTTTACAAACCGATGCATCCCTGATAGGATTATCGGCCGTCCTTTATCAGCTAGGGGATAACGACCAGAAGCACATCATCTCTTATGCAAGCAATACGCTGTCTCCAACAGAGAGAAATTATCACATAAACGAGTTAGAATGCCTGAGCGTCGTTAACTATATAAAGAAATATAAAATTTATTTGGCAGACCATCCTTTCATCGTTAGAACTGACAACAGAGCATTACTATGGCTGAATAAGCATAAAGATGAAAAGACCAAATTTACACGATGGTCGTTATTACTTCAAGAATATAGCTTCTCGATAGAGCATTGTCCTGGTAAAGAAAACATACTGGCGGACTATTTGAGCAGAAATCCTCAAGTCCCGAACGTCGAAGCAGACGACGAAGAGGAGAGAATGTATCCACCAAAATTCTCGTACAAGGAACGAATATCAGTGATTACCACATTGGAATTAAACGATCAGGTCAGAGAAGCGCAAACGCACTCCAGAGATATCCAAGACCAAATTGAACGATGGAATACTCTAGTGCGACAAGCAAATAAAACCGAGGCAGAGGTGAAATTCGTCAATACACGACAAGTGATAGGCGGCACATTTTGGACGAGAGGCGAAAATGTCAAAGAAAAAATTGTACGTACCAAAACGTATGGTCATGAGAGTAATATCTCATTTTCACGACCGACCGGAAGTAGGTCACCCCGGCCGCGATGAAACTGTTAGAATCATCTCGGGCCGCTATTATTTTAATAATTTGTCGAGACTAGTTAACAAATATTTAAATGAGTGCATTATTTGTAATTCCGTAAAAAGCAGACAGTCACAACCGAAGGCTCCTCTCAGAAGCCATGCTCCATCGCATCCGTTCGAAGTTCTAAGCGTAGATGTAATAGGACCGCTTCAGCGAACCAAAGATGCAGATAACCGATATATATTAATGGTAGAGGATGTATTTAGTAAGTGGGTCGAAGCCAAGGCGTTCACCCAAGTCAGTGGAAAAACAATAGCACAATTTATCGAAGAGGAACTAGTGGCGAGATATGGCGTTCCGAGGGTCATCATTTCCGACCAGGGAGGCCACTTCAATTCCGGCTTTTACGATACGTTCTGTACACGTAACAATATTGAAAGATTCTTCACAGCAGCTTACCACCAACAGGCCAATCCAATAGAAAGGAGGGTGCAAGAAGCTAAGAAGATCTTAAAAACCTTATTATATGGTTCACCCAACGACGAGTGGGATCGACATGTTAGTCAGATGGCATATATCTTGAGAACAAGAAAAAACGCCGCTACGGGGCATACGCCCAGTTTCGTAGTACTCGGCTATGAATTACCGCAGATTGGTGATTGGAATATGTTCGCTTATAGACAAGAACGTCGTAATCAAGCGGACGTTCCCCGCCTTGAAAGAGTCAAGGAGATTCGTAGAAATCAAACAAATTACCAATGGCGTTACGCGCCCAAAGTGGCGGTAACGCCGGTCGTATATAAAGTGGGAGATATGGTAATGACTAAAAGGATCAGGAAGGATCATACCTTCACACCGTCGTGGAGTGGGCCACACAAGGTTTTAAAGAGATTGTCCGATGAAGTTTACCTCATTCACAAGGGGGTAACTTCGACGAGATTACATGTCGATGCCATCAGGCCGGCACCTAAGGGAGATCCCGATGTTGAATTGGAATTGTCTGAAGAATCAGAAGATAGTCCGGATGAAACTCATCTTAGTGACGACGCTTCCTCATCAGACAATGAGATCGCGCCCAGGTCAGAGCGACGTAGCGATACCACACTAGTTCAAATCAATGTTCCCGCAGGTGCTCAAGATGAGCCGGATGTAATAAGTCGAGACCCCGATGATGCTCGAGATGAGCCAGACATAGAAGAGTCGCCTCTAGATATTTCCGAAGTCGACCACGGCTAATAGCCGTTTTTGCTTTTTTTATATTTTTCTCAAAATTCTAAGTGGCGATTTTGATATGCGGTCGAATCGAAAATTTAAAGTCTACTCCATGAGCAGACATGGAAAGACGGCGAACCCGACGCAAGAGCGCGATCCGGTAAGCCTAGCTTCTCAAGAGCGAGAGCCGCCAAGTTCGAGTAATGGACGTAGGCATAAGTACGAATCAGTACGAGTTTCGGAAGCTGTTTTTCTTATGCAAGAAGACAACTTCTATTTTAATCATTTTAAGTCAACAAAATTAACGTATACCCCAAATGGAAACTACGAGTTTCAGAAGCCGTTCTTCGCTCAAGAAGACGCTTCAATTTTTTTTTTTTTTTATACTTTTTTCACAAGTCGTGATGACCGCACGAGTATCGTAAGCCGATTTAATCTACCTTACGAAGTAGAAACTACGAGACGAGTTTCAGAAGTCGTTCTTCACTCAAGAAGACGCTTCAATTTTTTTTTTATACTTTTTTCACAAGTCGTGATGACCGCACGAGTATCGTAAGCCGATTTAATCTACCTTACGAAGTAGAAACTACGAGACGAGTTTCAGAAGTCGTTCTTCACTCAAGAAGACGCTTCAATTTTTTTTTTTATACTTTTTTCACAAAGTAGTGATGACCGCACGAGTATCGTAAGCCGATTCAATCTACCTTACGAAGAACCAATTTCTAACCATTATAAGTTAACAAAATTCATGTTAGAAAAATATTTCATTAAAAACAACACATTGTGTTTGTTAGTCGACGCGTCCCAGTCGACGACTTGCTAAAAAGTCAATCTAGTTGCAGAACTGCATTTTCCATGTGCAGAAATGGAAAGATGACCTAGCCTGTCGCAAGGGCGCGGCATGGTGAAGTCTGGAACTCAAAGGCGAGGACCGTCCAAGCTGCGGCATCGAGATATAGACAGCCTCTTCTAGAAAGGGCCGAAGTTAAGCAAGAGCGAGACCAGGGCGAAAAAGCGAGTGCAACGAATTAGTGAGAGTGGACGCTAATCAAAATTGTGCTACGCTTCGCTTCGCTTCGCACCTCGACGCGGGTGTAATTAAGTTGATAAAAATGTTGTATCAACTTGACGTATTGTTTAAAAAATGTATTTGTTTTTAAGTTAGATAGGCGAATCAGCCGTCTGCCCCAATTAAGGCCGTTATTTTTAAACATCTGTACCATAGGTCAGACCGTCAAATGAAGGCATACAGACATACAAGTGAATATGGAAATTAAAGGCAGTCGATGAGTAGAAAAGATTCAACCAAAGGAGGGGAGTGTTGTAGAACTCTCCAAAATCGTCCTAAGTTGAAGACATAATCAAAATTCGACTTAGGCAAAAAAATTTCATTTAAAGACATTTTTGGGAGTCTGCAGAGGCGCAGATCAGTCCACAAGGACCGTTTTAGGTTCTATAAGGCGTTGTAAATGACCAGGTGAAAATTCGAAGAAACACCGAATTTTCACTTAGGAAAAATGTTTTTGGTTCAGAATATGAGAGTAGAAGTATATAATGACAAAGATTTATGAATAATATACTTTTTTCAAAGGTACCACAAATTGGACTTTGAAAAATAATATTTTTGGAAGGGCGTCAAAATTTGGCTCAGGAATCGATTTATCGAAAGTACGCCATAATTTCACTTGCAGACTAATTTTTCAAAACTGCGTTGAAATTTGGCTTGAAGATCGATTTTTCAAAAGTACGCCAAAATTTCACCCGCAGATTAACTTTTCAAAAGTACCTTGAAATTTGGCTTGAAAATCGATTTTTCAAAAGTACGCCAAAATTTCACCCGCCGATTAACTTTTCAAAAGTACCTTGAAATTTGGCTTGAAAATCGATTTTTCAAAAGTACGCCAAAATTTCACCCGCAGATTAGTTTTTCAAAAGTACCTTGAAACTTGGCTCGAAAATCGATTTTTCAAAAGTACGCTAAAATTGGTCTTAAAATGGATATTTCAAAAGTACCACAAAGTCAGTTTAAAAAGTACCACGAAAATATACTTTAAATTATTTTTTTTTATTTTTTATTCCTCAACCAAAGACATTGACCTTTGAGGAACGGTCATTGAAAGCCCAATTCTAAAGTATGAGCATAAAATTTTAACGATGCACTGCATCCGAAAGGCAAAATAGAAGATTCTGTCAAAGCCGGCGTAGTGCCGATAAGCAAAAATTGATAAAAATCAATGCACATGTACAAGGCCGGTTTCTCGCATAGAAAGAGTTTGGATTGACCCAGCGGCTCGCAATTTGATCGAGCGCGTTGAGTGGTCCAGACAAAGCAATGGTAGAAAAGCCAATAACAGGGCTTTTCAAATGACAAAGTTATAGAGGAAAACGCCTTGTGCATAAAAATCCAAAAATTCAATTTTGCCTAAAAGTCGCTCGAAGGTGAGACGCTGCCAAATCGATAATATTGAACGACTGTGATAAGGGTTAGTAAGTCGTGGACTGATCGAACGCCACTCAACTTATGCAGTAATAAGTCCTCTGAATGTGTTTGAGTACGTGAATCTCCACGATACAAGAACTTTAAAGCTAGGTAGTCTCTAGCGAAACTAAATTCATTTAGTAAAACTTTTTTAAGTTAATTTCAGTCAGCCTTAATTATTCATTTACCCAGAGTCTGAAATGATTCTAAAAGCTCACATTTTGATTCTGAGAAGGTATGTATGAATCTTTTCTACCTAATCGATCGTTAGCGTGAGCGCTCTCGCTTGTATGGTCTGAAAGTCACTACCTTGATTGGGGAAGGCACGATTCTTATCTTGAGAATTTTGTATAACCAATTCTGTTAAATAAACGGATTCTTTGAACTAATATTTCTTAATTGATCTTGAGGCCTGTTGACGGTCTATAATCCCTGGAACTTTCGTATAGAAAACCGGATGTGTCGAGTTAATTCGCATTAACGTTCGACCTTCTGGTTGCTTTACGGAGGTTTGATAGGGATTTTTTTATGCGTTTTTTGAGAAATATATTCCGTTATTAATGGACCAAAACGTGATTTTCGCGTACCAAAACTAATCCCTCCGCAGAGAAATTCTTCGGTTGGGATTTTTTTTTATGCAAAAATTCAGGAAATTAAGAGGTGCCTAAACCCCCAACGAGGGAATTCGGGTCCAGAGAGAGCGTAGTTTCCGATCTGTGGTAGTGCAGCCTTGGTCCATTACTCGGCTACCGAAGTGCATCTTATCTTGAACCCGCCTGGGAGGTAGAAGAACGGGGTAATACGCGACTGGCGCCCCCTGAGAAATAAATTGGTGTCGCGTCATTTTGACGCCCGGTAGTGCGTTCTTCTACAACCACACCTATCCCTTGTATTTTGAGCCGCTGAATACGAATTTGACCTTAGTTTTTCCCCAACACGTCCGGTTTTTTTTTAACAGCAAAAAAGTCTGTTGAATCGTAATATTTATATATTTATTTGCTGTTAAAAAAAAACCTGACGTATAGGGGAAAAACTAAGGTCAGATTCGTGTTCAGCGGCTCAAAATACAAGGGATAGGTATGGTCAGTACCCCGGCGCAGACAACTTTTTTTTGTGGGCCTGTGTTATTGAAATAGCCGACTTGGTTGAATTCATGATTCGTTCGGGATATTTTGTGCCACGACGGAAAATGTGTTTTTAACTCCCGACCCCGTGAGGGGTCAAATGTATGCATTTGAGCATAGGCTTACCACCCTTTAAGGGTACTCATGTATCGGTGGTTGGAATGATTTTACTTCATATTTGTTCACCTTGCCTGAATTTTTTTCCCCCCTTTTTGAAACCTATGAGGGGTGGGGGTAGTTTTAACCCTCTATAGGATTGAGTCTCTACCCTTTGAGAGTAAAGGCTGATTGTCGCACCAGAGTCAAATATTTTGCACTAAGAGATAAAAAAATTTGGCCTTTGTACATGTTATTTATACTCACCTGCATCTTTCGAGTTTTAGCGGTAGTTTTCACTCGGGCGAATTTCGGTTTAATTTATAGAAATAGCTTACTGTGGCTCGAATGTATATTCTCTACTCTCGACAACAAAACATCTACCATTTTTCACACTTCATTAGGAGTTATTACATTATTTCTATGATTTTACACCATTTTGAGGGGTTTTTGACTAAAAAAAAATTGACACGACAGATTTTTTTTGACCACGGATTCTGATTCAGCGTCGAAAAATACACCATATACATATTTGGTCCGCTGCACAGCACTTTTTTTGTGCGGCTGTATTATCCTTGAATTTTTGGTAATCTTGGTGCCTTCTCTATCCAAATATTGTTTAACAATAAAACGTATGTCTGACATAGTAAGAGGACTTCATATTCTGAACAAGTAATTATAACATCTACCAAAGCTCGTTCAATACCTGACTTGATTAATTGTGGTGCACCAACTTGTATGAATTTGTTTTTGACTTTGTTTACTATTGTCCTTCTTGAGATATTTGTGAATTTAGCAGTTCTTTTAACGGACATTCCTCTTTTTCTTACTAAATCTATCGCTCGATGTAAAGACTCCTCACTATATTTTTTATATTTGCGCGTCCCAACACGTGTTTTATATATCCTCGACATTTTGATCTGAAAAAAAGCAAAAATTAATTTCATAGATATTTCAGAAAAATACGGGGTTACATTGCCACCAAGGATTTAGTGACTTGCTTTAAGTTCTGGCAACCCCGCATAAGATAGAGCAGAACCTCCAAAACAAGCCACACAACATATCGAAAAATAAATTCAATAGGATAAATACATATCGAGCCACATATCTTAGTCTAGCAGGTCTCTTCGCAATATCACTAATTTTTTTTTTAATTTGTTACGGTCGATTTTCACATTTAATAATGGCCAGAAATTTATGTACTAATTTTCGTTATTTTCCCAAATTTTATTGTACATTTGAGCCTATTGATACCGTCTCTCGCGAATTAATAGAGTATGACTGGTTGCATAATAGCAGTACCTAATGGCTTACGCTGGTCATTTAATATACTTTGATACAGGTAGTATGGGTGAGTGCGTTCGGATATTCATTAAGAGTGTGCATTGCAAAAACGCCCTTGTAAAGCTTCTACAATGGCCAGTATTGTTGATTAAACCTTCTTTGGTGGGTAGATTTATGAGGGGACGGCTTTCAGAGTATATTATGATAATATTTGTGGATATAAACGAAGTTAGGAAAATCTATTCTAGTTGTGGGGTGCGCCGTGGAATGGAAATTCTGAACGTACCGAGACGGAAGACAAGAACTTGACATTTTGATAGAGGACATTTTCTTCTTGGTCATTTTTCCTTTTGCTGCTTGAAGATTGAGTCGTCTGAATACGAGTTTTAGCAATATTGTAAGTTTTGCTCCATTTGTGGGATTAAGTATTCATCACGACAAGATTAGTTGTATTTTCATTTGGTTTGGAGTATCGTTTTGGGAAATGCAGCTACGGATTTTCCGGATAAAGTCAATTTTCAAAGCACGTGGCATCGTCTGAATGCAAGAGTTTGGAGTGCCATTTTGACGGCAAAGGACCTCTTTCAGCCCACATCACATCTCAGGTACGTCTCTGAAAACCCACTTAAGGTTGAAATAGATTTGTAATTTAGGTTGTTTATTTTATTGCAGGGCTGTTTGTTTGTTTGTCTGTTGATTTGTTCGTTCGTTAGTTGTTCATTGTTGAGTATATTACAAGTATTGGGATCTATTTGTTGGTTTATGGCTATTTGGATGGATACCTTATGATTTTACTTGGACCTGTTACTGGTATTCCACTTGAGCTTTTATGTCACATCCTACACTTTACGAGGGACTTCCAGCCTGACCTTAGTTTCAACTTCTAGTCCAGATTTTGGTGTCTAGATGGTGGATGATTGACTGACATGTTGTGTGTGTATGGTACTGGGGATCTCGGCACGTTACCTTAGACTCTACGTAGATGGTCTACCACCTGCGGCTGTTATCACCCTGAATTACGCTACCCTGGTAGGACGGGAAAAGGTATTCAGACACTACCAAAGGTAAGCGGAATCATATTCTCTATAACGAGGGATCCGGTACATCTACTCAACGTCCACGTCCATTTTCAAGGAATATTGATAATATTTTGCTTGTAACGTAAACCTCAGTAACACATTAGATTTCAGTAATATTTGGTACATTTTGTGTATCGTTACTTCACTCACTTAATAGCATTGCCTTATTTCACAAATAGATGTCAATAATTTTAAGTAATTTTATGTTTTAACGTACCTTGGGTCAATTGTAGTTTTTGTAACGCTTCTGGCATATGACCTTTTGTACATTTTTAAAGGATTTATTATTTTGTAAGATATTTTGTGTATATTAGGTTAAGCGTGTGGGCCCCACTTATTAGAATATATTGTGACACTTGTACTGCGTACCGAGTTATCGGTGATAATTGTGAAAGATTTTGTACTACGTACCCTGATATTGTATTAAATGTTAAATTAGAACGACGTTGTCTTTTATATCTGACCACCTACACCACCCCAATTATCGAAGCCACCCCCAAGGACCTGAGTAGTCGGCCGTGTGAGACTTCCTCCTCACTAGCTTATTGCAGAGGGGGTACTGCACGTAAAATATTAAAATTTTGTTCAGGGCACAGGGTGACCACCCTACCCTGCGTTCGAGGTTTAGCAGCCTTTGGGGCCCCCTTTTAAAGTGGGCCCAGGCCCTGCAACAAATTTTGCTATAATTCTTTTACATACCTAACATATAATCCAAAATAGCGCGCAAAGTGACCGCCACCTGTTGCAGCTAACCACACTGAACCGTAGAGAACAGTACTGTTGCCAGTTTTCCGAAAAATTATTTTAGTTGAACAATGGCAAAGTTGCCCCAGTTTATACCGGAAATTCCGTCTGAATCATATTTATTTTATAGTCCTTGGATGCTTAGAGATATTGTTTCAGACAAAATTTTCTCTTCTTCATTTGAAGATGGTGCTGGTGGAGGAACGTACGGTTCACCTCCTGTTCCTTTAACATACGATAAATGCTGGCTATGTTGCTTTGTCAGCTCCTTTTTAACAGATTCATATTTATATTACAATAATAAGAAATATGAAAATGACATAGTATTAATATAACGTAACATAAAAACTATATTGGTAAAAGATTTACTGAACCTATTATACACGAATTAAGTTTTGTTTCGATTTGTTCCCATATCGCTCCTCTTTCGCTCCTATCGCTCCTCCCTCCAAGTTGTAGCGTCCGTCTTTTTACACTCTATTATAGATTTAACCCTCAAAGGGGCAAACCTGCTTAGGACTAGAAAAAAATAATTACTACTATTTTCTTGTTAAAAATTAGCTTTATAATACATAATCTATATCAAAAGTAATATTTTCGACAAAGGGAGGCCATTTTGGCTATGTGTATCCTATAAGATACATACAAAAAAAATTAAATACAATTTATTTATTATTAAACTTGTATAATTCACATATTAACGACTATGAAATTTGCAAAACAGTTACGAGATTCAACAAGGCATAATCTGACATTACATTGTTGATAAAATACAGGGTGTAATCAGTTTCATGTCATTAAAAAAAGCTGGTAATGGGGACCGACTAGACAAACAAAAAACCTTTATGACTTTTTCCACTAGGGGCACTTTGAAAAAAAACTGACCTAGGTCAACAATTTGAATATTAGGGTAGGAAACATTTGAGAACCACTGCCTTTCTGGATCAATGGACGCGTAGTTCTCAACTATATAACTTTTAAATTGTCATAAAAAGTGCAAAAATTACCGACCGACTCGTTCTCGCCGGCCCGAGCGGGCCGCGGTTTCAAAGCAAAGAAGGGCGACACCTTTGATAACCGCCTCAACGGAACCAATTATAAAAATGTAAATATAAATAATTCGTTATCTCTTTTGCAGAACTGAACAAATGATGGGCGTAGAGGTTTAAACACAACATTTCTTTACATATGTGTGTTTTTAATTTAGAACAAATTACTGAAGCTTTTATTGTTGTTTATAACTTTTCAGATTTAAATGCGATTTATTAACATTTGTAACCTAAATGAGTGTTCTGGGTTAAAAGCTTAAAGAATGAGAAATTATTGCATGAAATTGGGAAATAAAGAGTTAGACGTCTGAGATACAATAACAAAAAAAAATTATGTGTATTTTAAGTTAGGCAAAAATCTGATTTATTTAACTAAAATATTCGATACATCCAGAACTTACCAAATTATTGTTGATTTACATAAATTATTCGAAATGGCTTCCATTTGCATCAATACACTTTTCGGCGCGTCGAACTAAGGACATACGCACTCCATTCAACACATTTGGTAATTTAGGATAATTTTTTATGGTTTCTATGTACATTAAAATACCACACTAAACTATCAACTAACCTTGTCAATAAGAAAAAATAAAAATAAAAACTTGGTCCAAAATCCAAAAAGCAACACAAAAGAACGAACAAGTAGTGTCTGTACGTAATCAAGAACTTAACGACTTGAACAGTAAGTCAATAAAATAAACCTTAACTGTAAATACGTGGCCCAAAATTCAAAAAGAACAAAAGCAACGAACGGGTTCGATGCGTGTACTTAACGAAGTGCCCACAGAAACTAAAATTGCACAAGGGAGAGAATAGAGAGAAAAGTCAAAGATCAACAATCCCTATCTGTGATGCTTCTCTTCCCTTCTCAATCTTCTCTTTTTGACTTGTTCTATTGCATTACATCACAAAGGTTGTACCTAGGTCTGGATTATGTCACCACTCACAAAATTGTCAATCGCACGTCCCGAGGTATGTATAACCCTTCAAACACCCATCACCCACCTGACAGCTCAAAATTTGTTATCACTGTTGTTTCCCTACTTCCTGTACACAGTCTCAATTGGCGTATTGCCGTCTTCTTGTTGGTTGTTGAGGTGAAAAGTTATGATTTCTCGCTCCTCCTGGTGTATTATTTTTGTCCTCCTCTTCAAGTTTGCTGTTGCTGCTAGCGTCTCCTGCCCACCCCAAAAACCGTCTTTTCTCAGGTCTCCGATGAACGCCTCTGTCTTATCCTTCGCCTCTGCTATGGTTGTCCGGTTGTTCATTTATTACCCAAGTCACGGCTTGTTTATCTAAGAAACCCTGTTTATCTTAAGGAATAATACACTTCAATAATGCCAATAATTTATAGTGACAGCTGTTTATTATATTTTCAAGGGTTTAAGTGTACAATCACTTCTCAGATTTTCTAAGAAAGTCGTTTGAATCAGCCCCACAGCAGTTTATTACAGCATTTATAATGCAGAATATGCAACACCACCAAAAGACACTCTTTTTAATACAAATACAAATTATGTCACTCACTTAACACTTTAAAATTATGTCTTTTACACTTTGTATATAGCTAGAATTTGGACCTAAAAAACACTGCGATGGTTTTGTGGCAGACACTTCATGTTAGTCATTAAGACATAAATAAACTTGGGTGGCGAATAGGTACTTTAAAAATTAAAATGGGTATACTTATATTCCCGTTATTTACTGCCTGGTCCTTTAAGCTTGTTTCTTTATGCATAACACTGCACTGGTCGGTTCTGCCACCAAATAACTCTGTATTAGTTATTTTCAAATATTAATTCTATTTCAGCTTTGTTCTTTTGTCACATATCGATTTACGCGGAATGTTTTGGGCTATAAATTCACCTAAGTTTTATCAAATTTAGCGGTCTTTTATCTGATGTACTCGCGTTTAAATGGGAGCGTGTTTCGGACGCGTCCGCTCGATCGGGGAGCACAATTCGAACTCCTGGATTTTAAACTTGTACCCTTAGAAATATATTCTGCAAATAATAGCATGACCAACAATTTAGATTTTAGTTATTGTGTCCCACTGTAAACTTCTCCATAAGTTATTTTATAGTTTAGATCACTTTTATTTCTAACCTGTTTGCATCTATGTTACAGCCTTCGCTTGTAATTCTTCGTAAGACAAAATTAATACTTGAAATTGTGTAGCAATTAGAATAAAATTGTCACTGTTATTTTAAGGTTATCTTTATTATTAAATTATTCTTTTACCACAAATAAAACATGCATGACGTTCATAAATACGTACTGTTCATAAATACGTACTGTGTCATATTTTATCTTTACCTAGTATGATCAGTAAATAGTCATTAATCGTAATTTAAATTCAGTTTGTTTACTATCTTATTATTTAAAGCTGGTTTTTCAATAATAAGTTAAACGTGTCTGCTACGTAGTTAAGATTAACTGTCAGTTAATGTTCTGGTTAACGTTGTGACTGTTTTTTCAAGTAACATATAGCTCCCAGCTAGCTGATCTTAAGTTAGCATATTTATTGCAGCAATTGGTAATCCTGACAGTTAGAAAATTAACCTATATATTTTTTTTTCTAATAGTTATTATTTTGGAAATCTCATAGATTGTGTATATCAGTACTAGGAATTTGCATTAAGAATTTTTTAACGTATTTTTTGAAACATTTCTTATTTGTAGTATTTTTAATTGATTCGGGTAAAACGTTAAATACTTTTGGTCCAAGAAACACATGACACCGTTGACCAATAGTTTTATTCATTTTTTTTTCAGGTACAAGATTTTTCTTGTTTCTAGTATTATAACCATGGATTAAGATGACTTTCGCTCTTTCGCTTCCAAATATTGCAGTACTGACAAGCTGAAGAAGTAAAGCTGACGTGAATCCAAACTTAATGATTCCTTGAATAACAAATCCGTGGGATAGGTAGGGTCTTTATTGTATATTATTTTAATGATTCGTTTTTGAGTCAGTTCTAGTTTCTTCAAGTATACATTCGTTACACATCCCCGTTCTATAATTCCATACCTTATATGAGGTTCAACAAGTTTCATATATATTATTTTTAAATGTCTGATATTCAATATTTGTTTTAAATATTTAAAAAGATGAATGTGTACTCTTAATTTTTCTGTGACAAAGTTTATATGCTTGTCCCATCTTAGATGACAGTCAATAACACAACCCCAGAAAAAAAAGTGGTCTGTCCGGCGGACCAGACCAATATATCCGTATGTATTTGGAGCCGCTGAAACCGAATCCGAACTCGGAATTGTCAGATCAGGTCGTTTTTCACCTCCAACCCCAAAAAACACCTCCCCAAAAAAATGCTCTGTCCGGCGGACCAAACCAGTATACTCTTATGTATTTGGACCTGCTGAAACCGAATCCGTAGTCAGAATTGTCAGATTGGCTCGTTTTTCACCTACACCCCAAAAAACACCCCCAAAACAAAAACAAAGTGGTCTGTCCGGCGGACTATACCAGTGTATCCTTATGTATTTTGACCTGCTGAATCCGGATTCGAAGTCAGAATTGATGGATTGGCTCGATTTTCACTCCTAAACCCGAAAAACACCCCCCAATAAAATGGTTTGTCCGACGAACTAGACCAGTGTATTCTCATATATTTCGACCTGCTTCACGTAGATTGTTCCAGGTATCAATTCTCATAAAATATAGCGGTATCATCTGCGAAACTAATGACCATGCCCTTTGTATTTATCTCAAATAAATTGTTGAGGTATAGAATAAATAACAGTGGCCCAAGTATGGTGCCTTGTGGTACACCATATTCAATTTTTACAAAATCGCTTCTACTGTCATCAGTCTCTACACATTGCTTTGTGTTTTTTATATAACTGCTTATTAGGGCTAATGCGGTACCTCTTATTCCTACTTCTTCTAAACTTGACAATAGTAATGTGTGTCTTATTATATCAAAAGCCTTCGCCAAGTCTAAAAATAGACATAACGAGGGCTTCGAATTGTCCAGCGCTTCATAAATTTTTTTGGTGAGTAAGGTAATTGCATTTTCAGTCGATTTACCTTTACGGAATCCATACTGTTGTTTTGACAAAATATTATGCTTAACAACTTCCATTGTTGAGAAAATACTTACATTGAATATGTTTTGGTATGAAAATAATAATTACACTCAATACACATACCCACATCGCATTTTGAACACATTCTGGTGCTACTAGAACAACCTTCACCTGTCAGCACACCGACGACGTTTTGTCAGGGATGAATATTAAAAGATGATTGTGTCCATCATATCTTAAATTGCCTGACACTCTGTTGAAGGATACACGAAACGAAGCAAAATATTTGAGTTCGATTGTACGTTGATATTACCATCCGCAACTACCTCTTGCACGATGACTGCGTATCTGTATACCACGGATTTCCTTTTTCCTGATAATATTCGCACAATGCGCTCTGCGTAATATTGTCCATATCAATATTTTCATATTCTACTTCTTCCTCAACGTCCTCGCTTGCACTTTCATCCTCTGCGATCTCTTCTTCCACATTATCTTCTGTGTCTGAACTAGAAATGTCCTGTGATGCTCCCGCAGCACCAACACTTTTCCCAGGTACAACATCCAGACGTGTTTTCTTTTGTCTACGACAAGGGCTGTTGGCGTAACGTCTTTCCTTCAAGAGGGAGAGCAAGGAATTTTCATAGTTATATCTGCATTGCTGATTGCCATCAGGCTTGTTTTCATGCGGTATTTTATCCAGAATTTTAGCGGAATTTACAGAATGAATACCTGTGGCCTGAAAACCGCTAATCAAGTCTCGCTTAATGGCATCTGAGCCTCTCAAACTTGCATTATTCATTTTATCCAAAGCTCTCCTCGATAACTTTGGAAACTCTTCTTTTTCTAGTGAGGAGAGCCTTGAGTTCTCCATTTTCCACTACAATAAAATGGCCCTCCAAGCAGTTTTGAGAGGTCTGAAAAAGGCTACGTCAAGCGGTTGTATTATGTGTGACAAATTAGCTGGTAAGCTAACAAAGTCAATATCATGACTTTCGCAAAGATTTAAGACCTCATCTGTGAAATGGGATGATAAGTTATCCCCAATTAGAACTTTCTTCCCTTGCAGCCTAAGCACGTAGAGTAAAAATGTAGTTGTGAACCAATCGGTAAATGTATTGGCGTCAATCCACCTGCTCTTAGTACGGTTGTACCTTGACCTAGCAGCTTAACAGAGTGCAGTACAACTTGGATCGCCCTTGGGACCATTTTCGGTCCATTTGTCTCACATGTGTTGAGACTTATAGATTACATATGGTGGTAGCATTACTCCCGAAACGGATCCGCAGAACATAACAGATACCACTGATTTGGAGTGGTTAATAATATTTTCGAGATATTTTTCCCCCTTTTGTAAAGTAATTTTTTCTTGCCGGGATCATCGGACATATTGGTCTCGTCGTAATTGAATATGTTACAATCCGGCACATTCTCCAGTAGTTGATAAGTCTGTAAAATAATATTTAATGGTTTCTGGAGAGACTGGCGCACGAGCACGTTTTATATTCGAGGCGAGACGTTGTGTCAGGGTACGATTTCTCTTTAACAAGGAATAAACCCAATCCTTGCCAGGTGTATTGTTTCTAAATTTAGAAACGATGCGCCCTTGCCGATCCAAAAAGGCTTCCGTTACCATTCCATACTAAGGGGGAAACCCCAGTCCCCGCAGGTGATGGCGGCTTGAATTATGACTTTTTGTTCTATGTTCGTGAATACGGACTGACCTCCATGCTTGTTGCGATATAGCGCTTTGAATTTATTATAAAATGTGCAATCCCATATTTTTTTGCGGTTTTATTTATAGACTAGCCATTCTCTGCAATTTTTGGTCAACGCTTCTTCAAGTTTTTCGGCCGGATAGTTTTTACAATTTCTGCCTCCAATTTTTTTCTTATATACAAGTCCCATTATTCTTCAGAGTTAAAACTACAACAAAATTTGAATAAATAAGTGTACGTATGAATAGAATAGTCTACTATATGGGGTCACTTTGATAACTGATCAATTTCACTCCGAAAGTATTATTAAAGTGGCCCCCTCTGTCTGTTTATGGTTTAAAAATTTTAGCTTTGTGAATCGGACTCATGCATGACAAAGTGAGGTTAAAGGAATATTAATGGCTACACTATAGAAAAAGAACAGCGATTTTCCACAATAAGTAACAAAATGGGAAGTGATTTCATGTCAGGTTCAATGTTTAGCGAAATATAAAGTTTCAATATATCTAATTACAAAAATAATATTATCAACACTTACAGGCAACAGGTTGCTCAGTAACGACACTGGCAAAATGTACAAATCGAGCTTGAAAGGATGTTGGCAGATTACGGAAGGCGGGGAATTTGAATTTCAAATAAAAGTCCGTCTAATTATCAAAGCCACCCTGAAAAATCAATTTCACCCCATCTCACGGTACTTTAACAACTATAACTTCCTTCCCGAAGAAGCCGTTACCAGGGTTTTTTCTCCTCTCTAAACGCGGAATCAGACGCTAATTTACGCGCCCAGTGGAACTGTTAAGAGTGTGTTCTACCTACTGTCGATATCTTACATTTAGGCCTACTTAAGGATAACCTCAATGTAGTACTAGCCTAATTTTACTTATAAAAATATAAATTATTGTACTTATTTACAACTAATTGGGCTTTTTGCCCTTTAGTTTAAAGTGGACCGTTACACAATTGCCTTCGGCATTTTCTTGTAGGGAAATATAAGCAGAGGAGGTACCACTTTTCCATGTGCAGAAAAGGATGCCATTACAGTGAATTGCTTTTTCTAAGAGCCGACTCTTTCATAAAAGTCCTCATTTGACTTTACCGGTCCTAAGACCTTTCCACTTTTCGCACAGCTGGAATATTCTTCGCTGCTTCATCACCATTGAATATTCTAGTGGGGTCAAGAAAAATTTCCTCCATTTTATTTTCTTTTAAGTACTTCAATATATTGTCAAACCAATTACAAATACGATCTCTTGTAACTGCTGCATGAGCCTTACTTACTGATTCAGCATGCTTTTGTTTTATTTCAGGATGTCGTCTAAGGAAACCTTGAAACCAAGACCGTCCTGGAACTAAAGAGTTATTTAAATATTTTGTTATCCTTCGGCTTTCTTCTGCAATTTTTTTAACTGATAAAATTAAATTATTTTTATGTATTGGAAATCCTATTTTAGCCATAACAAGTACCCATTTCACTCTTCCTCTGTTTTAGATAATTCTGTCGGAAAACCCAGTTTTCTAGAAAGAGGAGCTTGACCTGATTTTCTAATAAGGGTGGTTCGGGGAACTCCGAATTGCCGAGTTGCAAGTTTTTTGCTTAAACCATTTTCTGGAACTGCTATGATAATTTCACTTTAAACATGCTCAAACTTCCGAACCACATATAACGGCTCGGGTAGCATTTCGGCATAATAGGTGGGTTCTAACTGATTTGTAAAATGAAATATGCTGTAGGTCTGTGTCGCGGTAATCATTATACCCTATTTAATTTTATGATAGAAAAGAGACCGCAAACAATGACGGCATCTGTGAGCCATTGTCTAACCGGTTAATGAATCAAGATCAGAAAATTTTAGTTCTAAGTAAGACCCTTTGATGTTTGTGACTTCTGAACACACACTTCTGAATTTGTATAATTATTATTGTTCCAATATCGGTACTTAATTTCTAGGGGATTTAAAGGATCTACTATTTCCGGAAGCAAATAATGGCAATAAAAATTAATTGGCTCTCCCAAAATTGTTTGTCATAACTAATTTTTTGGATGTGCATACTAAATGGCGTCCATATGAGAAAATCGCACCATGAGCGCTTAGTAATAAATATGGAGCAGTCCTTGCGCTGCTCCGTCACTCCTTCCCCTTAAGTAGGTTTGGGAGACCTAGACCCGGTTCTCATGTATTAAAATGGAGGCTGGGTCGTGGTTCGAAATTATTATTAATAAAAGCACAAGATTCCTCAGGGCGCCAATAGCCAAGCTACAAGGTACTTATGTTGTACTTGTCGTTACTCGATGTACTGACCGTGGCTATTCAGTGTTGTCAAAATTACATAGGTTACGATAAATCACTGTCACAATCAAACAAAATATTCAACAATGTAAAAATATATATTAATATAAATGGACAAACAAGATAGTAGAGTATTTAAAATTCTTTAGCACAATTATGGCCAGACGTAACTGGTAATTAAATATTGTATATATTATATGGACAAGTATATAGTAAACTTAGAAAACAGTTATTTTCTTCATAATTATTTACATGTGAAATGCTACGTGCTATAACCTATAGTTTCCCGCCGGCTATGCAATAGTCTTGGCTGGGACGTGGATAATTATTGTGAGATTGAACCTCTTGAAAAATGAATTTTATTCCCTGACTAAAAATTTAAAGTTATTGTTTGAGCGCCAACTAAATTGTTAATAAGCTAGACTTTAGTCACGAGAACAAATGCCTCCTTTAGTTGAGGTCGAGATAGTAAGAGATTTTTGGGGTAATATTAAATAATACTACAGACATAAACCTGGAAATTCTGGTTTTATTAGTTCACTTATAATATATTTTTTTTTGGTATTTATCATGATAAAAATTTACATAATATATTGAAAGCACATTTGAAAATAATTAACTCTTTAGAATTTAAACTGCCACGTGGTTATCAGACATACACCGTTCCTTGTCGGTTAAGGCAGTGAAAACAATAGAAATTGCCTATCGGCGTTTATAACATGAAATGCGACCCAGACTACAATTTTGACAGTAAAAAGAATAATTTGACAATAATTATAAAAAAAATGAAGGAATATTATCTTCTCAAATTTTTTCTATACAACGAAATCAGATACAATATAGATTATGGTATGGTAAGTAAATTTTCAATATTATAAATAAAGTATTACCGTTACCAGGTTCAATGATATTTTGTTTTCAGGTTATTAAATACTGGAGATAAACTTATGTCTAATAGATACAAGAAAATATATGACTTTTACCAGTTCTAGGTGCCTCGTTGGATTCGGGATATTTCACTTTCCTAATTTACAGTGGGAACTAGGATTTCTTTCTTTTTATGTCGGGGGCATCTGAATTTCAACCCTTCCCTTGGAATTGGAATACTTGGCTTTCTTTCTGTGTACAATAGGACTTTCCTGTTTTTATGTAGTCTGCCAGGATATAATTCGTAGCAAATGCAGTGATAAACCCTTCCGGGAGCTTTGAACGATGGGAGTTTATGAATTTCCCTTGTACCAAAAGTTGAATAAATGCTTTGATTTTTGTACTGAGACGTGAAAATATTATTATTCCTGTTCTTTTATGCAGTTCTTTAAACTGGCAAGCTGTATTTGAGAGAAGAGAAAAAAAATTGATTACCATGAGGTACGTTAAAAAAAATTTGTTATATACTTCAATTTCTTATTAATTATTTATCATCCCCAATAACATATATTAAATCCAAAACATTATAAAATAATTTACTAACTTTAACGGTGTGTCTTGAAACACGATCAAAATCAAATTCAAATCTTATTTAAAATTATTTCATTACTTTAAGCAGTGTGTTGCCAGTCACAAAATCAGCAGCAAAATGGATAGTCTCATTGCTTTTCCTTTCCAAGTAATTTTTTATTTTATTTTTTATCAGATTCAAATAAAAACTTCTAGAGTAATCCTATCTAACATTACATTTGTTGGCAACACTCTCCCACTTCCTGGAGGCAAAATTTAAACAGTGAAGCTGACCATTACTAATTAATATTCCTCTCATAAAGTATCTTGAATCCTCAATTTAATTATTATATAGACACCGCGACTCTAATTTTTATTCACTCATCATTATATACAAACTAGCCCAAACAATAAATATTATGATCTAAAAATCAATGTCATAACCCCCAAGTAATCACTTTCCACCCTTTTCTCAAAATCGTAATTTGCTGTAAGATTTGCGATACGCCAAGTATTCCAATTAAATTAAATCAAACATAATATACTTGATATCTATGCTCCCATTTACGCTTTAACTTATTTTTATTATCGTTTTTAGGCGTTTGGTTTTCAATAAAAATGGTAACGGCACCGTACGCGTTACACTGTGCTGAAGGCACTCAATATAATGTGTTGACTGTGAATTATGACCTGATATGAACAGCTGAAGGCTAGAAAAATTTGACAAAATATTGCTGAAGGCTAAAATTGATTATGAAAATACTAGTGTAATTTGACTGTCGGTATTTGAGATTATTTGAGATAATACTCTCACCACATCCAGTCTACTTGAAACTATGTTGATAACAGGAGGTGGGTTGAACTCCGTGAAAGGAAGTCAGCTGCTTCTCGGACGATTAGTTTATGCTGTGCTGCTACCAATCTATGATGCACTTACGACTAATGCATACAAGAGCAACTTACGGCTCAAGGAAAAGCTCCTTCAAAATTACCTGCTCCCTCCAACTTCTTACTCCCAACTCCGAGGTTAAAGCTCTGGGGTGAAACTTCGAGGTTGAAACTTCATAGCTAAACTTCGGAAAAAAACTTCCAGAGTAAAAACTTCATACCTAGAAGGTACAATCTGTTATTTCACTAGTTAAAGTATGTGCGAAAAGGGGGCACTCTAAGGTGCGTTATTTGTGCTTAACAGTTTAGTAAAAATCCCAAAACTTAGAAAAACTTGAACTTCATAAAAACGGTTTAATGAGATTTATTGCCCTCACCGTCTGATCAGATTTACTTACTCATATAAAATATATATCTACGTAATGTTCTGAATGTCACGACAAAAAATATGTTACTGTACATAACCCTTAAATTAAATTAAATAACCCAAAAATTCTGCCTAGTATCCAGTACTACTAATTTGTCAAGTTCGTCAACCAAAAGTAAATTACAAGTAACAAATATAAATGAACAACCCGGCGTGGCCTCCATGGGCTGCTTAGAAATTAACTATGACCAAAATCTGCGTATATCTTTTATATCCTTGACAAGTTCACAAAATAAACACTTGTGAGTTGAACAAATATTATCATACATTAAATTTAGATAGATATTAAGATCTTAATTTACCTATTTATCCCAGGATGAAGTTTAACAGGTTTACATGCGGCAAGGCAACAGGTAGCCGGCGGCGTTGACCAACGACAGAAGGCAAATGTCCGGTCAACACGCTGCTGCCCTCTGGCAGCCTGGCACTCATTATTACCAACAAAAGACAAATTTCCCAATAAACATGAATTTGGCTCAACGTATGATCACCCCAAAACATCAATAAATTTGGTATTAGTCGTAAATATTTAGTCGAATTCCGTAAACTGGTGAACAGAGCGGATGAATAGACTGATGCTCCGTAATTTTAGTGAAATAAATCTTACAAACACATAAAAAAATAGCCAAATCAAACCCGTGCATAGAACTAACATTTCTGCGCTGAGTATAGTTTCAAGATACATAATTTAATATGAAACTTGTTATTAATAAAATAGTGTAGTGTATTTCGTAAAGTTAAGTCTCAGCTTGTAGCCGACACACCAATTTCCAAGAAATAGCAGAGATAAGAGACGACAGTAGTGCAATAGAACATCTGGGTTGGAGCAAGTGTAATAAAACTGACTGGTAAAGTGCAAACAAAGTGCTGATACCTCCAAGAATAGTCAGAGCCGGACTTAGGACCTAAGGATGAGTAAGAATTGCTTAAAGTGTAAATTGGAATTATCAGAGGATAAAACGAGCTTAAATGTGATGGTTGCAACAGGCCCTTTCATATACAATGTGCAGACGTTACTGCAACAGAAGCCAAATGTTTAAAACTGCAAACAAGAAAAATTTAATTTTTCTGTGAAGATTGTGAGAAGGTCTCCTACAAGTACCAGTGCTTAGAAGATTCATTGAAGATTTGCAACAAGAAGTAGAAAAATTAAAAAACAAAAAAAGTGAATGCATTCTAGAGGACGAAAATATAGTCAATGAAATCTTTGAGAGACAAAAAAGATCAAAAAATTTAATCAAATAATCTGCCTGAACCTAATGCGAGTGAGCCTGCTCAGAATAAAGAAGAGGATAAAAAGAAAACAACAGAAATTCTCAAACATGTATCTGACTCACCACTAGAAATAAGAAATATTTACAGATTGAGGAAGAGTGATAGGATTAGACCAATAAAAGTGATACTAGATAATGCAGAAAATGTCATTAATATTTTAGGGAAGAAGAGAAGCTCAATTAATATTGTAGTACGTATGGCATCCGACCAGTCACCAGGTCAACAAAAAGGTGAAAGCAGAATTAGATGAAAGAAGGCTAAAAGGTGAGCAAGATATATTCATCAGATATGTTAAAGGTGTTCCACAAATAATAAAGGGAAATTAAAAAGAAGATAAACAGATAGCCCAAAACAAACAACCAAACAAAAAAAAGTGCAACATTTTTGTATTATCAAATGAACAGCAAAACCTGGTAGAGGTCGTGAAAAATAAAACGGACTACTGGTCAAAATGGTCCTGATGAATGAAGGCATAGTGTTGAAAAATCTTGGTGAAGTGGATCAAAATCGATGTGACAAGTTTACTGAAGCAAGCGATTACAATCAGTTATCACCCAAAAGTATTTTAAGTCTTATTCATCTTAATATATGGAGTGTTAGAAGCAATTTTGATGAGTTTCTTCCTACTCTAACTTACCTGTTAGTTATAGGTGATTCACACACTCGCTCTTCTGCCTTACGTAGCCGAAATCATTGGAATTAAAGCAAGATTGGGTTGGGCAACTCTTTTTCGCCAATGCATAAACGATGTCTTGTGTTATACTTTCTGCTATTGAATGAATCTGCTTGTAATAGCAGTTTATTAAATAATCAATTAAGAAGCGCTGTTTATTTGGCGTCAATTGAACTTTGATATTCTTATCCACATCACTTCCCCGCGGACAATAATTCCTGAAAGGCACGCACACTTCTTCGTGAAGAAATGAACACCCGGTTTCGTAACGGTGGTCATTGCGGATGAAAGTACAACTCCACCTCCAAAAGTTGGCGCTTTCGTCCAAGGTGTATCCGGGCGGAGTATGGTTTTGAATTATTGTCCGGACGTTCGCGATTATCGTTGAGTTAGTATATAGGCTGGGGCAAGGTAACTTGTTCGAATCGACTGTAACCTTTACAGGATTATCCCACAAACGCGAGCAACATTTTTTTGTCTTTTTATCGGCAATCCATCTACGTCGTCTGTTATTAGGTCGATTACATAAACACCGAACAATAAATTCAACGGCATATAGTTCGTCGTTGGGAACGGGCTGTATTTCGATCAGCCCTATAACACTGCCTTCTGGACATCTAGCACTAAAACTATTTCTTGCTCTTCGTATTGCACCGCCTGTAGTGTCATATTCGTTGTTTGTATGACGGTAAGTGGCCCTTCATCTATGGGAGTTGATTCCTATCGAATAAACCGGCCGTACTTCGACGAGTTGGAAGTTGTTCGGAACACGCTGTTGGAGAATATTTGTTGCTCGTTGTATTACAGCAGCATCTACGACTGCAGTGCATGGCAGAACTTGGGCATAACAGTTACGGAGTAACACAAAAGTAAAAATAAAAGTACACTCAATATTTTTGTTAAATAAGTATACTTTAAGCAAAGTTTACAAAAGTGAAATATACTTCAGGCCTAATCACTGTCACTGCTATTTACACGACCGGTATCTTTGAGATAATGCAAGAATTTTTCGAATTACTGCTTTTATACAATCTTGTCGCTTCCCTTCTCTCGAAGTTCTCTGCTTATAACATAACCTAACACGATGCTAGACACTGGTGGACTAGTTATTAGACTCATGATAACCTAATAACCATCCAAAATGGATGAAGACATAGTGTTGGAAAATCTTGGTGAAGTGGATCAAAATCGATGTGGCAAGTTTATTGAAGCAAGTGATTACAATCAGTTATCACCCAAAAGTATTTTAAGTCTTATGCATCTTAATATAAGGAGTGTTAGAAGGAATTTTGATGAATTTCTTGCTACTCTAACTTACCTGTTAGTTAATAGTGATTCACACACTCGCTCTTCTACTTTACGTAGCCGAAATCATTAGAATTCAAGCAAGATTGGATTGGGCAACTCTTTTTCGCCAATGCATTAAACGATGTGTTGTGGTATACTTTCTGTTATTGAATGAATCTGATTGCAATAGCAGTTTACTAAATAATCAATTAAGAAGCGCTGTTTATTTGGCGTCAATTGAACTTTGATGTTCTTATCCACATCACTTCCCCACGGACAATAATTCCTGAAAGGTAGGCGCACTTCTTCGTGGAAAAATGAACACCCGGTTTCGTGTCATTGCGGATGAATGTACACCACCTCCTTCGGTATAGGAGGGCGAAATTTCATCCAAGGTGTATCCGGGCGAAGTATGGTTATGAATTATTGTCCGGGCGTTCGCGATTATCGTTGAGTTAGCATATAAGCTGGGGCAAGGTAACTTGTTCGAATCGACCGTAACCTTTGCAGGATGATCCCACAAACCCGAGCAACATTTTTTTGTCTTTTTATCGGCAATCCATCTACGTCGTCTGTTATTAGGTCGATTACATAAACACCGAACAATAAATTTATATAGTTCGTCGTTGGGAACGGGCTGTATTTCGACCAGCCCTATAGCACAGCCTTCTGGACATCTGGCGCTAAAACTATTTCTTGCTCTTCGTATTGCACCGCATGTAGTGTCATATTCGTTGTTTGTATGCCGATAAGTGACCCTCCATCTGGGGGTTGATAACGATAGGAATCAACCCCTAGATCCCTATCGTTATCAACCCCGAAAATACATTTTGACGGTTTAATATTTATACCGTATAACTCTAACCTCTGAGAAACAAGTCTCAAGTGCTCTAAATGTTGCGAACTAGATATAATTGCAATTAAAATATCGTCTGAATAGACAAAAACGAAAGGTAAACCTACCAAAACTTCGTTCATAAAACGTTGGAATGTTTGACCAGCGTTACGTAAACCGAAAGGCATTCGCGAAAATTCGAATAAATCAAAAGGCATAGTAATAGCTGTCTTAAAAGTGTCACTTTCTGCGACAGGTATTTGATGATATACGCGGACCAAATCTATTTTTGAAAAGATAATATAATAATAATAATAATTGTTTATTAGCTACTAAGTATTTGTACAGAGAAAAGAAAAGTACACAATAGATTCAATTAACAAGCAAATAAACTAAGGTAACCCGCAAAGCCAGGGCTGTCCGTGGTTTAGGTACCAATAATTTTTTTCATTACTGAAAATATTGTAAAATCTATTTATATTCAATTACATTTACTTATAATATAATTATACTTCAAGACAAACTATTCATTACATATACATACGATATATTCTTACATATCTAATTAAGTAGGTATTTTAGTATCTAATAACTATTTAATTTTTCCTAAAGCTAAACATATTAATATTCCTTAACGTTAAAAAAACAGAATTACATATACATAAATATATAAAATAGATGTAAAACAGATGTAAAATGGATGTAAAATAGATGACTTACGGCTATAAAATGCGATTTTTAATTGAAAAAATCAGTATGGTCTCGGTAGCGTATGTTCAGAGCCTCATTTCTATTAAATTCTCTAATTCGGTTCTATTAAAGTCCAATACAAATTTTTTTTAGTTCTTTTTTAAAACAAAATGGGGATCGACATGCTTTTATTTCAATCGGTAGTATATTGTATAGTCTCGGACCAAGATAAGTGGCATGACGTTGGCCTATTGACTTAGATGAAAACGGTGTTCTATAAGATGTGAGTTTATGTCGAATGTGATAGTTATGGTCTATTTCTACTAATTTGTCCTTATTTTTGTGTTGTGAATTTATTATTGCTGTAAAATACAATTGACGCAAATCAAAAATTTTGGATTCTTTATAGATATCATCTGAGGGGTAAGTACTTGGTTCAGCAAAGATTATTTTTAGAAATCTTTTTTGAATAACATTTAGTTTCTTTAAATATTCGTTGGCGGCTCCTCCCCATCCAATAATACCATATCGGAGACGAGATTCAATTAAGGCATAGTAAATGGTTTTTAAATTTTCCACGTCTAGTATGTTTTTTAGGTATTTAAATCTATATAGTAGACCTCTCAGTGTTTGCGTAACATTTTGTATATGATGATTCCATCTAAGATGCTTGTCCATAGTAATACCTAAATATTTTATTGTGTCCGTTTGCGATATTTTTGTGTTTTCGTCAATATTTAAGAACGTGTATAATGGTACATTCCTATTGTAGCATGTAAATGGTAGGTATTTTGTTTTTTGAAAGTTTATTGTAAGTAATTTATGGTCCATCCAATTTTTTATATTTTTTAGATCGCTTTCAGAGGTTTCTTTTAAGTTCTGCTAATTTTCACCTTGGTATATTATTGCTGTATCATCCGCGAAACTAATGATCGTGCCTGTGGATTCTAATGTGAATAGACTGTTTATATATATATATATATATATATATATTGAATAATAAGGGGCCCAAAACCGTTCCTTGTGGTACACCATAAGTTATTGTGCATTCACTACTCATTGTCTTATCTATTTGAACGAGTTGTTTTCGCTCAAATAAATAACTCTTCATGAGATTTAGGGTAATTCCCCGAAAACCAATATCCTCCAAAGCATCTAACAGTTGTGTATGACTCACAGTGTCGAATGCGTTTGCTAGATCTAGAAATACACCCAGCGTTGGTCTACCTGAGTCTAGTGCTTTATAAATTTTTGAGGTAAGAAATGAGATGGCATCTTGAGTGGATTTTTGTTCTTGAAAACCGAATTGTCTGTCAGAAATTATTTTGTGTTTTTTTAGATATTCGTTAATTCTGAGTTTTATTAATTTTTCAAATATTTTCGTAAAATTTGTTATTATTGAGATCGGTCTGTAGTTCGACAGTTCGGTTTTATCGCCGCTCTTTAATAATGGTTTTACCATTGCAGTTTTGAATGCAGAAGGGCATATTCCGGTTTCTAATATTTTATTTATAAGGAATGTTAGTTGAGGTGAGATATACTCTGCAATTTCTTTTATAGCTTCCGCTTTTATCCCGTCAATACCTGGGGTTTTCTTGTTCTTTAGTTCTTTTATTATACCTTCAATTTCCTTTTTATATGTTGGTCGTAAGAAAAGGTAAAATTGTGTCGATGTTCTGCTTATTTACAAAATAATTATTAAATAAATTTGCCATTTCAACTTTGTTGGATGTTGTTCCTGAATTAGTTTTTACTTCTTTGATAGTGGATTTTTTATTATTGGAATTGCTAATTTCCTTTACTACATTCCATAGATTTTTACTGTCCTTATTGTTACAAACTTTTGTTCTATAGTAGTTATTTTTAGTGGTTTTAATTAATTCATTTAGTCTATTTCTATAGTTTAAGTAATCCGTTTTTATTTCAATATTATTCGGAAATTTCTTTACATTTTTGTATGACCTATCTCTTCTGTTGATGGAATTTATCAAACCCTGTGTGATCCACGGTTTTAGTTTTCTTTCTTTGTGCTTAATTTTTTTACAAAATGTACTACTATCAACTGCATTTGTTATTGTGCCTACTAGTAAATCTGTAGCTTCATCAATGGTTTCACAATTATAAAAGTCTGACCAATTTGTATTCTCTATTAACCTTTTTAATTTTTTGTAATTTGTTATTTTAACATAGTTTTCCTCTGAGGTCGGATTATTTTTTAATTCTTTGTTCACTATAATTTTGATACCATTTGGGTAATGATCGGTTATGTTAGCCTTTAGGACAAAAGGAACGTATTCCGAAATATCTTGTTTTGTCTTTAGGAATATATGGTCTATACAGGATCTTGTATTTTCATTTACTCTGGTGTAACTGTTTATTGTTGAACTAAAATTATATTCGCTCATTATATTTAAGTATTCATTTGTTATGTCATTGTCCAGTTTTGTGTTTATATTGATGTCTCCTACAATTAAGTTATAGTCAACATTTTCTTTTCCATATGTATTTAAGTAATATTTTAAATCATTTAGGAATTCTATGGTACTTATTGATGGTGGTTTATGCACTGATGTTATTAGAAAACTTTTATTATGATATTTAAATTTCAATTGAATCACTTTACATTCATTAATATTCACAATTTTAGTTGAGTAGTTTATATTATTTTTTATAAATACCATGACTCCATCATTTTGATTAATGTCTCCCTCGCTATATATTGTGTCAAAACTATTTATGTGATAATGCCCCGGGTCATGTACGCGCCAAGTCTCTGATAATACAATGCATGGAAACTGAGTTTTGTATTGACTTAAAAAAATATTTAATTCGTCCATATTTTTGGATACACTGCGTATATTTGTATGCAGTATTTTGAAACTTTTCTCAGAATGAGGTCATCGAGATTTTCTGGATCTATTTCGATTGTTTGAATTGGTATGTGATTATAGTCCCTAATATATTGATTCATTTTTTGCTTCTTAAATTCGTTATTAGATTTTAGATTATTGGTAAGTATACCATAGACAAAATATACACGAAACAAGGAACAGCCGTATTCCCTAATTCTAAAGCTAAATGATTCTTAATAACTATAAACTGCAAAAAATATGTGTGATAATAATTAAGTTGCTAAAAATATTGATTTAGTAATAAAGTCTTACAATTATCCAAGTGATATTACTTCTGTTTGATTATGCCTGAAGTAGTCGCTCCCCTTGTGTTTTTCGAGTTGTTAATCACACTACGCAATCCGTAATTGATTTCACTTCTTTGGCTATGTGTCTTGCTAGGGGTTGTATTTACTTCTTTAGCTTGGTTGTTTCCTTTTTGTTGGTGCATGGATTTCTGCGTATTCCTTGTATTTGGTGTGTTCTGAGCTGTTTTTTGTGTTTGGGTTTTTGTCTGTGTTTGGTTGACGTTTTGTGTTTTAAGATCCTCTTTTGCCAAATTGGTGGTTTCAGCTTCCTCTTTGAGCCTCTTTAAGTCTTCAACAGTAAATCGACGTTGTGTATGGTGAGTTTATTGTAACGTATTCTTGCATCCAACTCTTGATCCCTGGCTTGTTTTTGGTGCTTTTTTAAAGTTTTTTGTATCTCTCTGTCCTCTTTTGTTAAGTCGCTTGATATGGAAATGGAACTACCTTTTAATGTGTATCCATTTTTTAGAATATCAATTTTCTTATGGAAGTTAACAAACTTTACCATAATAGGCCTGTTTGTTTGTGACCTTCCAATTCTGTGTGCATGATTAATTTCAGACTTGTTTATAGGTACTTTAAGAGTGTTTTTAAATAATGAGGTGATAACGTTATAAATATCCTCCCCTTGACTTTCTTCAATACCGAAGATCAAGATATTATTTTTCTTTGAGTCCCTTGTTAAATTTTTTACATGTTCTCTTAATTGCCTGTTACTTTGTTCCAGCTCGTTTATTTTTAGCTTTGCCTGCTCTAGTACAGTGGTTAGGTTCTCAATTTTATTTGATATAGCACTTTCACTGCTATGAATGTCGTTTTTTAATTTTATGTATAGGTCATTTAGTGTGGCCAGTTCATCGTCAGGCATTATTGTTTGCTTGTATTTGGTTTAGTTTAGTGTAGGGTCCGGAAGTTCCTCTTTTGGGTGGTAAAATGCCTTTGTCTCGCTTACAGATGTTTGGTAATTGCAAGTGTCCTAAGCTGGCTAATTCTTTTATTGCTCCGGTCGAACCCTAACCTTTTCTTATTCTTAGAAAACTAATCGGTCGCTTTCAATGAGTTTCAAAAGTTCTTGTTACACTTTGACACTGCACTATTGTTTTTTCACTGTTTACTAGTCTGTTATTCACTTGGAATTAATTTTTAACTTTTAATTTTTCTGTTTGATTCGTATTTTATGTGTTTTTCACTTTTTTTTTCTATTTTTATTCTTGTTTACCGAACTATTGGGCACGTATTTGCTGGAACCTTTTACCGCACGTCCGAGCTGCTCGAGAGACAAAATCAGAATGCAATCATATAATTGCGAATTGAAGTCATGAATATGTGGCAATGGATGTCTATCAGGAACGGTGAGTTGACGGTAATCTCCGCAAGGACGCCAGTTATTGGGCTCTTTCTTAGCTACCATATGGAGTGGCTAGGATACGGAAGAAGATGATGGTTTACAAATGCTCAATTCCACCATATGATTGAATTCATTCTGAGCTATCTTAAATTTAATATTATCTAACCTACACGGCTGTGAAAAAGGTAAATGACCTTCCGTTATAATATGATGTACTAGAAAATTTTTCTCTTCGAATTAAATCAATCAGCAGGTGAATTCTTCTCCAATCAATATGATCCAATAATATTTTAAAATTCTTCGTATATCATATTATAATTTAATTTGAATCCAAATAAAGGCTATGATAATTTTCTAATTTTTTATCTCTTCGAAATAATTATCACCCAATAACCAGAGGGGGAACCAATAAATGCCAATTAGAGTTTATAAATTTCGGGGTCGCCAGTTATAGATGTTCGTAGTTTCTAACCATTTAAATAATTTTAATAACAAATTAAAGCCTTTTGGGATAAATATCTATATTAAAATTGAATTATTTATGTTTACATCTTGAAAAGTTATATATCAAAAATATATATATTTTGTTGTTTTTTGTTATTTCTGCTCCGGTCCTTGGTTACTTCGAATTCTTATGAAGTAGGTAAGTGAGCTGCCATAGCATCATTTGAAAATGTCTGTCCATATAATAATCGATGTGCCAATTTAGGTTTAACTGCGGTAGTTCGCTTATTACATATATTACCAAAATTGGTTGCAGTGAGTCAAATTTTTCTCTCCCGAAACCATAAGTCACTTTTTCTTTGATATTTGGTTTTAACTGCCAACATATTTCTCTGTGTTGAAGACAGAGTAATTTGTTTTAAAAATGAGTCGCATTTTGTTTTCCAATCTTTATCAGGCAACTTCTTCCGATTTGAGTTCACCATAAAGTCGCGTTCTAATGTAGAGTCACTATGGTCAACGTTAGCTATATGTCCACTTAATTTTTGTAAAGTAATTTTTAAATGATCACCTTTAAAATAACTATGTTTATGTGGTACTTTTTTGGGCCAGGTTTCTATGGCGTTAATTTCATTTATACTTTCTTGGCTGAATATTTGCTGCTGTGTAGTCGGAATAAGTTCTTTGGTGCATTCTTTTTAGATATATCCAAAGTGATTTATTTGTGTAATGAGACCACTCTTTCTCGAAAAGCTCTTACAACTCTGCTGCACTTTTGATTGGGCAAACCGTAAAGTAAAAAATGTTTAATGATAGAAAAAGAGACCCGTTCAAAGAGGTAAAAATGGAATATTGTAGCATGCATATTGCTGCTTCATAAATTAAATCATATAGAGCTCAAACATGATAATACCACAGAGAATTAAAATATTATTTCTTAAAATTTCTTTATAAACATGCACGACTTTATGCAACCGGAGTCACACTTAAGTGTACTCATAGCCTATCTTTTATTTTAGTAATAAAAACGAAGGGGGCACAATACGCGAAACGGAAAGCATCCCGCGTAATGATGGGCAGAGTAAAATCTCCGTTGCGACGTTATAGTTCGTAGTTGCTGCTGTAAATTTTGTGCTAAATTATTTGTGCCAGGAATATGGTAATTTTCACTAAGGCTACAACGAGCCTAACTTGTTAACTTATTTAATAATTAGTGATGGGTCACCACTAATCGGCAAGAATAAAATGTATTGCTTATAATGATAACGTTTCTAACGAGGATCTTTCATTATATTATATTTGCTTATACCACCGACTTCAACATCCGAGGAGTTGATAGCCCCTCTTCGTAAATTATGGAGCAGGCCTTTTAAATTATTCATCACCGGTTTAACACGTAAGTAATTAATAAAGAAATATTTTTTGTAATTCAAATTTGGCAACGGCCATTTTGTAGCAGCCATGCTCCTCATTTCTTTTCAGGTTTTTAAGTTTGGATTGTAAAATGGGAATTTTAAATTTGGATTTTAATTTTCGTAATAACCTCCCATATTAATTTCGTTACATAATGGGGTTATTTTTCTTCTCATTTACGTACTTGGAGACGAGGTGTACATATTATACTAGGACTTTTTTTTTGGAGGCCATAGACGGTAATATGGTAGAATAGATGTAAATTTTCTTCTTGGAAGTTCTGTAAGTAGCTAATACGGTGCCAGGAACTCCTAAACTTGATATTGGTTACAACTAGAACTCGGCGGTTGCATCACAGTGGGTTGGACACCATCTTCATCCCTCACCTGGACGTACCATATGAAATCCCTTGAGAAATTCACTAGTTTGGGCTGAATACAATTAACGGGTGGACTAACGTTAATCATATTCCTGCCTATAGGCATATTGTCAAACCAGGAATCATTTTCAGATTTCTTGAAGCGATGTGGTCTTAAAAAAAGACGATTGTTACACAATAACTTATGAAAAATCTAACATACATACATTTTGGTTTTCAGTATTTGGCACAAGTCATTTAATACTTGTGCAATTCTTTTACCCCCTTGGCAAGTTTTACTGAAAATTGGATTGTATTTAATTCGATTGGCCTTCCATGATTATTTTTCTCAGTACTAGAATAATCTATTAGGCAAGCAGCAGCTTCTGCACCGCGCCAAGCTAACTCAACAGCTACAATATGGTAAACAAAATTTTGTAAACCTTCTGGAGTGTTTTCATTCCATAATAATTTAATGATTTCATTCAAATCGTTTAACGGTACTGAACTAGGTACATTTTTGTTTATTTAGATCTATTTGTAGTCGTTTGCGGGTAGCATCTCTTGCATCATGAGTATTTTTGAACATAACACTAGTAAACAGATCAAACATTATTTTGAAGTTATTGAAATATTTTTTTTGGGCTGTGGTTTAAAGGGGCGGTAGTATATTGCAATTTCGGTCCGTATGAATATACAAATTGTATGTTCAATAACAGATTGGGCAGTAAAATATATGCAGTAAAAAAATGGAAACCGAGGAGTAATATACCTTGAAATGAGTAGGTCAATAAATATTTGAATGCGTGAAAATTCAATTGGGCAGTAAAATGAATAAATGAGCAGTAACGCGGGTGCAGTTATTAAATTAGAATCAGTAAGTTAGAAATCTTGGGATAAGTAGTTCTATAAATACTTACGCCGTAAATATTATGATCGGCCTGTTAAATGATACATATTATTTTATTTAAGATATAGGCAGTTAGTAAAATGAAAATTGACAGTAAATGCTAAGAAAAAAATTAAAAACTGTTACAGACCTAAAGAGCTTGAGGTATTTTTTCTTGAGACTTTTTACATGTATCATTATTGACTAAAATATCTAGTAGTATTTTAATAATTTTTTAAAAATTTTGGGTGAAATAAAAAAACAAATAATTTGTTTTATTTAAAACTGAAATACAGTTTCGAATAAAATCAAACTTAAAAAATGATTCCAATGATGTCAGTAAAATAAATACAAAAAAATAGGTTTTACTTTAAACGTATTGTATAATAAGAGCAGGCTTTGCCTTGGAAGGTCTGCCCCTTTTCCTTTTTTGGCCGAGGGGAATATTTTTGGCCTCAACAAGTGGAACAGTATACTTCAAGCGAATTGACAGTCCAATAACATGTTTACATATATACATTTTGAAGAACGTTGGGCATGTACATTTATCTTGAGCCCATTCCTCTTTATTTATTGGCAACGTAACCTCCCATTTACTAAAGAACTGTTCCTTGAACTCGTCAAAGTTTTTGGGCGGGTTTTCAAAAACTATGCACTCCTTAGCTTCTGCACCTGGTACTTGATAACAGATGAAGCTTCCGTCATCACGAGATGTAACCACAATCTCCTTCGGCAGTTTGGCCCAATTGTATGAGTTTGTCCATTGTTTTAAGCTTATTATGGGAGATTTTGCAATTAAATTTTCCTCTGGATTCTTAATATATTTAGTAGACCATTCATTCACCATTTCTTTAACCAAAACCAGGAATCGAGAGAGCTGTAAACGTTCTCGAAGGGTGCTGGTGTCTTTGATAACTTTATTGAAAGCATTATTTGTCGAAGACGAGGCCGGCGCTGCACCCAGATACCAATTTTGATTCTGCACTAGCCACTGTTCTTCAAAGTATGCTTTGAACTTACTTTGATCATCATATTTTTTAATAAATAGTTCAGAAGCTGTGTTGAAAGCATCGTTTGTTATGGAATGTAAAGTATCTACATCTGCCAACATTTGTTTTTGGATAGATTTCTTTACATCGCTTTCAATTCGCGACTGTATTTTTCTTTTAGCATGTGCCCAACACATACTCACTTCGAATTCTTCAATAAAAGCATTTTGGATGCTTTTTGCGGCATCATCAACCAAAATCGTTGGCTTGAAAGGACTTGAGAACAGGGACTGGATTTTGTCTTTCATGCTCCTGAGGATCTTCTGGCAAAACCGAATTATCTTGAAGCCACCGCTCTAATTCTCCCAAACTAATCGTATGATTTCCGTATAAAGCACGACATCGGTCTCTTAGATAATTTCTTAATTGAGTCATCTTCGGCACCTGGATACCCTCAATTTTGGTGAGAGCAGTCATTATAGTCATAGGCTTCATATGAAGATCAAACAATTTGTTTATTTCCAATTTTACTGCTTCAGGTAATCCATGTTTTAATAAGACTTTGCCTTCATGATCAAGATCAGCTTCTGTTTGATACATAAACACAGCATCTGAGATTGAGTCATATAAGAGATACCTTTTAGCTGAGCACTGAGATGCACGTTTTTTTACTTTGTTGCACCTGTAATACGTTTTCTTGCCCTCTTCCGATTCATTCGAATAGTGAACAGACCAAGTATTTTCTTCACTTAAAGCTTCTTGGGCTTGGATCACATTGTCGAATTTCTTCACGAAAATCCAAAAAAAAAAGCTGGCGTTTCTTTTTTACTGGCACTTTTGTTTCTTGTTCCCGCCGCTGCTTTCGCTGTCGCTGTCCGATTGAAACAATGGTACCACAGCTTTATTTATTTGCGATGAGCCCGCTGCACTACAGTCGCTACCGATGTTTTTTTCCATGATACTGAATGTAAAAGTCAAAGATAGCACAAATGTAGTTTGAATACTTTACAACAATAACAAATTAAAGAAAACAATGTACTCGCAATTCAGTTATAAGCGATAATGAACGAATCGACCAAATATAGGCCGCCCGCACTGCAGTGTCACGTAAGCTCCTCCCCTTTTAACGGAAATGTCTCGCTCTTTTTAACCAAAATGACATTTGACTGTTACCGAACGCCGAGAACTGGCGAACTATTTATCTAACTACCCATCCAGACATTTTACTGCCCATTCAATTATTTTACTGGTTAAATAATAATTGCACTGAACATTTATTTAATCTACCGCTCCAGTAAGTTTTGTACTGCTGCTGTAGGATTAAATAAACGACCAAATTGTTTAATATTACTGGCCACGTTTGACTGCCAAATTAATTTAATTACCGCCAAAAAGATTTAATACTGCCCATGTGAATTTTAAACTGCCCGATGTAACCGCCCGGATATTTAAAAAACCGCTCAAATAATTACTTGCCTTTTTTTAATAGTAGCTTACTTGTAACATTCCAAATAGTCTTAACAGTTGCTTCTTTATATTCTGTTCCATCAGCTTTTCTCATGTTCACTGCATAATCTTTTAATATCAAAGCCAGTTCATTCAAACTGCGTTCTCCATTCAATTCGTATTTTCTGATCGAACAAAACATTACCAAACCTTGGTGACATTTTTCTAAATTTGTTTTCAATTTGACATTTATTTGTAGAATTTCAATCTGATATTTGAACATATCATTTGTGCTTTGGCTGATAACACCACATGTATGCGTATTATCGCTGTAATCTTTTACTGATTGCATGAATTTTAACAGATGACATGAAATGCAAAACTTTGATTTAATAAAAAATTATCAGACGTAGTAGCTTTTTCTGTTATTTCTATTTGACTTTTACCTTATAAATATACGTGAAATAGTTGACCTACAACTTTTATATAAGCTGGATTTGCCTTTTGCATAAGACATCGCAGTGTTTCAGTTGCACCATTTTGAAAAATTGGTATTCGAGAGATCATTGAAGTTAGACGCACAATTGTCGGAGGAGTAGTGAAGAATGAACTACTGAAGACAAAACGCAATTTCATTGTATATTTTCGAAATTATAGAAATTTTTAATGAAAACGTGTCCATTACGGGGCAGTGCCCATTATTGGGGCATTTACCCTACCTATTTAAATTATTAGAAATCTCGAAATCCCACTAGTAAAAAACAATCTAAAGATTCATAATAAACAGCGACATTCAAATTAGAAAATGATAGGATAGAAAGAAATGTGAAATGGAACACATATACTCGGACTACTTGTTGACGCGGCTAGCACTCGCCATCGTACTACTACGCCGTTATTGGCTTCAGTTTCAAGGTGGCCTGGATGCAACGGTATTCACAATCCAACTTCTGGCACTTGTACGATTTCTCCTTACTTCTTTATGTTATGTTATGATGTTTGTTCTTGTAACCCTTGAGTGTAATCGCTAATACTTGCACTAGTTTCCATCGGCTGGAGGGACCATATGAATCGGCTCAAGGACTAATGTTTTGCTTCGGCTAGGTTTTTTTTACTTTAAAAACCTGAGACTTAATACTTAAATATATTGCCTGAGCATAACATTTACATTTGCTGCTCTTACAAAACATATAGACATACTTCTTGTTAGCCTCTATTTATACTTTGCAGGGTGTTGCATCACGAGAGGGACATAGTTTAATAGGAGGTAGAGAACATCATTGGTAAACAGAACCTCTCATAGAAATGTCTCATTGGGCCTTCACTATAAAGTTATCATTTTTGGCAAAAACTACTTTTTGTCATTACTTTGACAAGGAATGGAATATGGGATTCATATTTGGTACAGGTAATACAGTAACGATCCTTCAGAAGTACATGTAAAACATGAAAAATAATCCAGGTCCGGAGTCACTAAAACTTTACCTCTAAAAAACATGACCCTGCATATATTTTTTTTGAAATTTCTATACGAAATTCGAAAAGAACACAAAAAAATAAGCAAAATGGCCTATTTCAATTTTTTGTTACACCTTTGTGGTTATTTAAATATGGCGTTAAATGTACGAGGATATGGATTTCAAAACGATATTAAATGACAGTCACATAAAATAAATAATTTTGTAACTAAAATTTGCAAAAATTCCATTAAAGCTAGGTGGTCTGCTGATGAATCCCAATTCCGATACGTTTTAAAGATCAATTTTGGTAAAAAATGTGGTCCTAATAAGTAATCGGGTATTAATATTAACAAAATATTTAATCAATCATAGTAGACTTACTCAAAGTGACAAATAATAAAACTATTTAGGTCTAAGCAACAAGTTACTATAATCAAGAAAATTAGCAATATTTCACACTTAATAAAAATTGCAAAACCGAAATAAATAAAATTATTTCCATCCAGGCATCAATAAACAACAAACCAATATCTAAATGTGTATAAATAAAACAATTTACACTAAAGGGTGTTATGAAACGGATTTCTGTACAATTTTTTTTGTACGATGACTATTAAAAATTTTTGTCCGGATATATACCTATTTGATTAAATTAAATATAATTAATAAACAAAAAATATAATTTTGTGGATGAATCTTGAACACATTTGAGGATAATTTGCACAATACATGTACCTTGGGACAGTTCAGAGGTACATGCAAATTCTTGTCCCAAGGTACAACTTTTGCACCATGAATGAATTGTATCTAATATTTTTTTGTAGGTTAACAAATCTGTATTTCCGATATAAAAACAGAAAATAACGAAATATTTACTCACTATATTAAATGTGCACACAATTGTTACCTTAATCTGTACTAACGTCAGTCATACTCTTGAAAGTAATTTTTTTGGATCCAAAACACGAATTGGTGACAATTTGCACGTTTACCGCTCACAGTCACGAATCCAACCGAGACGCCGTACCTGTTTAATGTCATCCAAACTATATTTGGAGTATCAGGGCTATGGTCATAGATGGCGCAGATATTTCAATTGTCCTAAGATACTTGCGTCCCAAGATATAACGCTCTCCCCAATACTGTTGAGCGACTTTTTGGCATCTGGAAACAAAGGTTTGCTTGTCTTTCAATGGTATTATGAACTAAATTAGAAGCACTTACCTACCTGTAATAAGCAGTATTGCCAACTCCTGGCAAACTGATATAGTACAGCCACCAACAAAAATA
Source organism: Rutpela maculata (assembly GCA_936432065.2). Taxonomy (NCBI): domain Eukaryota; kingdom Metazoa; phylum Arthropoda; class Insecta; order Coleoptera; family Cerambycidae; genus Rutpela; species Rutpela maculata. The sequence goes on along the minus strand of OW386292.2, from coordinate 96,077,906 downwards.
TAGTAGTTTTGAAAAAAATATAGTACAATTAAATAAAAACAAAAAATGTGTAAAATTTTTATTTTAGTTAGGTACATAAAAATATTCTTTTCTATTAATCATTGCACAAAACATCAACACAATAATTATATACCAAGTTATTATTCAAAGTTGAGATCCAGCTCAATATCTTTTATCTGATGACTCAGACATTTTCCACACATTTTCCAGTTTATTTTTATGCTCGTACATGAATTGATTACATCCTAGATAGATCTGTTCAGAAGGTTTAAGTGTTATGCAAGAACCATTCTTTTTGACAAACTGGAATGCAAACAAGCTACCATTGACAGTACTAATAATCAATTTATTCCTCTTTTTGGTTTTAATCAGATTAACCTTGCTAAAAATTCTTTCACATTGGGCATTAGAAGTTATGAAATTTTCAAGGACATTTTTATAATCTAATAACCGTGACCAAAACAAATCTTCTGCTTCCTCATTTTTAATTTCTGGCTGTGAAATTGACGGTAGTAAAACACTCGTATCTGGTTTTAGAAAAATTATAATTATTTTTACCTGGTTTTGGCAATAAATTAAAATATTTCAACCAAATCACAATTACGGCGGCGAAAGACTAGCTGATTTTATGCGGGACTGGATTCGTGGATCCAGTTTTTATATGAGTTAGAAAGAGAACCAATAGTTTCGGGAAGGGCGCCATCGTAAAGTTATTAATAATCTTTTGAATAGGAAAATTCAATAAAATAAAAAGAAAAATATAAACTAATTCAGAATAGCAAAATTATATATAAAAATGTGACCACATGATCCAAATGATCATTGTTAGTAATATTTATTTAAGAGAGCGAGATATTTTATGACATAGTTGGCAAACACACCGTGAATATTATATAATAATCCATGAAAGTAACAATAAATATCTAAAACCATAATTGTCACATAAATGTAATGATTCTTCTATCGAACTAAAATTTGGTGTACGCTTATTTTCTTTACTATCTCCCATAATTTACTATATACTATAACACTGTGACTGATCGTAAAGAATACCTATACAGGTTAACTTTTTCTTTTTGACATTTTATCGATTTAAATACCACCATAACTGATAAAATGCTTTAATATTACTAGACAATCGTATTACCAACAGACAAATATTAACTGGTAATGTAGTTCAGTTAACCACACACTGAACTTCTTTCATACAACAATTGATTCATTTGACTATAGTCAGCAAGTAAACCGCGGTTCACCTGACCAAATGGTTAACTATGTTTGATACAACCGCCCATTACAGATGCTGGTGGTGGAACTTTTTTGTTAAAAACGTCTTTCTTTACTTTTGAAACTTTCTTCTTCTTTTCAAATCCTTTGCTCGTTGGGTCTCTTCGAGTTCTTGTTTTTCTGCAATATCCGTTAAAATGCGTAATTTCATTTTTGGCCTACCTCGATTTATTGATTTGCTGGGCCTGGGCCCAGCAAATCAATAAATCACAACTCTGGAGTTGTGAAAAGTTTTAACTGCCTCGGACAAAACTGTCATTAGAGAAAGGCGGTCGATATTCGGATTCTCCTGAGTTTCGGTCAGTCAATAATATTTGATTTTTAAAACTCATCATCGCTAAAAAAAGATCCTAATTCAATGGAATAATTTCCATAACTCTAAATCCACCAATAATGAATATTTTTTGGATTGTTCTTTGGTGTGAAATGCGCATGAGATAAGCATCCTACCATCTCGGCTATTTCGTAAATCGACAGGAAAACACAGTTTTTGGGACTTTTCATTCACCATTTACGGAAGTAAAACCGAGTATTTTTTGAAAACGAGCCACTCTTAATAACTCGAGAACCGTGAAAGATTTTTTTTGCAATAAAGGGCATTTTCTTAAATGTCAAGGGGGGCACATTTTAACGAGAAAAGGTGTGATTCAAAACTCACCCCCCAGCCACCTCAAGTTTATAATTACAAATGGCACCCTTAATTTTTTTTTGTGTGACCTTGAAGAGGAAAATTTTTGAGAGGAATGCAAAAAACTGATCTTTCATAAAAAAGTGATAAAAGCTATAAAAATATAGGTAATGTGATATTACATTTAGAAGGCGCACACTGGCAATTGCCGGAATTTTAAAAAAATCCCCATTACCCTAAAACTACCCCCACTTCAAAATTATTTAATGTGATACCAACTTGTTATTGAACTTTTAGGTAATTATTGTTGTAAACATGAAACGCTGCAGGATCCCCTTGTACAAATAATTGTTAAATTGAATTTTTCACAAGAGTTATGACTTTTTGTTTAATTTAGGGAATCCTCATTTGCGGACGGCAGCTTTTCGCCGGTAGAGCGTCGAAGGTGAGGAAGTATCTTATGCAATGCTTATAGTGGAGTGCTCGCGTTGACAAAAGTCGCTTAGTTTTTGTTCCCGTTGGCACTTTTAGAGAAAAATGTATGACATTGCCAGATATGTAGCTGACACCCTGTAGATTAGGAATCCACTTGTCGTAAAAAAATCGTATTGAATATAAGGTCACAAATCAAAATTTTCTAACTAATCATACCACGTGATAGAGCCAATCATGAAGCATATTTTATCCAAAAATCATTAAATTCTCTGCAGAATTTCTATTTTTAAAATAAATAAATAAATGATCTTTTACGTTGGCTTATATGGCAGTAAAAAACAATAATCCTCATTTTCTCCGTTCGACTACAGCAGAAAATTAATTATTTTTCGAACACTTTTTCTTTCCCACGACGATATCTCCCAAACTATTATATTTATCAAAAAAAATTATTCTTTATAAAATATTCGCTATATTTTTCAGATTGCTAAGGTTCTTAAATAAGATTTTTTGAGGATCTAATAACCGAGATATTTAATAATATGTATTGTGATGTCAATTTTCGAAGCATATCGGCAGCGTCACGTTCGCTGGAGATTACGCTGTCCCACTACTTTAAAGCTGTTTCAACAACCCGCGCTGCTTCCCGCAAAGGCCAGACTTTAAATAGACACGCGCATTGTAACTTGTGGTTTGTGATATTTTTTAATTTTTTGTCTTGAAAATAATTAATATGGAATAAATATAAGTTTGTTGATTATATTAATTCAGTGTTATATTGACCTACATAAAATTTGTATGTAATAGATTAACACGTTATAAGGAACTCCTTAGTTTAGTGTTTGCAAGATATTTTCAGCTGGTATGTATTTTTTCAGTAAAATTTTCGCCCTTATGATGTATGTGCTTTTCAGAAGAAATTAAAATGGAAAGTACTACTGACGTCACAAGTTCTAAAAGTGAAGTAGAGACAAAAATAAAGTTTAGTGTAGTAAGAAATTTTGTAGGAAACCGGCCCCTATAATCAAAGGTTCTGAGAAATCATTTGCAACATTTATTGATTGTTTAAAATTACCAAAAAAAAAATAAGCAACCAAAGAGAAGACGAGATATATTCTCGAACTAAATCATTTCGAAAAACAAACAGTTTTGACGGTTTGGTTTGGCACCGAAATTGCTATTCTAGTTTTACTAGCAAAAAAATATAGAACATTTAAGGAAAAATAAAATAGTAAAAGAGAAAGAAATTGAAAACAGTTCAGATGGATCCAGTGCCTGTCCATCAACTTCTTCAGTGTGCCCTTGCGTAAAACTAATTTTTTTTATAGAGAAATATATTTTTTGTCAAAAGGCATCAATAGTAAATAAGGTCTCTCAAGTAATAACCACGAATACAGAAAGAAAAATAAGACTAATAACAGCTCAATAAAATCCAATAATTTTCGAAAGAATTGGTGCTAACGATTTAATATCTATGGAAACTAAATATCATGTTTCATGTTTCTTAAGTCGTAATAGAAAAATGCTATCTAACAATAAAAATAAAAGTGGAAAACGTAAAATCAGAAGAGATCTGGCATTTACCAAAATATGTAAAATTCTTGAGAAAGGTTTTTTAAAGCATAAAGGGTATGGTATGAGAAGTATGAGAGGTATTTAGAATTGGACCGATGTAAGTCCAAGAGACAGATCAGTAGACTACTTAAAAATACATTTACTGACAAAGGAAAGGAAAGGAGAGGAAAGGAAAGGAAAATATACATATAGGTACATAAAAGAACGCTACTCGCACACTTAATTCAGTATTACGAACTTATACAAGTCGTTAAATATTTTTTGATGTTTTAAAAATTTTATTCTTTTAGAATGAGGCAGTAAGGTTTGTTCTTGTAAAAAAAAGAACATGTCATGCATCTATTTATGCTCCTGCATGGGGAAAAAGTCCTGCAAGAACTCCTCGTTCAGAAGAAATAAAAAACTACTTAAAGTTGACTACACAATTATTCCTATACGTGTAAAAAATGTCTGTTTCTCTGGCGGTGTGGTAAAGATCAAAGAAGCCGACATTTTTTACACGCATAAGAATTGTGTAGTCAACTATATCAATAAAAATATATTTGAATTAGATGAAGAAAGTGTATAGTGTATATCTTTAATTGAGATTTAAATTTTGTTATATTATCTTTCATTTTTCATAACTTTTTTATTTTGATATGGATTCTGTTATCTGCCAACATTGTATTTTAAAATTAATAAAATTTGAAAATCAATTGAAATATATATACATGTATGTTATTAAACACATTATTGTATAAATTAATAATTGGTACAAGATAAGTACAAATCAGGTTCGGTTAGATTCACCTCGACATTATTTCCTCATCACATACGACTATAAATTCCTTTCCGAGTGCACTAAGATACGCTTTTAAGTGATTCTTCTCATTCTAAACAATTTTTATTTGAAATATATTTAGATCCGACAATTGTTTTTAGGCTCTCCCTGGAGTCGCCCTGGTGCACCGATTGCAATAATATTCAACAACGTTTTACCTTAAACCTCCCAGATCTCACGTCAAAAATTTCAGAAAGTCCATTTCGTCGTAATCTGAAATTTGGATTTGTACACGTCAATTTACCTATAGATGAAAAAGTAAAATAAATTAACTGAAAAGTTCACAGTCCTGTGTAGGTATTCATTCACCCAAGTGGAACTTGGGTGCTCCCGGAGTTAGAGGGGGTTGTTGAAACAGAATAACAATAAGTGGGGGCTCGAAGCCGTAAACAATTTCAATCCGCCGATAAGCTTCGAAAATTGACATCACGCTACACATTATTAAATATCTTGGTTATTAGATACTCAAAAAATCTGATTTAAGAACCATTGTAATCTGAAAAATATAACAAACATTTTGTAAAGAATTATTTTTTTAAATAAATATAATAGTTTAGGAGATATCGTCGTGGGAAAGAAAAATTGTTCGAAAAATAATAAATTTTCAGCTGTAGTCGAACGGAGAAAATGAGGATTTTTGTTTTTTACTGCCATATAAGCCAATGTAAAAGTTCATTTCTTTATTTATTTTAAAAATAGAAATTCTACAGAGAATTTAATGATTTTTGAAGAAGATATGCTTCATGATTGGCTCTATCACGTGGTGTGGTTAGTTAAAAAATTTTGATTTGTGCCCTTATATTCATTACGATTTTTTTACGACAAGTGGACTCCTTATCTATAGGGTGTCAGGTACATATCTGGCAAGGTCATACATTTTTCTCTAAAAGTGCCAACGGGCTGAAAGATCGAAATTAAATTGCACTCCACTATTAGAAAAGGTAGAAGGTAGGGCGCCACGTAACTTAAAAAATATATATTATATTAGGCTTATGTCTCGCGGAGTTACGGAATACAAAACATACAAAAAAAATTGTGGATAATCCAGATCACACAAAAATTAGACTGCGAGAAAATATGGATAAATGAGCATAAAGACACAACAAGTATATTAGACAATATAAATATTTATTGCTTAAGCAATTGATAATTACAAAAAAAAAATTGGTAGTTAAAATAAATATATAGTATATGCATATATATTTTATATACTGATTACTCTTAAAAATAATTAGCCTTAAGGGCTCTGCTAAGGATAAAGATGGCACAACGTATGGTAAGAAAATGATTTAAAAAAAATTGATATGATATTACACTGCTTCACACTTAATATTTAAACAATGTCGTATAAGGTGTGAATAATAAGCGCACCGCCATAGTATACTACGCTGTTGCTTTACATAGGTGGTGATGTAATTAATATTATGTAAATGTTTTACAGTGTGCGCAAAATATTAAAGAAATATGTTTAAATAATAAATGGTGATATAAATAGGAAAATAAATAAATAGGAATGAATGAATAGGAAAATAAATAATAAAAAAATATACTATACGTTGTGCAGATCCTAGAATCGGGATGTTAGATTCGGTGGTAATTACAGCTGTGGTGATGACAATGGTGCTCCAAATAGGGCAAAAGACACTGGACAAGATGGCGGCAATCTGATGACGTCACATGCAAAGGGTGCAAAATTTCGTTGTCCAGCGTAGGATGAGAACTAAATGGATACGGAGCTCTAAGCGTACTCCAAATTATTTTGGATAGTCCAGCATCGTCAGGGTACCAAAACCATAAAAAAAAATGGGCAGAAAATCGTAAAACCTAGATTATTTCCCCAAAGATCTCAATATGTATAGACCTAACTTTATAGGTACACCTAAAAACCCTGGAATAAAACAAATACTAAATATCTAACAATACCTTAAGAAAAAAAATTAAAGTAACCTAATTCACCTTCCTTAGAAGGGTTTTCTACGAACGAGACGGCAAGGCAACTAAATCACGATTATATCAATCGTAACAGAACTGCAATTAAGGAAAGAAAAAATATTGATTATTAGGAAACAGAGAGAAAAAGGTTTACTTACACGTGGTGCAACTTCGAGTGCACGTGGAGACACAAAACCAATAACTTTGACAAATGAGTTCATCTGGGAGAGCTCAACAAACTTGTGAGTCGGGTGTAGATCACTGGTGTATGAATTATTTTCAAATCCCAAAAAGGAAAACTGTGAACGAACGCTATCATACGGGACCTTATCACCAACCGAGAGTCAAGTCGTTAATGATCTAGAAGTTAAAAGAAGCCGGAAATCCTTGATGGTGATTTTTAGTTGGAGTTACTGAAAACCTGAACTGTCAAAAATATGTCAACAAGACGACACACCAGTACTATGGGAAAGAACAAAAACAATGGAAATACAAGAACTTACGAAGATGTAATCACAAGTATAAGGACAGAAGAACAACAGATAATATGCAGAACAGGAAAATTCTTTATATAAGAGGTGAGTGTTTTGTTTTAATTAGTTTACAGCAACTAATCATGATGTTGTTTTGTTTTAATTTGTAGGTACTTCTCGGCTTACTAAGGGCATTACGAATAGAAACTGTGGCTAGATTAAATCATATATGGCGTACTAAACTGCGGTAAAGAGTATTTAATGTTTTTGCAGAACCAGGACGTGCTAGGATGATGGAATGTTAACAGCACCTGATAACATAAATATGCTTAAATATTCTTTGACAATATTCGGTGATATTCATACAGTACATTTTCTATAAGGTGATGTAACTTTTTATGCATGATAATTATGATTTGGCTCTTATTTTTGGGTATAGGAATAGTAAAAAAATAAAGTTAAACATCATAAACAAATCCCATCACGAGTTTTATTTCAGCAACCAGCAACCCATGCCACTATTATCTGCAATATATCAATGCCACTAAATTTACGTCCTTATTCTTATGAATATGTGAGATTACACTGTTACCTTAAAAAAATAGCATATGGAAATGCTACAACGCAACATAATTTTCAGACTCATATGCTATTTTACTAACCTCATAATAAGTGTTCGAAATGTTCGCCATTTCTGTCCATACAGTGATACAGCCGGCTTTCGAGTTCTCGCACTTTCTGAAATACGGGACTCGGAATTGATCTACATTCCTGCGTAATTCGTTGCCGCAAATCTGCAATGTTTTCGGGCGGGGTTTTGTGTACAACTGACTTAAAAATAAAATATAAAGAAATCTGGGCTGGTCAAGTCAGGGGATCTGGCTGGCCACTCAACAGGTCCTCTTCGTCCGATCCATCTATTTAGGAACCTGTCGTTGAGCCATTGGCATCATGTGATTATGAGGTGGAGCCCCATCTTGCTGAAAGTAGAGCAGTTCTTCACTTAAAATCAAATTCCCCTCTTCGTCTGATTTTCCAACGCATCTACTATTAAAGGGTCAATAATGTTGTCCAATAAATCGAGGTAAATATCGCCATTCAAATTTTCGTCAATGAAGACTGGGCCAATAATGGTATCCCCAAGTATACCCGCCCATACATTCAGCTTTTCGGGTGTTCGACTATGATCTTCTCTGAAAATGTGGGGGTTTTCATCGCTCCAGTAGCGGCAGTTATGTTTATTCACAAATCCGTGTAAAAAAGTGTGCACTCAGCACTGAAACAAATATTTTTGACTAAGTTTCTATTATTGTAAATCATATTTGTCATCACTTCACAAAACTCAACTCTGCGGTCGTAATCGTCTTCACCAAGCTCTTGATGGATCTGAAGATTTAGGGATGGAATTTGTATAGTTTCGTTACCTTCCGAACTGAACTATACGAAAGTCCAGTTAAAGCGGAAACTTTCCGGAATGAGCTTGTAGGATCCATACTGAAGTGCCCTAACACTTCAATTTCAGCTGCCTCATCCAAAACATTGCGATTTGTTCTCTTTCTGTTTGCCACAGAGCCAGTTTCCTTGAATTTTGCAACTAATTCTGTTAATCATTATGATGTACATTTTTACCTGATTCCGCTCATTAAAAGTATCGGCCGTTTTTCGAGCGGACTCTTTTTCAGCACCATAAATTAAAATCATTTGTATTCTTTCAGCGAGAGTGTAAACCATTTTGAAAATTATCTTAAATTTTTAAGACAACTACGGAGCGTTGCGATGCACGGTGAAACTTTGAAAATAAATTAGTGCGTGTACGATTCTGTGCAACAAAAACAAAACAGAATAGGCCTGCCACACGTGATATTAGTCTAATCAATGTAAAAAAAAGAGTAGCTAGGAGTGATTTGGGAAACGATTACAGAATTTTCGTACTTGAGAGATTAAAAACAAGTAATTGGCATCGATTATGTATGCATTCATGTACCTATTTATTAAAATAATTATTCCCACTTATATTCAGGAAGATTTAGACAAAAAATAATCAATGTGATAAAAATAATTCAAAGAAATATTTGCCCCACTTACCTTCAATGTGCATTTGTTTACTCTCCAGCTAGTATTGTTGGTAAACTACCTTATAAAGAGATACCCTTTTTTGTCAGATTTTTTATGTCTGCTATAGTCTAGGAAATAGCGTGCAAATTCGACGACGAGTGGTTACCGTCTGCCAGTCGGTAATCGAAGAGACCATATAAATACAAAATTTTTTTCTCTGGAACTTTTTGGTATGGTGGGGGGATAGGGAGGGGGGGGGCGTTTATTTTTAAATCGAATGATTATCGATATCTGTCCGCATAGATAGTTAGTATATACTTCACATACCCCAATTACGTTGGCAGACGAAACTTCCGAACGGCGCGCGCGCTAACCGGAAAAAGAAACTAAATTTTTTTTTCTTACAGAGCTTGTCATTCTAAACGATGGTAGTCCAACGCGAATTAATAGACCTAACCAAAATCAATCATTTGTTAATGTAACCTTAGTGTCACCATGTCTTTCAATAATATCAGAGTGGCAAGTTTTAAACACACCATTAGGGTCGGATCACCTTCCAATTGAAATTACATGTGGTAACAATACATAAACCGTTAATTCTAAACCAGCATCGAAATGGAAAAATTCATACGCCGACTGGGATACTTTTCAAAATAAATTAGATACCTCATTATTAAACTTACAAACTACGTCTACAACTAACAAACTCGCATTTTTAATTGATCCGATTTCCAATGCTGCCGAAGTATCAATGCCTACAAAAAACCCATTTGTATCTAAGTGTTCACGACCTGTTTGGTGGGATGGCGAGTGTACAGCAAAAGTTAAAGAACGTTCCGAAGCTCTAAGTTGTTACAAACTTATTTCTAACCTAGAAAATTATTTAAAATACCAAAAACTCGATGCAGAGACTAAGCGACTGTTTCATAAAAAAAGAAGAAATAGTTGGAGAAAATTTGTCTCCCAGATAAACAAAAATACCCCACTCTCAGATATTTGGAATCATATAAGATAGCCAACAAATCCTATAACACACAAAAGAATTACCTGACTAAATCATTAATAGAGTCAATTTTCGATATCATTGCACCTCCTTTTGTAAAAAATATAAATTATATAAAAGAAAAAAATAGTGAAACAGTCTTAGATGCACCATTTACTCATGGATGAGCCAAATAGTGCCCTAAATAATTTTAAAAATAGTGCACCTGGTATTGATGATATAACGTACCTTATCTTATCACCAACTGTTAAAAACATTTTGTTGCAAATCTGTAATGATTGGTGGACCAATGGTGCTATTAGAACAATTAAAAAATATTACAATATGTCTTATATTGAAACCGCAAAAAGATAAAGAGTCACCTTCTTCCTACCGACCAATATCTCTGATGTCATGCATAACTAAAATACTTGAACAAATAATTAAAGCCCGATTAGAGTGGTACCTCCAACACAATTTATTACTACCGAAAAATCAATATGGCTTCTGTCGGGGTTATGGCACAACTAATGCAGTAGCACACCTAGCATACCTGGTAACCGATATAGAAAAATGCTTTACAGAAAATTTATATCTCGCCTCACTATTCGTCGATATAAAAGGTGCATATGACTCGGTTGATCTCTGCTTGCTTCAAAATAAACTGACTCAATTCAGATTGTCTTCTAAAATATCCATAAATATCACAGAACTGTACGACGCTAGAAATATTTATATAAGAGACAGTTGTAACAATCTTCATGGACCACGTGTAGTACGTCAAGGTCTGCCACAGGGCTCTGTTCTCAGCCCCTTATTGTTCAATGCATATACCGCAAGTTTACATGATATATGGGACGCTAGTATTACCTGTATCCAATATGCTGATGATTGGGTTATATATTCAACACAGACAAACTATAAAGATTATATTAGGGCACTAAAACATATTTGTTATTGCTTGAAATATTGGCTCACTGATCACAACTTCGAATTGTCTCAAAATAAATCAGCTGTAATGATTTTCAGCCGACATCGAATTCCATCCGTAACCAACCTACAATTAAACGATTACGAAATTCTCCTGGTTACAGAATATAAATATTTGGGGATAATTTTAGACAAAAAATTGCTCTGGACGAAACACATAAATTATGTAAAAGCAAAATACGAAAAGGAAATAAATATTTTAAAGGCAGTAAGTAAAGTTAAATGGGGCTGTGACCTCAAAGTATCACTAATGTTTTACAAAGCTTATATTCTTTCAATCCTGGACTATGGTTCTATTTTATACAGGTCAGCCTCTAACACCAATCTAAAGATTCTGGATAGAATACAATATAGGGCAATACGTATATCCATTGGAGCAATGAAATCGTCATCATGTGAAGCTATCATGGCTGAAGCACAAGAACCACCACTTTATATTTAAGACGTCAATTTCAGGCGAGTAAGTACTTCCTCAAAATACAGGAATGTAATGATACTTTATACAGTAAAGTAACCAGCTTGGGAATCGAAATTTTAACTCATCCTCTTTGGTCAAATCGTAACAGTCCTCCACTAGCTGATGCTTTTCTGGAATGTCAACCGTATGCCGAAGCTGTGACTACTCAAAGTAATAATTCAATCTTTACTTATGACTTTGGCCTAACACAACTCAAATGTAACGTTATATTGCCAGAATATACAGATAATTATGAACTAAATTCTAAAATTCTAAACAGTATTATTAAAAATACCCCAGCTCTCGAAATATACACAGATGGCTCTAAAACACAAAGTGGCACCGGATGCGCTTTCTATATCCCCAGTCAAGACGTACAAGCAACTTTTAAATTATTTAATGAATGTACCATATATAACGCAGAAGCTTTTGCGATATACCAAGCCCTGGTATGGATCTTTGATTGTTATTTGAAATCAACTAGGTTGCATCATACGGTTACTATTCTATCTGACTCGAAATCTGTATTACTGACAATAGAAAACTTTAACATGAAACAATACAGAAACTCAATAGTATGCAAAATTTTGCATTATCACACAATGATTAGAGCCAAAGGATTACAGTTAAATTAAAACTGAGTTAAGGGACACTCAAACATTACTGGAAATAATATCGCTGACAAACTAGCTAAACAGTCTGCAAAAGAATATGGAGTAATTCAACCATTTCTCCCAATATCGAACTTATATAATATGTATAAAAACAGAATACGGAAAAAATGGGAATCCTTGTGGGACTCGTACGTAGCAACAACAACGAACCATTATGCAAAAATACATCCAACACTGCCCAATAAAATACCCCACATCAAAACATATAAACGTCCATCACAAGGTTGAAATTTAATCATGGATCTTTCCTTGCACATTTACATCGAATAGGACTGAGAAACAGTCCGTTGTGCACATGTAATCCTAATTATGTTGGAGATTTGAATCATATGTTCTTTAACTGTAAACATCACACTCGAGCAACGACAAAATTTCTCTTAAGATTATGTGCACTGAATTCCCACTTGTATTACATCTTTATTATGTGAAAATAATAGGCAAATATTTAATATTCTCGTGGAATTTTTGGAGAACACCAATATGAATATGTAATTAAAGATCAGTTTTCATATTTGATAACATGTACATATATGTGTATGTATATATATTGTTCTACTCGAGTATTACTTTTTTAAATTTTGTTTTGATAGGGATAGCTTTTACCTTTGTTATTTATCCTATTGTTATTTTATCCTTCAAACCATGGACCAACCTAGCTGATAGACCCCTGGGCGGGAAGAAAATGTTATACCCTTGCCCATCCTTTCGTATACTAAACACAATATCGTAGTAGGTTAGTTTCTTGTAATTAACATTTTTTAAATTTTTATTAGAACAACTTGTGGTGTATGAGTTTGTCATTAAACTCAAAGCCAAACGAGGAGAAAAAAAAACCATCCAGACAAATTAGCAGCACTGATTGCACCAGGTGGGGCACCTTTTACCGTGATATCCTTTTCTTATCCGCCACTAGAGAGTTGCTTCCGGATATCTTTTGAAGGTCTTTAATTAGATAAAGAAACATTCTTAGCTCAGTCTTGGTGAGCAGATGTCTTTCCTCTCTTATTTCCCTCTTTCTTTGTGTTTGATGCAAAACGTCTTAAGGCGGAAACATACTACTGTCACAACACGTGAGCTCACGTATTGTCACGTTTTCACAACAGCACCCGTTGTGATCCCCTATAAACACATTACTGTAACGTGATACGCCAATGTCATCATCAGTTTGAAGTGTATTGTGTGTCAATTATGGAGTACGCTAGGTCAACTGGTTGATCTGATTGGGAAAATGATTTAAAAAATGCAGCTGCATTTTTTACAGTTAACAAAGGGGAAAAACACAATGGGTTCTCAGAATAAATTCACACAGAAGAATTTGGAGAATTTCACCGATTAGTTCAAGAACTGAGACAAATCCTAGTAGATTTCATATTTATGAAAGGTGATTAAATATGACATGCAAATGCAAAATACTCAATTTCGCAAAGCTGGTTGCACTGGAAGCAGTGTGTTTAAGAAAAGGCATTTTATTTTAAAATCTGTACATTTTGTTATAACAAGAGTGAAAAGTTGTCTTTCGAATAATGTTGTCTACGTTCTTCTTCTGTATTTTTCTTACTTGAACCCTCTGTAGGTGAATAAATAGGCTGGAAAGTAGATGACGATGATGTGGATGATGAGGTTTGAGGTTGGGGAATAAATTGTTGTGATATAAAATCTGTGGAGTTAGTGTGCTGTCTTTGAGTACATCATTCTTATTTCAGCTTACAGCGTTGTATTGCTCAATGTAAGTTTAATGTTAGCCTGTTTAATTTTCGACAGCTGTTTTGTTATTCTCAACATACTTACCAAAAACATCAGTTTCGTCAGTGTCATCTAATGCAGAGCGTTTATTTGATTGTACATTTTTTTCCTATTAATTTCCTTTCCCTTAAAGCTGCATTATTCTTCATTATATCTACCATTTGTTTTGCTGAACTTTTTTCCTTAGTTGGTCAGTATTTGTTGGGGCATTATCAACCCGCTCTTCAAGTTGTAAATCAGTCTCTGCGTGTCCCTCTCATGTTCTTCACTATTTAAGATACTTTCTACTTCTTGGATGTTTGAGTTATCTCCTCATCTTCACTGGTGTCGTCTCCTGGAATTAATAATTTCCAACTTCGTCTTAGGAATCAAGCAAGTTACTATGTATCTCTTAGCCTTCTAAATATGGCAAAAGAAATGCTGCTCGTACTTCCAAGCACTAATCTTTTTCGCAGTCTTTTTTTCTGAAGACGTCTATTTCTTGAGTTCGTAGAATATCTACGAAGCTTTTCTCACTTTTCTTTGACTGCTTCTGCTGAAACAAAATATTGACAATATTTTTTTGTATTTCAGATTCTTGGCCACCGGAAATTCTTTTAGAAGTATTGGATTTAGTCATAGAATAGGTTTCAACACTGTTCGAAATATAGTTATTGAGGTTTGTGATGCTATTAGGAAAACTTAGGTCCTATTGTAATGCCCAAACCTACAGAAGATTTGTGACTGAAAAATTCAGAAAGGTTCAAATAGGGAATTATCCTAATTGCATCGCCGCCATATGTGGAAAACATATAAACATTCAATGCCCTATTAACGCCGGCTCTTCATACTACAACTATAAGAGGTAGCTGTAGCGTATTCACTTACATACTGGATATAAAACAATAACAAAAAATTATTAATTATTTTTATATATACAAAATGTTAACATTAAATAAATCTTTAAACTTTGATTCTACATTTTAATTATGGAAATATTTATTAAATATTGCTATAATTGGTGACCCCGATTCGAAAATTGAGCATTGTATCCTTATTATTACTCACCCATCAAGCTCTATAGAAACTGAATGTAGCTTTGGATTTGCACCTGACGATGCAGCAGAAGCTATTGAAATATTATATGGATTTAAAGTAGCCGTACCGTGAATTTTAGAAACAAATAGTTAAGAATATCAAATTTCCCCAACACAATACTAAAATCATTACTCGATAACCCATAATTGATTTCCCAAGCACAACTCGACAGTCTGAAGAACCACTAAGAAGAACCACAAATGATTATATATTTACGAACGGGTGAACAGGGAGAGGCATGTTTTTAACCATGAAATTGGACACATACCCGCCCATGTGCTTTATTGTTGATTAAAACAATTATTTGTTCGTTTAACTCGCTCTAACACAATAACAGAATAATGAATTGTTATCAAATTGCGATGCTCAGTGGGTTTCCCCGAGTACTATGGATGCACAGTGGGTTTCCTCGAGTGCAGAGGATTCGCAGTGGGTTTCCTTGAATGCAATTTATGTGCAGTGGGTTTCTTCGAGTACAATGGATGCGCAGTGGGTTTCCCCGAGTATTATGAATGCGCAGTGGGTTTCCTCGAGTACAATGGGTGCGCAGTGGGTTTTTCCGAATACTATGAATGCGCAGTGGGTTCCCTCGAGTGTACTTCCTGAGTACTCAGTGAGTATGTAGTACTAGGCATAGTATAGGCATAAGTTAGTATATCAATGTTCTTAAATCCACGCGCAAGAAGTCTTCCACACGAACGAAGCCGTGGGCATCAGCTAGTGTATCATATGACACGAACACTTTGCAGCGGCTAAGGTACATCTTTTTTTAATAGAGAAGTAACTGAATTAAATTGGCTAAACATATTGTTGCATGTGTCTGCACAAAATCCAATTAAATTGGTAATAGTCCTGTCAATGAATGGTTTCTAGAAGGAAATGCCGAGATCACAATTTTTTACTTGAGAGCAGCGTTTGGACTATTTAGGAGGTAAACATACCAAAAGTTCCTTACTGTAGGAGGTGGGTGGGCTGCAGGGGGCACGAAGAAGGTCCCGGTTTTTGTTTTTTCGCTCATATCTCGAAAACGGTTAGCCTCAAGTCAAAAATTGCGATCTCGGCGTTTCCCTCTAGACCTCCTTATTGAACGTTCATTGACAGGGCTATAAATAGAATTTGTTTGTCCAAAATTACAGTTTTTAAACATTGGTAAATATCTTCCGTAGTTCCAGATGCCAGTCCACCATTTCAAATAACCGTGTTTCTACTTTATCGTTTTAATAATAAATTACGGCAAATGCACATTGTTTTATGGACGACTGGTCTGTGGTTTCTTCACGATAATGAAAAAAGTTTCCCGTTATTTCTTTAATTATAAAGTTCATTTTTAAAAGTTTGCCCTAAATTTTCTTAAACTATATTCATAGCCTTCTTTCGTTTTAATGGCATTATTTCAAATATTTCTTTACACAACGAGTCAGGGTGTCCATTAAAGCAAATAGTAAATTATTAGAAGCTAACTTTTCGCATAGCTTTATTTCTGCATTATTTATTTTGTGGAATGAATTACAAATATCTGGTATTCCTGATATATGAGATGAATTATTTTGGTGTTCTTCAGAAGTTTGATGACGGGAAATATCATTCTTATGGGCACCAATATTTTATTTACAAATTTTACAGAAACCTAATTCATTTCCACCCCTGTTGTCTTTAGACTTAACTAATCAATCTTTAAATTCTTTAATATTGAACCATTTATCATTAAATTTATTTAGACATTTTTTGCGTTTAGACTGGTCACTATTTTCTACATTCCTTTGTTTGGGTTCTGTATTTCTATCTACAGAGATATACGGTTTTAATTAGAAAATCAATATGAAACCAAAGTATTAAAGACAAATCATCCACATCTTCAATATGACGTTAAGCAGGTTGAGGTTATCGAATATCTTCATGTTTGACTTGAATGAAACACTATTTCTTATAATTTGTCATTCGCCTACTTTTGTCACATTGCACTTGAGTAAACCTAAGAAATATTAAACAAAAATCATGTATTCACTAACATTAAAAAAATATATATTAATCAACCTAACTTTTCATTTACATTTGCCAAGCGTCAGTCTTAATTTTTATATAAAATTATTTGTGAGATAAAAATTAATCAATTATTCTGAAACTTAGGTATTCACTATTTACTGATTTACATTTTGCATTATTAATTGCTTACTTTTTTTGAATTTACATTTACATTTATCCAGCACATGTTGCCGGCACCCGCGTTTATGTGAAATTGGTCGTTGTTTATACCTTGTGGACTTTTACAATGAGATTAAAAATTTGCCACGCGCTTTTCGTGCAATACCACCTAATTGGAACCAGATGAGTGATACCACGGTAAAAACAATATTACCCGAGCTCAATCAGAGAGTAGGGTGGGTTTAAAAAAATTGAGGGCGCCACTAGTTTATTTCCACTCCGCCTTAAACTAGAAAAGCCCCTGTTGTTAGAGGAATCCGTTCCAAAAAAAAAAATATTTATATATATATGTTGTTTCTTAGGTTTTCGCGGGTGTTAAATGAAGTGTTGTTGTGCTTCCGGGTGTTTTCTCGCGTAGTTGACAGGCTCCTGCTGGGGCCATGTTTCGGCAGAATCCCATCTGCCATCTTCAGGTTCTCGCTGAAAGCTGCCTACTGCTGCTCCTCGTTGCTCGAACTGAACTGAGTTCAGTTCAGTTCGAGCAACGAGGAGCAGCAGTAGGCAGCTTTCATCGAGAACCTGAAGATGGCAGATGGGATTCTGCCGAAACGTGGCCCCAGCAGGAGCCTGTCAACTACGCAAGAAAACACCCGGAAGCACAAAAACACTTAGATAGGTATACGTACATATATATATATATATATATATATATATATATATATGTAAGGAGTGTCGGTGAGAGGTAAACTCTCATATGGTCAGATGCTACTATACGTCGGACAAATGTCGTCACTGACGTATAGCGACTTGCCTTTTTGCAAGTACCAAGAGCGGCGACCTCTAGCCTTAGTGGGCTATACTCACTGTTTATGAAGTCGGATTTGAAGGTGTAATTCAATGCAGGTCGGGGTATTTGCCCGCTGAGTAGTTGTTTCCTTCAAATCCGATTTCATATATATATATATATATATATATATATATATATATATATATATATATATATATGTACGTATACCTATCTAAGTGGCAAACTCAGTTAACTAACTTACACAAAAAAAGGAGCTGTAACAATTAAGCAAAATGATTACCTAGGTTCTGTGAATTCTTGAATTCACTTCTGTGAATGACTTGTTTTCCCAGTAATAGATATTTTAAATGACATGACACAAAATCAGTGTTATGTGCGAGCAGTATATCACACACAATTTGTGTGGCCAGTTTATAGTAAAATACTTAAATAAAAAGGCAATAAAAACGTTACCGTACGTGCGCACGTAAAGTTTACACTTTTTGTATTACAGTGTAATTTAATTTAATTTTAGTCGATTTAAATAATTTAAACAATCATAATTTCACTATATAAAAAAAGAAAAAGCATACAATCTTATCTGAAGCTTGTGAGTCCTAGGGGATACGGAATCCTCGGATATCTCCAAAATTATGAATACTCCAGGTAGGAACAGATAGTAAATTATGGTACTAATTGGCTTCTTTCGACACCAGAAAAATACACGAAGCTAAGAGTTGAAAATGGCTATACGTAATGATCCAAGTACTAACATGTACACCTAAACTGTACATAAAATCTGATACCTCAGCGGTATACTAAACCCAAGTACTAAAACTAAGTACTAACCAAATCTTAAAACCGAATACTCAAAGTCTAAAATAAAATAGCTTGTTACGTAATAGCCAAAGCAGGAGCAAAAACTAAAATTTACCTCATTCGAGGGTTTCCTTCGCAAAACAAATGAACCGTTTGGTT
The DNA here is from genome assembly GCA_936432065.2 of Rutpela maculata. NCBI lineage: Eukaryota > Metazoa > Arthropoda > Insecta > Coleoptera > Cerambycidae > Rutpela > Rutpela maculata. The sequence continues at coordinate 96,058,871 of OW386292.2, read as the reverse complement.
CAAGTCAAGACCTATGGTGGTGTGGCTCAATAAATGAGGGAATATGGTCTAGCAAATCAAATCCTCTATAAAGAGATACACCAAACAAATGGAAACTTGAAATTCTATAGCTTTAACGATAAAATTCCACAATAATAAGGCACAATCGAACAAATTGTATACACCCGTTAAAACTTTACTAGGTCACGTTACAAAGTAAAATGGCTAACACGATACCCTTTTGCCACTATCACATTCCCATTCCAGCATGTTCGGTGGAAGATATATATTCCTCCTCTTTTATCCCCATAAAGGCTCCTACTTCAAAAAAAAAAGATTCATGTCTAGTCGGTAATTATTACAGCAGAGCGGTATGAATTTGGCTTATATCTCGCATAGGCAACCCAATTAACCATTACCATGTTTAATCAGGTGTGCGTATTGTCTGAAATTAAATTAGTAACTCTCGACTCGTAAATGACCTATCCGCAGATACGCAACCCACTTTACAATGAAAGAACCCACTAGCTTGCTGAGTGCTTCGCATATACTATTTATTGTTGTAATGATCAAATAGATCGTTACAAATTGATTGAATTTTTTAGTTTGTATCACTATCAACTTCAAGAAATCTAAAATTAAATAGAAATTATTATGTTTTATTAATTGTTGTAATTCTCATTATTTAATTTATTAACATACGGTTTTTAAGTACACAATGTTTACATATTTGTTAAAACTAAAACATGCTGCTGTCACCGATATTTATGTAAAACTGTTAATAGTACAGTAAAAGTCGACCTTTCTATAAGGGGTGCTCCGACCAAAAAGTCACAGTCCACACCCCCTTGTAGGGTGTTGCAATAGGGGTGGTTTCTTATTTTTTGTTTTTTTTATTTTCTTTTTCCAGCTTGTACATAGTAATACTCTCTACAACTTTGCCTAATAAAATTTTTTTGCAACTTTGATTTTTAACGGTCCAGCGCCCATTATATGGGAAAACATTCACCATATTTATTTATTATGGTTCAGGAAACATAAAAACAAAAGGCTGAATAGCTGGTTTTTGCAGGGTTGATTGAGAACTGTCGCCTGAATCTCCAACCAATTTTTTTTTTTTTTTTTTTGGAGACTCAGGAGACCGTTCTCAATCAACCCTGCAAAAACCAGCTATTCAGCCTTTTATTTGTATGTTTCCTGAACCATAGTAAATACATATGGTGAATGTTTTCCCATATAATGGGCGCTGGACCGTCAAAAATCAAAGTTACAAAATAATTTTATTAGACAAAGTTGTAGAGAATATTACTATGTACAAGCTGGAAAAAGAAAATTTAAAAAAAAAAACAAAAAATAAGAAACCACCCCCTATTGCAACACCCTACAAGGGGTGTAGACTGTGACTTTTTGGTCGGATACTCGGGAGACCCTGAAAAAATCAGTTTGCCGAGAGAAATTTTTTTGAAAAATTATATCTTTATTGGACTATAAGGTTTAAGGTTAATATTTGCTATTTTCGTTAACAATTGTTGTGAAGCCATTTGTACAATTTAAAAACCGCTGCCCAAGGAATCACTACTTCCACATCCAGATTCTCTATCCAAGTCACTCACAACGAAAAAACTTTGTATGTGAAAATAATTGTTTATGGAACTTTAATAATATAATATTTGAAATCCTCTACCCCAAAAACCCATTAAACGATACACCACATCGGTAGTGCGGTGGGGGTGGTGATAGGGGGGTGGTAGTGGGGGGTGGATGAAGTGAAAAAATATTATGAGGTTTCTGGTTCCTGTACATACACTAAATCACAATTTTTTTTCATCCCCTTTAATAAGGGGTGGTAATGGGGGTGGCTAATGCCAAAAATTTTGTTGAGACCTTAGCTTCTCTTGTATATACTAAATACCAATTTTGTGGACTCTTACCTGCTTGATTTACCCATTTACCCCAAATTTACCCCAATTTACCCTTCGACGGAACAAGATGAAAATATAATCTAGTTCTAGATCTCGTTAAAGTACATATGTGTACCAAATTTCAAGTCAATATCTTGAACGGTTCCAGAGTAAACGTGCGCACAAAAAAAGTTACAGACAGACCGACAGACAGAAATTTTTTTTTCGCTCAAACTTAAAATCTCGACGTTTCATGACATTTTAAGCCTATTTGGACAATAAAAATTTTTAAACATTTTTTTGTCGATACTATACTTCCACTGGACGTGGAAGTAAAATTTGTTGAATTTACACCAATTGCAGTTAATAGCTGCACAGTAGCTGTGTGCCATTTGCTACAGGTTTACATGTTTGTGGCCAGGCGCCAAGTGTCAACTATTTTGTATGACTGATACTCATAATGAAATACCAACCTAATTAAAAGAGCAAGTAAAATGTACCTAATTTTGTATACATATTTAAAGTTATCCTAAATAAATATAACAAAAATTGCAGTTTCAGCCTTGAAATACTCAAAATCTTTAATACCCGCATTTTTACCCGCAGAACATCAAAATACCCGTGATGGTCTCCCTTATATCCGTAGCCATCCGCGATGGTTCAAACAGAGCTTGGTCTACGTTGGTGTGAGCTGGCTGTCCTCGTCGTGAGAGGATCATTTTGTATTCTAATTGACACATTGTTACACGGTAAAGCTCATATGCTGTACAATTTGGAATGTTACGACACTGTTGAAATAACTTAATAAAAGCAAGAATCACACACCTACAAATTTTAACTTTTATTTTGTATTGTTAACCAAAACCACTTATTTGTATTGTTTTGGTCCCAGCTACGTCTAACATAGTCCTAAAAAAATGTTTTGGCTCTAAAAACGTAATAACTGTCCTAAACCACATATTATTATGGTATAATTTTAATAAAGAAAGCAATTATATCATGCGAAAAAATATATTTGCCATTTTGATATATATTTCAAATTCATGTTTTATAATATATATTTAACTAGAATATAAGCTCTTTAATCAGAAAATTAATTATTCTTCTTGCGCTTCTTAGCCTGTCTCTTATAAGTTACTTCTGGAGCAACTCTTATACATGTCCAACAGTAGTCTGCCAACATCGCAGAAGTCCATTTGCCCTGATATCTTTTTTCCATATTTTGAATATCCTGGTGGAATCTCTCTCCATGCTCATCACTCATCACTTACTGCACCACAGTTTTCTGGGAAAAGGAAAAAAAAATTTTGTTTCTTTTTCCGGTTAGCGCGCGCGCCTTTCGGATTCAAATAATTATAGTTTTCTCAAGTTTTTTTCTAGTTTAATGATTCATGGGATATGACGGAAAATATAATATGCACCGCGGGTCGTACAGTACGATTTTTTGGTCTCGAATACTGTAAACTGTATTCTCGACCAAAACAAGTGCACTTACGACCCCTTGGTACATAAATAACGATAGAAGCGCTGGATGATGAATATCTTCATTAATTAAAATGTCGGGAGCTTTGTCTGTTTTACTAACTTTTACTACTCTGTTTTACTAAAAGTTATTAGAGAAGTAATACGACTTTTAGGCGTTAACGAAAGTGAGTGATTGGAATATTCATTAAAATTAAAGTCACCTAGAAATAGAACATTATTATTATGAATAAATTCCAGTGAAGCAATAATTTCAAATATCGAGTCGTAACATTCAAGGGTCGTATTGGGTGGTATATAAGTTAAAATTATATAGTAGCAATAAAAATCTGCCTTAATCTGAACCCCAAGAATGTCAATAAAGTGTAATTCTCTGAAATGTGTGGTTGCTTTTGATTTTAGATCTGCAGAGCAGAGAGAGGCATCAATAGCAAGCATGACCTCTCCGCCTTTTGTGCATTTAGTATTAATAAAATCGCGATCACATCGATATACACAATACTTTAAGATCGAATAACTCTGATTCTAACCAGCTTTCTGTGACTGCAATGACAGAATACTCTAAATTGAATTGAATTCGCAGCATGAAATAGGCTAGTGGTTTTCCTATTTACTCCACGCATGTTCTGATAATACCGTGTGTGTAGTCGCGGGCTAGGCATGTGGAGTAGAATTACAACATCGCGTAAGCCAGCTGGCTGAAATGAAATATCCGAGCTGGAATGCTCCATCGACGGACGAATTTACGGCTGCCGGTGTTGTCATATCTCTCGCGCTACGTGAATGTACATGCCTAATGGGAAATTACACGCACGGTATACTTACAATTTAGGGACGCGGTTAAAATTTTTAGAAGAGACATTTAAAGAGGGAATATTATCAGTTACTAATTGATTGAAAGAAGGTGCCGATATTTGCTATATGGGTGCCCCGAATAGATCACTTTTCAATTTTTCTAGCGCTTTTTTTATACGCAAAACAATTTTGATAGTCCCAGACTGCATGATCTGTTTTGATATCTGTTTTTTTTTAGTTTAATATTATGGCAGTTAATACAACATTGTTTACTATCTTTCGGGCAGTCTTTTAAATCATGGTCTTTCGAACATATGGGATGGTTCATGACATATTATTTTTACAACTTTTTACTATGAAACTAGCTATTACAAGAAAAACAGCGCGGCACAGAAATTGCATCATACACAGTACATCCATCCAGCCCTATAAGTATATGACCTTGATTAAGCACCTTATGATATGTCGGGCTATCCACCTGCAATGTAGCCTGATAAATGTTTCTATTCTTTTTCATAGGCCAAAGTCGTATTAGTTTGCATTCAGAATTAGCATCGAAGATGGCGTCATTTTGCTTTCTAATGTACTGGAGTAGAATTTCTTCTTCAATATTATATTTCTTCTACAATTTTGATTTGTAGATGGAAACTTTTTAATTCATGAACTTCATAGTGTGAAGGGAGTTTTTCTTCTGCTAACTTCTTAAACTTGGTCCTCCGAAGTGCTGCATCCCAATACAATCCCTCCGTTTTTTATGTTTTACATTTTCAATTTTTTATGTTCGAGTTAACTGAACTTAATATGTCTGCTTTGGTTTGTGCATTGACTTGATTGGGATTTTTCGGTTTAACGACAATTTTTTGCTGGTTACCAGAACGTAATTTATCAGCATATGAAACAGTAGGTATGGCGGGTGCAAGAGAGGTGGGTTTGGCAATTTCGGAAACTTTTTCGGTGACAACTTTCGTAAAATTGGACTTATTTCGTCAAATTTGTCGTTAGTTACAGATTGATGATTTGTTAGTACCTAAATTAAATTCTTATTTGAATCAGTTAAGTTTTTAACTTCAGTTTTTAGCCTCACTATTACAAAATGTTGTAATTATTTCATCCATTTGACGTTTTTCTAATTGTCCTCTGGTATCCAGGTGGCATTTTTATTAATAATAATTACTATAAAACTCAAATAGCAAATTATACGGTCCTACACTTTGCGGGGTATCCGTTATATTGTCATTTATTATTGGGAAAGTCCCAAGGGTTGCTCGGGTCCTACCCATTTTACCAACACTCCGTAAAACACGTCCGATCATAATGAACCACTAGACTATACACATATATAGGGGAGAGTGGGGACGGTCTGGACAGTTTCTTTATAAACTCACATGAAACACGACAAAACAGTAAAAACTGATCTCACACTACAGCATCTAATATATTGAACTTTCAACTTAAGATATTTGCATATTGATTGGCCTCTAGATCAACGACGTCACTGAAAAAAATGAGTTTTCAAAAATGCAAATGTCCAAACCCTCCTCGACTGCAGGAGGCAGTGGACAAAGTTGCAGCAGCATACTCAGAAAAATACACGTTTAAAGTTGAATAACTGAATAAACACGGTGTCAAATAGTCTTTACATTTCTTAAAATAGAATGGCAGTGAAAACATACGTTTTTAGGAAACGCAGCGTATATTTCTCAATATAACAAAATGCAAAATAATGAAAACACTCAATCTCTTTTTCTATATGAATATCCATAATGTCACTAATTAATATAAATTATAACTGAGCAAATCAATGTCAAAGTAAATCATACCTTTGAAACGAGTTCTCTGGTCCGTCTTTGGTTTAGGTAAGGCTATTACAACCTCGTCAAATGGTACAAATACTGGTAATTCATCTGAAATAAGAATCGATTTGATACAATTTGTCTCTTCAAAAATTAGACTTCATATCCATTTGCCTTCTTCTCTTGAATTTCGGCAATAAAATTTCTGCCTGTCTTTTTAAAATTATCCCTAAAAATTTTGACAATTGCATGCCTACCTTCTTCAATTGAATATGTTTCTTTTTTTATCTATTTATTTAACGTCGGCCTATTTCCGCTACCAGGACCTATCACCGACGCCAGGAGACGAGCTACCCCCAACCTGGAAATTTTGCCGAACCTCTTCCCTTAAGAACAGTAGGGATCTTTTACTTGCCTAACATTTAATAGACAAGGGACCGCCTGCTTTACATCCCCTCCGAAGTATGGTATATCCACTACGTAATCCTCTCTGAAATTACGTAGCTTCCGCGTATACACTGATATACAAGCCGCTAGAAGGTGGACGAAAACGCTGTATTTCCCAAGATGGGTCACCCATCCAAGTACTAACCGCGCTCGACGTTGCTTCAACGGAATATCGACTGATATTCACATTGAAGTCGCCTCTACGCTCGCCCCAATATGTTTCTTCATATTTTTCTTCATCAATGTTTTTTTCTCGAAGTCTTTCTTCAATCTCTAGTTTTTCTGGTGTGTCCGTTGCGATTTTGCACTTGTCTTTTCTCCTGTTTGTGGTTTCCTTCCATTCACCAGCTTTGGCTCTTATTAGTTCTGGACTTGTAAATACCTTTTCTTTACTATCTTTTTTACTCTCTTCGGACTTAGGTGTATACTTGCCTAACAAAAAAAAAAATATTTCAAAATCGGACAATATCTTCCGATCGCGCAAAACGCCGAAAGTTTTAAAAAAGTATTTTTTTTTTATTATTTGGGGTTTGTATTTTTTTAGCGCTATACTGCTAAAACGTTAGTACTAGTATTGAATAGCCTGCAAAAAAAATATCACTGCTTTTAAAGCGTATCTTCCGATCGCGCAAAACGTCTGAATAATTGCAAATTTTTCATTTTTTCGTAATTTTTCAAGATTTTGTTTAGGTTTTTTTTTTAATGCTATAGTGCCTAATGGTTAAAGTAGGTATTTGCGTATAAGGGGAAAAATAATTTTGTTATTTAGAGAATGTCTTCCGATCGCGCGCAAGTCATATTTATATATCACTGTTTACATACAAATGTGCAGCTCTTCGCTTGCTTAGAAATAATCTAATTGGTTTTAATTCCATAATCTAAACAACCCAGAACTCACCACGAGGAGGTGGCTGCACTTCGAGTTCCACCCACACCCTTCCCTATATCCAACCGTTAAGAGTGTGTGTTATTTACAATATTTACATATTTACATTTTACATCCTCGTCTTATTTGCCATTTATGCCGATGCCACTTTGTAATCTGCCTTATTTGTGAATTCTTTGATCAGGTCTCTCGATTTCAGTGTCGCTCTAATGTATCCGTCCCTTGATTGTGGTCCGCATACCTTAAGTGAAGCTTCGGTTACTAGTTTCACGCAACGCTCTACGGCTTGCGTGTGACATGGGAACTCTTTTATATCCCAATCAGGGACCTCACCCGATTGTATGAAGCTTTTAATTTCTTCACGGAGAAGAGGTGGAGACGATATTTTTGTAGCACTCCAGTCTATCATTTCCGTGTAATCTAATGCATCAAATTTGAGTGAAGGAGTGTGAAAGTTCCTAATGCCTTTCTCAGTCGAAGCAGACTGCCTGGCTTTTAGCACCAACTCTCTAATGTGCTTTCTCTCATCAAATATCATGGCTATCAAAATATTTTCAGGATGGGCATAGAACGAGTTTCGTTCGATTACTGGGAATACCACTGCCTTCAATTCATCACTCAGGTATCTAGATGTTTCTATTGCCCGGTACACATGAATGGGCCCATCTGAAATCTGTTTATTGCACTTAATTTTGAACCATACCGGCATGTATGATTTCAAAATAAAAGTGACAATGGCTAACAAGGCATCCGAAGGGTTTACAACACTAAAGTACAGTCGAAGGATTCTATTTGCACAGGTGAGCCATCTGGCGTGTGAGGTTGGGCCGGGGTAACAATTTGCCAAGTCGTTTGGAAAAGTGCCACATTTTATTGCTTGGGATACGTCAAATAGGTATCTTTGATCTTTGCTCAGTAGTTTCTTATCAATGTTCGGGATCTCACAGTCAATCGGTTGAAATTCTACCACTCTCGTTTTTCACAGCCGCTGAGACTCTGTCCAATCGGTCCACTAAATGATCTTGGGCCAGTTGTTACCCCATCTAAATATTGAAGGAGATGGCGGAAAGGTAACTCAATAAAATGTAGTAAGCAAACAGCCCATTGCAATGGTCTTCCAATTTGTACTTCGATTTGTCGAATAGCACCACTTTTCCATCCGGTATTGGTATTAGTACCGTCACAGCCAACGACATCCAGGTGTTCAAGGGAAATTTCTTTTACAGTAAGGTACGATACAATAATCGATGCAATGTCCTTAGCAGAGCCAGATTTTGGAGACACGTGGCCCAAATAAATAGACCCAGGTTCTTGAATGATGGAATAATGTTCTTCTTTCCTTGTTCGACGAAACTGCTTTGATCCAATTTTTTCGATAACTAAAGTATCGTCTTTTCTACCATCAAAATAAATAGCTCGTACGTTATTTAAATCCTGCTGACTTTTTGCTTGTAAATTACTCCTATTTCGACTCTTTTCCCTTCTCATTTTATACCGATCGACTACTTTGGAAGTATCTGTTTCTGTTACCAACCCAATATCTTCTAGCACACTCGTTGCTATAACGGCAGCTGCACGATCAGATACCCCGTAGCGATCACAATGCAATGCCGTAGTTTTAAGCTTGATCCTCATTTGCCATGGCGATTTCTTATTCAACGAGGTGCTAGGCTTGTACTGGTCAAAGTCATAATCGTCATCATCGGTTTGTACATCAGATGAGCAACTTGGCTGTGGCTGTGGCTGTATTTCGTTTAAATAATCTTCAGGTTTGATCATTTTCTCTTGATTAGGTCTGGACTCGGTCCTTTTTAATATTTTGGTATATCTCTCAAGCCTCTTTTTTAGTTTTGTGGTTTCTTTTTGATCCACACTTCCGATCTTTCCCAATCCATACTCTCTCTGAAGGTAGATAAATCGTTGGTCAATAACTGGAATCTTCTTAGGTTTTTCACACGTCAATTAATCTGAATTGGACATTCACACAATTCTGGTGTCTTATTACAAAAGCAATTCACATGCATGACATAGTTGCAGGCTGAGACATCAAAGAGCTTCGTTGCTTGGTTTTTAAACTCGTCAATCTTTATTTTGAAGTCTGGTTTAGCATTGTCTCGGTTATAAGACTTTCTAAGCTTACAATACTTTTCATAGTAGGCATCAATTAACTGGACAATTCTATAATCGGAAACTGTAGGGATACGCGCTTTTTCAAAAATATGTTTTACCTTTTTCGCCACTGAATTCTTAACAACTGAAAAACTCACTTTTGTATTGTTTACTTTAATCGCTAAGTGAAACCTCTCTTCAAAACAACATCGAAGCATGTAACATACCTGTTACAATTTTTGCCGTAGTCAAAAATCCTATTTTATTTCCGACCATATTTTGAGTATCACTCAGTAAGTTACAAAATTTTACCGTTCATTTAATAATAAGTACTATTGTAAAACACATCACAAAAACTTCTCATTTTGTATACTTAAATATTTCTACAATACAGCACCCTCTTTTTAAATATTTATTGTACTAATTAAGAAACAAGGTTACCATAGATTTCTTTATGGATCTACATTTACTCGTGGTCAAACAATACATTAGTTTCCATTACTAATCTATTACTTTAAATATTAATAATACTACCAAAATCCAGATGGCGTAAAGCGCTTGACAGAACTGTTGTTTTTTAAACCATATTAGCTTTCCTTGTAATTGAAACTTAATTGGTATTCATTTTACTATTTTGAACTGTCAATGAAAGTTGTGCGACTCAACTGCGATATCTCCGAGACTTTGTCTAATTTTGTTGTATCGTCTATTACCTAGTGCATCAATAGATTTTGAGGTAAATTAGTTGTATTATTATTCTTTTATAACATAGAGGCACCTTCTGTGCTATATATTTTTTTGTTCAATTGACCATGTGAGTATTTGTAAAATCTAATTTTGGTTTCCTTCTTTCCTATGATGGCGTTATAGTTCTGGCAGCTTAAGTAAAACTATTAAGTAAAAGTAAAAAGATTACTAAGTAAATAAAAATAATTAAGTAAAATTATTAACTAAAATTACTAAATTAAAATAATTAGTAAAATAGAATAAGTACTAAAATAAAATTAGTACTCAAATTTTTGATGAAGTTCCATTTGTTTAAACAGAAGAATTTATGAAATTAAAAACTTCTGGAGGGTTTAATTTGCCGAAACAAATTAAACAATGTTTATTTGGAATTCAGTCCATAAGGAGAATTTAGTTTTTCTATCAATCAAGTTGTGAAGATTCAATAAAAAGAAATTCTTGGATTCATTTGGTATATTCTTCCACACGGAGCACGTGTCAGGAGGGAAACATTTCCTATTGTAAAGAAGCCAATTAAACTTCAGTTCCTAGAGATTCATTTTCGTAAAATTAAATTTACTCAACTAAGCCGAACTATTTCGACAATCAAGCACAGGTTGAAATTTCTTGCCAACGTCTTCACGCTGTAAGCATCGAGACGACGACGTGGTCCACCAGGTCTAACGAGACACCTTAGGACACGGTGAGAGTTTTGTGTAGTGTTAAATATTATTGGTGAATTATTAACATCCACCTGGTGTTACATATATTTTTATGCAGGCCATGAGGTCCTTGATCAGCATAAATTTCGTTCTTGTTTTATTGCTGTACATTTCTATATAATTAAGATTATCATTTCATCTCTTTTTGAAATTTGGAACATTTTATTAGTTATAACTATTTTTGATCGTAACTTTGTTGAACATTTGAAATTGCTATTATTTCTTTTTTTTTTTTTACATTTATGATTATGTAATTTGCTCACGTAAATTTTAATATCGACCTGAATACTTTTATAATAAATTTTATCACAATTATTTTTTTCAATCTTTACTTTTTTTCTTAATCAAGTTTATCCTTTCTAAATTTACCTGTAGGAGTTTTCGTCCTGGTAAAAGGGGGTCAGTAATCTCTATTAAGGCTGCAGGTGGCGCCCCAGATTAAATTCATTTTTAAGCCCTCCTTTTACCAGACACGAATTGTGTGACAGGTGTCAAATAAAAAGTGTGTAGTGTACTTTCCCCTAAATAAAATAAGAGCCACAAGGTCGACCTAAAGGTAAGAAAACTCACGCTTATCTCTAAACAAGTAGTTAGCCGAGAGCCGGGGTTCTTCTGGTTGTCACGTCGTTCTTGGGACTTGTCCCGGGGATAACGAGGGAACCTGAAGACTCCAAACAGGCGTTCGCTCCACCCAACAACATCGGGAGGAGCGGAAACGTAACAAGCACATCCTCGTATGTTGGGAGATTAGTTTGGAGAAAGTCTCTTGGATGACCGAATATAGGGCACTCGAACGACTGTCTCGTAATTTTCTTTGACATTGACGTATTCATTTTACCACGGAAAATATCAATGTAGAGCACGATACCTAGTATTTATAACCGTAGCCTCAAAAACAACACGCAATAGAGCAAACTGAACTCACTGGACGACGTGAACGTGAACAACACTGACTTACAACTGTCTCATACAAGATACCTATGACGCTCGGACGCGATCACATGATGCCGGTAAGCGAGTCGGGACGGAAGCGAGTGGAACGTTACGAACATTTTGCGCCATCTGTTGTCAATTTAACGGGCTTTGCGCAATCGGAAGACATTATCCAAATGCAAAAATATGGTTTTTGGCACTGTGGTGTTTACAACAATACTCATATAATACATTTAAAAAATATGAAAAAAATGAAAAATTTGCAATTTTTGCAATTATTCAGAAGTTTTGCGCGATCGGAAGATACGCTTTAAAAGCAGTGATATTTTTTTTGCAGGCTATTCAATACTAGTACTAACGTTTTAGCAGTATAGCGCTAAAAAAATACAAACCCCAAATAATAATAAAAAAAATACGAAAAAACTGTCAAATTCGTCACTTTTTTAAAACTTTCGGCGTTTTGCGCGATCGGAAGATATTGTCCGATTTTGAAATTTTTTTTTTGTTAGGCAAGCATACACCTAAGGCAACTTTTCCGCGGTATAGCGAATCGAAAATTTAAATTTGAAATTTTTCGCACCACCCTATTGTGTATGTGTATGAAGCGCCACCGAGGAAGTAGACGGCGTCAGAATGTTCTCCTGGTGGCGGAGAAATTCGGCATCGCTGGCAATAGATTTGGTGTTTTTCAGTTGCCATAAGGATTGAATATTGGCAGGGAAATGTTTCATCAGGTCGGACACGACAGTATCTTCAGGTAGCGGGTCGGTTAGCAAGCGTGCTAACCCTACGTAGTAGGCAAAATGTGATTCCATGTTACGTCCACCTTTGCGTAACCAGCGGTCAGTAGTTATGAGGCGACGAAGTTTATCTTGTTCGTCTTCAGACCAGAAATGAGTTAGGAAATCTGACTTGAAATCGTCGAAGGTTTCCCAGGAAATTTTGTACAGGGCTGACCAATCTTGCGGGTCGCCAGTTAGAGATTCATGTACCACATCCAGTTTATTTTCTTCAGGTACATTCATTTTGTTCATATAAATTTCTAGCTCGTTCAGATATTTCACAGGGTGTTTGTTTTTACTCTGGAATTTAGGTATCGTCGGGCTCGGTGTGATATAAATGGGATGGCTGTCGTTGGCTGGAAACGGCGAGACTCGAGGACTACTTGCATCTCTGGACGCGGCAATTTCTTGGATGTGCCGTCGGAGGTTAGCGGTAGCGGCTTGATGTTCTTTATGCATGGCTACCAGGCTTTTTCCCAATTGACTATGGAGACGGCGTTGGCTTTCTCGTAGTTCTCGTATTGCTTCAATCAGGGGGTTGAGTCTGTCTTCAAGGGTTGGCGGTAGAGGCGGTACGACTTGGTCGGATTCCATGCTAGGGCTACTGCTGTCTCCAAGGGATCCGTCAGTACCTGTGTTCAATAAAACATACGCAGTATCAGAAATTAAAGAAACACAAAAAATACCAATTTACGACTTTATATCCTGGCCACGGCACCAGTGAAACACCCCTAACCCCAGTCGTGTATTTATATCTCTCTTTTTGTTGAGACAGAAAAATACAGAAATTTGTCAGTTTACGTGATCGTCTAGATTTTTAAAGTTAGGACCCAAATTTACGTTGTGATAGTAATTTTATTGAAAACAGATTCTTTTTATAAAGTTTGATATTACTTGTTCCTATTTACTGCTTGGAATATAATAATTATTATTATTATATTAATTATATTACTTGGAAAATCTCGTTTAATGTTAACTTTTACCTCTGTACTCTTTTATTTGTTCTACACTTTATTTAAGACTGATTTCACTGTAAGTACAAATTTTATTAGTACTTGTTATATTTGTTTAAAGAAGTATAATCTTATTTAATCTAACTTGTTCCTGAAAAAGTAAAATATGGAAGAAGAAACACAGAAAACGTTTTAATACGTTTATTTTATACCATATGAACATAAGTTGGGGCAAACAGCCCCAATTATGGTAAAATGTATGTCTAAGTAGATATATAGATGTATAATCATTGTTGGGACAAATCGTCCTAATAACAATAAAGATAAAGAATGCGTAGGGGAACATTGCCACTTACGACTCCGAAATGATCAACACAAATATGCAAACAAACAGTAATGTTTGTTTTTCGAAAACTTGTAATTTTGTGTTCGGTCAACATAAAGTTTCACAGTAGGCTCCGGGAAATTTCCCACAACATTGACCAACCAAAACACACACAAAAATCTATGTGATGGTATTTACAATTTCCGAGGATTCATCGCATACACACCCCAACAGGGGGGTGTGTAGGTAGATAGGCCAACAGGGACCTTGGCGTATTCGCTGGCGGGGTAGACAAAACTAGTTGTCTATGCCCGATGATACGCTTCGTAGTTATTTATTTTATATAAATTGACAACACCATCAATAAAATCTTGTGTTAGGCATTCGGACAATAACCGCCAAACCATATTGTTGTTAAATAGCATCCTTATTTATAATACTCCCTGCGTCGAACACTTAAAAGCCAACAAAGTAGGTTAACCACCGATGGCGTTGCCTCCGGACTGACAACCTGGTATGTCTTCGTAAAAAACCATTCAGCCACTCACAGCCAGCCAAACCACTATTCTTCTATTTATCTGGATATTTTACATTATTTTTTTCAGCATATTCACAAGCTAGGCATCTTGTAGCCATAGGAGTGAGCCCGTGAAATATGTCAAAGCATGTAAGTAAATATTCTTGGAGTCTATCTAATTGTTTTGCAAGACATCTGCAACGGCTGCTGCTAAATCTACTGGAGGAAACTGCCGATTCATTTTTCTCACATATACACGAGGCATATTCTTAACCGTATCTCATAAGGGAAACAATATGGAATTTAATTTTAAATCAGATGAAAAATCCCCATATTCTAAGTAGCCCAGTCGACGAAGGTATTTACTCACAAAAATTTGCAAACTGTGTAAAATTTTTTTAATAAGTTCGTGAAAGTGTGTAGAATAATATCCTGAAAAGTTTACATTTAGCTTGGGTGAAAGTGAAAAAAAATTTTTTTTATCCATTTTTTCAAAATTTTGAAATTAAATCAAGCTAGAAAAAAAATAAAAAAATACAGATTAATAGATCACGTATTTATGATCAAAAAATGTCCTAACAAAATTTATCGTTAAAGCCACGGTTTTCCCGGAAAAAAATAGTCAAGCGTAACGTTATAACTCGGAGCGAGATCCATGCGTGCACGCGCTTGAATACGCATGACTGATACCGACGCACTGAATTACATGTCACTAAATCAGAATTTGTTCAATCTATATGAGTGTTGGTTCATTTAAAAGAAGGAAATTGTAGCTTTCTGATGCTTTTTTATTTTAAACAATACAAGCAAAGGATGGATGGGAAAAATATACTTATATATATTATCATGCCCGAACTCAATCGTCGCAATAAACAATACAGAAAAAAATAAAAGCCCTTCAAAAAATTATTTCTTTATTGAGAACTGTTCAAAAGTACGTACACTTCATGATTATTATGGTTTATTACGTTGTAGTAACAAGGATTTAAAAAAATGTACATCTCAAATCATTTTAATTTCCTTGCTTGATGATTTTTTTTGACAAATATATGTATTGGAGGCTGTAACTTGTCGAGAAATTGACCATTGGAAAAAATAAAATATCACTATTTCGGAAAAAATGTGTATTTTTCGAACGTTCAAACACAAAATCGTTTACTTGTATGCATTTTTTCGAAAATATGATCAATCAGATCATGATAAGAAATTGCTATTTTCACGATCTTATCCTTATAACTATGAAAATATCTTTGATTGTTTTGAATATAAATTCTGGAACTTTTCCAATACATCAACAAATATACAAGGAATCCATTGGATATAGCTGAAATGTGAGTAGGTGTACCTGTAATAAATACAATACAGTAAAGGCACGTAAAAATTCATGCGAGCGATTCAGCGGTTATGTGTGGTGTCTGTGTATGCGTTGATAATTATATATATTCCCTCCATGCTCACTATTTATCCTCCTATTCACTAAGAAAAATATTTAAAACGTATAATTAGAAAGAGAAAAAAGTTTTATTTTACTTGATAGAACAGCTAAGAATTTTTAAAGGTTCCATAGTATGCATATAACCGTGCGCTAGCCGCGCAGAGTGACAAAGTTATTTCACTATTTTTTTCCAGGAATACCGTGGCTTTAGCGATAAATTTTATTAGGACATTTTTTGTTCAGGAACACGTGGTCTATCCATCTGTATTTTTTATTTTTTCCTGCCCTGACTTAATTTTAAAATTTTGAAAAAATTGGTAAAAAAAAAATTTATTAACTTTTTTTTATGTTCTGCTTCCGAGCGGAATGTAAACTTTTCAGGATGTTATTCTATATATTTTCACGAACTCATTAAAAAAGTGTACAACTTTTTGTGGGTTTCACTATAAAATGTTCTCTATCGTCTGGGTTAAAGGTGTTACATATATCAAATAAACAACAAAATCAAAATAACGAATGTGAAAATATTACTCTCCAAAGAACTGAAAAAAGTTAGATTAAAAACGTGAAAAACACAGAAATCCCTCCTAAATGAGCTTAGGCTGGTTTGTAACTATAAAACCGAAATGGTTAAAACCGGTTATGATGCATATTAGTCCAGACCGTCCCCACTCTCCCCTACACATATCACTCTAAGCCTACTTAAATAAAAATTTTCAAATTTTTTTTTTCCGTTACTATACTTCCACTTACTGTGGAAGTAATAGCTTGTGAACATTCCTATTCCTCTAGTCGCCACTGGGAGTACAGAGGCTTTGTCGGTAACTTGCACTAACTGATTTGCAGCGGCCTATGTGTCAGGAGTAAAACCAAAGAAAAGTTTTTTGTCTAGCTTCTTTGCTAGTTCAGCGTCAGCATTCTTTATCTGTTCGCGCCGAAAATCATCTTGCCTGGTTCTATAGCGCTTCTTGCTGGTTTGCCCTTTTTGAACAAGCCACCATTTACCCGAAAATCTGGTAAGTACCCGGAGATTGGCAGCGCCGTTACCAACGCCCTAGTTTTCTACATCTTTCTTTACGTCTAAGGCATGGACCCTTACGGAGGTTAAATGTAGTTGCTTTTTCATTTTTTTTAAATCAAATTGACTCTGGTGAAATGTTGTACATAAGCAATCGAACATGCAATTCTATTTGATGTATTAGAGATATTAACACTTATAGTATGGAGTAAAGACAATATTTTAAATTATTATTTTAAAAACTCATGTCGACCTGCTTCATCTTAAACGCAGAAGGGGTAAGATGCCAGAATTGCGGCTTCTTAAATAGGGGAATAGCTATATCTCCAACAAAATTTCGACTTACCTAGACCCTTGATGAAAACCGTCGCCAGCTCTTAGACTATTATTACGAAAAAGAAACAACCTGTAGTAGGGGATCTAGCTTGCCGTACGATGCGTTTTAAAGGTGGAGGGGTCAACTCATATGTATACAATAACTAAAAACAGTTTTCTATGTAAAATTTTCTGCCAAATTCGAATTACGAGTTCACCACTAAATTCGGAATTCGGAATTGCAAAATTAGAGAAAAAGTTGTTTATTTCCAAAAGTAAGAAAAACACTATAAACATTAGTATTCTCATTCCCCACTCAATATCTCATTTGCTGGTAAAAGTATCGATCTGAAATTTTAGGAGAATAATCTTTTAACTTTCTTCTTGGGCTCTGTATAGAACAAAATTATTTTGTCAATATAATTTTTTTATAAAAAAAAAACTATAGTCCTACGTGTCGCACAAAAGTTCAAAAATGTATTGCAAAATATAGTATGTGAGAAACTTTTTTATTAGTAGAGATAGAGGTACACCTCTATCGACAAAAAATGATGATAAAAGACCAAAGAAGTTTTTGGCATTTGAATATGTTTTTATACTTTGGCTTAATAGTGAATAAAAGAAGATTATATTTGGTTCAGCGTTGACGCGCATGTTGGCCCGGCTCGGTCAAATTGGTCTAGCTCGGTGTTTACGCGTGCTCTGCTAACGATTGTGTATCTATTATAAGATAAAAGCTTCCATATTAGTAAGAAAAAGCAAAGGCGGATCTGGACCTTGAGCTGGGGTAACACAGCCGCGTGCTGAAAGTAACAAAAATGTTTTTCCTCGGAAATTGAAATCGATGAGCGGGGGGGAGAAAATCACAAACAAAATTTATAAACACAACTAAATAGCAGAGGCGTAACTAGACGTTATGGGGCCCCAGGGCAAAAAATTGTTGGGGGCACCCTATTATATTATTTTCTTAATACCTAATCCTAATCCGAAAAATTTTTTATTCTCCCGGGGCCCCATGGGCCGACTGAGGCCCCTTGATCTCCCGGGGCCCCGGGGCACTGCCTCGGTTTACCCTGCCATAGTTACGCCTCGGTAAATACAATATATATTCAAAAATATAAAATAAAATAATGAAAATTATGAAATTTTAAAACGAAAGTTGGTGGTTTACATAATCTTGGGGGGGGGGGGGGGTAATTACCACCTTACCCCCCCCATAAATCCGCGCTTGAGAAAAAGGCTTAGGGTCTGCGATTTAATGAAGCATATTTATATTGTGTCAGTCCGATTAAAAATGTTTGTATTTTATGTAAATAAACAAAACTATTAAATTTTTATAATTGGTTTAATTTAAAAGTGAGGAACATTTGCCTTCGCACAAACAACTTATACTACATTTTACTTTTGCACTTAGACATCGACAGCGACTGGTACAAGTGTACGTTTTACATTTGCAATATGAATTTAAATGTATATTCTCTGGCTTTTGTGGTTTACTCATCATTATCGGTATAATGTCATTATTTAGTTTGCTCCAGCCAAAATCAAAAATATTAGGCAAATGTGGCTTAACTTCACAGGATTCTTTGTATACAGCTGCTTGCAAAAATGCTCTTTTTACAGGAAATAAAAATGCATTTTCGGTTAGAGGAAGATGTCTGAAATAAAATGATATTAGATTCATGTAAATAAAAATAATTAAAACAATTACCTTATATCTGTCTTACATGAAGTGAATAAATGTGCTCGTAGCTCATCCAAATTTCATCTAAATAAAGGTCTGCCATAAAGAGCCTTAAAAAATAACCTACAGGAATCTAATACACTATCATGATTGTGATGTTTCCGATTTGAATCAACACAATCAGTCTTTGAATGACACGCTTGTTCTATGGTATTATTTGCCTCTTTTGTAACTTTTTACAATGTCTCATCGCTATCCTGACATAATACAGTATTTATAATCAATTGTCGATTCTATAATTTTAGTGTGGCGTTAATATTATGTTAAACACATTTCTTTTTAATACTTACCCATCTCAACCACTATTTTCACAAAATATTACCAAATATTACATTAAATACTAACACAATGTTTCCGTTTCACAAACATATATGAACTAAATAATAAAATACCTAAGAATCTTAAATAAAACCTCTGTTATGACTGAATGCGGTCGCGGGTGGCTAGTAGAGAGCGCTCGCGCCGGCCGAGGAGAACGCGCAATATATCAGTCGTTGCACTTTACTATTTATTTAAAACATTGATAACAGCCAAATTAAGCATTCTAGAAAAAAAAATTTCAAATAAAAAAGTTTCTATAATTCATAGGCTTTATTTTCTCTCGATCATATGCCCATGTATCTTTAATAATAAAAAAGTTTCTAGCATGTTATATTTTGCAATGCATTTTGGTGTTTTTGTGCGTCAAGCAAAGATTTTTTTTTTGCCAAAAAACGACGTTGCCGAAAAAGTTTCACATAAACTGTAAGTGAGGCCAACATCCAAAGATATTGGTGTCAAAATTTGAAACAGATATCTCTAACAGTTCACGAGGTATTGACTGAGAAACAAAAAAAAAAAATGTTCCGCAGTTTTTATAAATTTGCCCAAAACTGCATTTTTTTCCTATTTCGCAATTCTGGATGAAGGGGTGAACTCAAAATTCGTATCCGTCATAAAATTTTACATAGGAATCCGCTTCTGGTTTTTGTATATGTCACAGTTGACCCCCCCCCCCCTTGCTGAATTGGAGGTCTTAGATTCCCTACTACTGGTTTGGTGTTAGAAGAATATCGTATAAATTATTTAAAAATGTGTTTCCAGCAGCTACTATGATCACTAAGAATTCTGATCAAAGTTGCGGCTTTGGTTTTTTACTGAAAGCTTTTCCGCTATCTCAGAATCTGGTAAAATATTTTTTGGCAAGGAAGCCAGTCTGTCCATAACACAAATTGTTTGTGGCCAACATGCCCGCTAACTTGAGCTCCGTTTTTCTCATATTCTCATTAAGTGGCGTAATTTTGTATAATTTTAATACTAGTAGAGATACGTTACCTACCAGACTTGCTTGATTTACTGTGACGTAATATTCCAATTTTATGACACAATTTTTGTTTTGCGTACATTGCAATATGCAAAATTCTCTCTACTTTCTTTCGATTTTCAGTCAGTTTTTGAATTCAGGATGATCCAACCATAAATCGGAAAATTTATTGGTACGGTGTCTGATTCTTTTTTTTTTTTTTTGTGGCATTCAATTCCTCATTTTCATGTGTTAATTCATTCAATTCCATTGTATAACGCTAAAATTCAATTAAAACGTTTGATTTTTGAAAATATAGGTTTGCATTTTTAAAGCTTACCCGTTGGGATTCAACTTTCACCTTTATATTGAATTTCAGCGTATATGATTTTTTCAGCGTTTTTAATAGAAGTATGCGTCTAGAACAATAATAAGCAAATTAATAGACATGCATACAGGGATACTTAATTCTTCATATAGTGACTAAATTTCATGAACCTATCTCAGTTGAATTGTTTTAAAAAAAATTTACTAACCTCTTCGATTCAAGAATTTTTTGGGAGAAATTTTTTGGGTTTGTGTTATGTTTCTATTAGATAGCTGTCTAATGAAGCAATATACCCATTTAGTTTTGAGAAAATTTATTTTGCAAATTTACAAAAAAAGTATGTAGCAAATATGCTACAACATAATTCGGGATGCACAAAAAGTATCTCATGTTTAAGTATGAAAATTCTTAAAACGATTTTTAGTATTTCCAAAAAAAGATATCCTTACAGGTTGTGTATAATTAAAATATAATATGTGATTAAAAGTTTTATTATCTATTTCAACTAAAATATAACATTCAATTGAATTAATTGAAATTATTATTTTTTGTTATTATCATGTCTAAGCAACATAATTTCTTATATGTGGGTGAATACGCTATATATATGTTAGATCACGATTTACATTAAAGACTTTTTAAAAACTTTTATTAAAATTAAGAAGAGTCAACGTTGACTCTTGAAATGAAATTATAATATTATAGTGAAGTGTTTATTATGACATGAGTATATGAACTAAATACAAAATGTAATCTATCTTATTTATATCCTCGGTTAGCTGTACTTAGTCAGCATTTACATTATTCCCAAGAGAAAGCAAAGAGGAAATATGATATTTACATATCAGCGATAAATAATATGAGGGAATTCGTTATCAACACGTAGCTGAAATATGATATGCTGAGATAGTTTAAAAAGGAATAAAAGTCACGTACAAGTTTTATACAGTGTACCAAATATTATATAACAACTTCCCCCTTATTAAAAAAGTTGGTGATTATACAGCAACTTTTGTAAATATAAAAGCAAAATAATAGTAAAATGAAAATAATAAAATTGTAAAATGTAAAACCAAAATGATAATAAAATGAAAAGAATAAAATTGTAAAATATAAAAATGCAAATAGAATATTAAAGATGTACATATAACATAAGTTAATATTAATCGTGAAATCAAAATTGGTAACAATGTAGAATGTCTTTAAGTTAGTTCCACTTCTTCGGTTTCTTCTTCTCTTTGGATACTGGGTCTTCTCCTTGGAGGTAAGATACTGGTGAAACTTTTGTATGTTCTTCTTGGCATCGGTGGAGATGGAGGTAGATCGCGTGATGCATGAACAAGGGCTAACTTTCGGCTTCTTTTTCTGCATTTGCAGAACAGGTAGAGGAGGATAAGGGAGATCACTAGGGTTATAGTGAAGTACGTGAACCACGAGATGTGTTTTGTCACGTAGGGTTCGTTGATGAGGTCGTCTAAATCCTTGGAATACTGGTCTAATTTGTGTTTCGCAATTTCGAGGTCTTCTGTATTCAAATTGTTTAATTTCAATGGTTTCAAATTTGGTAGTTGAGTTTTGTCTGGAAGGTCACTGCAGCAATCATACGGAATTTCGATTGGGTGAGTGTTATCTTTGACATCTAACACTTCATTGGAACTGGCCTGGATTTTGGTAATACCAACAAAGGCATAACAGCTGGGTTGTAATTTTATAATGGAATTTTTCGTGATGACTTCTGTTTTTGAATTTCTCTTTGGACAATTAACGGTAACATGTAATGGTTCTGCGTTGATGACTAGCCAGGTGTTTTCTTGGAGTTTTTGTACATTATATCCTTGACTAATTATGAATGAGGTTTGACAATTTTGGGGTAGAGTCATGAGGTTTTTGAAGAGCCTTGCTTCACATATGGCATTGTTATCTATCGGGTAGGCGAACAGGTTGGAGCATAATTTGGTTCCCATGTAAAGTTGTTTGCACTCATCTAGATCCGGGATGGGTAAGAACATTAAGGAATCATCATCTCTCGCGATATATTTTTGTGATACCGATAATAAGTGGTGTAAACCAGTTCTATTATCCAAAATAGGGATAGGATACAATTGATAGGCTGTGTAAGTTTGTGGGTCTACTAAAGGTACCTTTAAAACAAAGATTAAACTTGAATCAGTTTGAAAAGCTTGCAGTTCTATAATATCTAAGTATTGAGCAACTTTTGATAGCTTTATTGAGAGCGGTAGATTATTTTTATGCAAATTCTGTGAAATTTTCTGTAAAGATGAAATTAAGTCTGTTGGAGTGATGATTGACGTATGAATGATTTTTAGACGTGCAAATGTTATTGCATTTAAAACATCATTTAAATTGTCTTCGATGTACAAATAACTTGCCATTAATTGTTCGCAATAATGTAAGAATATTAATTTAATTTCAATGGCTTCGATGTGACTTGTCATAGATTGAATTGTGCGATCGATTTCTTTGATATTTTTGTTAAATGTTTCTTCGTCAATTTGAAGTTTTTGAATAGTTGAATTAAAATTTTTGACGGATGTAGTAACTGAAATTTGATTTTTAATTAGATTCTCCAATTGGTGTTCGTCGTTGTTTAGTTTATTGATGCAATCGGAATAATATTGACCGTCCTCGGCATCTAAATTTCCGGTTATTGATTTAAAGATTGTGCCGAAACCATTGATTATTCCGCGCTTATATCGTTTTGTATCCAAAAAGATTTCGTCAAATTTTGATTTTATAGTTTTAGATATTTGTGTTAACAGGTTTAGATCTGTTTTAACTTCACTCCTGAAAGTGATTGTTTTCTGATCGGCGGCGTCCAGGGTGTTTAGGATAAGCTCTAACATTTTTTCGTTTCTGTCAAAGGTTGTTTTTAGGGAGGAAATGTTCTTGTGAACCAGTAATGTCCATTTGTCATTGGTTACTATTACGTCTGTTTTTTCGTGGTAGTATATTCCTATGGTGTTGTTTATAGGCGTGATTTTATATTGGGAAACCACTAGTGTTGCTGATCCGAACAGCAGGAATAACCTGAAAACAAGGTTAACTTTCAAAATAAGGTTTCATTCTGTCAAAATTGACTTTACTAGTTTGTTTAGTTTCTGGGTTGAGTAAGATAGCTGAATTTTCAAAGATTTTGGTAATTTCGAATGGTCCGTTAAATTTATTTTGCAGCTTATTTTTTATTTGTGATTCTTTTACGTAAACTTTGTCTCCGACGTTATATTCAGTACGGTTTTCGGGGACATTTTTATCGAATCTAATTTTGGCTTTTTGCTTTTGAAGTTCCGTTCGGTCTCTAGCAATTTTATAATAATGGGAGATGCGATTGTTTAAATCTCTGACGTATTTTGTTATCAATTCTTTTTGGTTATATAAAGTTTCTGGTGGTCGGACTGACGTATGACCAAAAACTAATTCATATGGTGTAAATCCATGCGTTTTGTTAACAGAGTTATTATAGCAAATTACAGCGTAAGGTAAAATGGTGAATGGGTGTTCGTTCGGGTTTTCTGTTTGGTTAACTCTTATCATTTCTGCTAACGTTGCGTGAAATCGTTCAATTGAGCCATTCGATTGCGGGTGTCCTACGCTTGAAAAGGTTAATTTTATATCGTATAAAATACATACATCTTTTAATAATCGATTGTCGAATTCTCCTCCATAGTCGCAATGTATTCTCAGAGGAGTACCATAGTGTTGGAAATATAGTAATAAGGTATTTACTACAGATTTAGCGGATTTATCAGGGACTGCGTAAGCTTGTGTAAATTTGGTTAATTCCTCACGTATCGTTAAAGCATAGTTGCGTGTGGGGAACTCGAATAGGTCAATGTTAATTCTTTCAAATGGTGTCTTTGGTGTTTCGGTTATTACTAACGGACAATTTTTTCGACAGACTTTACTTTTTTGACAAGTTTCACAACTTTTTACAAAGTTTTCTACGTCTTTAGTTAGACCTTGCCAAGTGTATTTTTCTCTAATTCGTCGAATAGTTTCGTTTATTCCGCGGTGTAGGTTATTTTTACCGCTGTGATGTTGATCTAATATTATAGGAAATTGGTATTCATCAGGGGTCTTGACAACATCTTGACAAATTATTAATTTTAGGTCCTTTTCCGCAAAAATGAATGACAGAATTTCAAGTATAGGGAGGTCTAAATTATTTTCGACAAAGTAAGTCTTAGAAAGATCCAAGACGTCTTGGTTTTTAAATAATACCAAAAATAAGTGTTCAATTATGGATTCGATATCAAATGGTAACGGGACGATAAAGTATCTCCTATGCCTGACCGTCTTGCTCGATACAATATTGATCTTATCATTACGGAATTCTGCGTTTTCTTCAAATATGTCTTCGATAATTTTGTGATGAAGGTCTTGTAAATTATTTTGTTGGAAAAAGGTTATAATATTTTTGTGTTCTCGATACAATAGTTGTTTGTTGAGGCTTTGATTTTTGAATAATCTGTTAAGGACGTCGTCTTGTACAAGTTGACAAAGGTTTCGAATTCTTGGGCAATTTGGTCATCGGTAAATTTAGTGTTATCATCTCGAGTTTCGTCATCTGATTCATCATTCGATTCGTCTCCGTTCGCAGCTAGAATTTTGGTATGAAATTTGGAACAATCGTTAAAGTGGTTAATTTTGATTCGGGATAGGGCGTCTGCATTCTTGTTTATTTTTCCGGGTTTATATATGACTTCGTAGTCGTATTCTTCGAGTTTAAGGCGCCAGCGAGCTAATCTACTACCTGGGTCTTTTATAGAAAATAGCCATGTAAGTGGTCTGTGGTCGGTTATCAATTTAAACTTTCTACCGAAGAGGTATGGCCTAAAATGCTTTACTGACCACACTATAGCCAAAAGTTCACGTTCTATCGTGGAGTATTTAGTTTCGGCGTTGCATAGAACTCGGGAAGCGTAAGCGATAGGTAAATCTTTACCAATTGGTCCTTGTGAGAGCACAGAACCGACGGCAAATGCGCTCGCATCAGTAGTTAGTATAAAAGGTTCGTCAAAATTTGGGTAAATTAATATTGGTGATGTAGTTAGTGTTTGTTTTAGGTCGGCGAAAGAATTTTGGCAGTCGTTATTAAAGTCGAAAGGAACATCTTTTTGCAGAAGTTTTGTCAAGGGTTTAGAAATTTTGGAAAAGTTTGGAATGAATCTTCTATAGTAACCTGCTAGTCCTAAAAATGATTTGATTTCTTTTTGGTTCTTAGGTTGTGGAAAGTTTAAAATGGCATCGACTTTACTAGGATTTGGTTTCACACCGTCCTTTGTGATGAGGTGTCCTAGGTAGGCGACTTCTTTGCGTAAGAATTCGCATTTGTCTGGTTGAATTTTGAGGTTGGCTTTTCGAAGGCGTTTAAAAACTTCTGTTAGACGGGAAATATGTTCGTGAATGGTAGGCGAGTAAATAATGATGTCGTCCATGTAGACGAGACACCGTTCATTTTGGATGCCTAATAAAATATTATCCATCACTCTCTGAAACGTCGATGGGGCATTTTTTAGTCCAAATGGCATTCGCACGAATTCGTAATGACCGTTTTCGACAGTGAAAGCAGTCTTTTGAATGTCTGCGGGGTTAATTTCAATTTGGTGAAAACCAGAAGCCAAATCTAGAGTTGTGAAATATTGGCATTTGCCAAGTTGGTCTAAGAGATCGGAAATGTTGGGCAGAGGATAATTTGTCACCGATTGTAACCTCGTTGAGTTTACGATAGTCAACTACAACGCGCCATTTCTGTTTGCCAGAAGCGTCCAGTTTTTTTGGGACTACCCAAACAGGGGAGGACCAAGGTGAAATTGAGGGTTGAATGATGCCTTGACTTAACATTTTCGATACTTGGGACTTAACTTCTTCTTTATGGACCTGGGGATAGCGATACGATTTTGTAAATATCGGTCGGGAATTGTCGGTGTCAATAGGGTGTTTGATTTCGTTGGTAAAGGTAAAATTGTCTCCTTCTAAATAGAATATATCTTGAAAATCTAAACAAAGCTGCGTTATTATTTCGGCCTCTTCTTCGTTTAGATGGTCCAAGCGCAATTCGTTCTTAATTTCAAAGGATCTGTCCGTCATTGGGTGTTGGTCGGAGTTTTGCGTATTTAAGTTAAAAATTGACTTAAATTTTTGTAAAGGTTCTAAATTTAAATTAGAAAAATCGACAGTCTTCGGGATGACGTTAGCGTTGATTATTGTCGTTCAAAATTCTCCGTTTTCGTTTACTCTAACAAGAGCATTAGGTAAACGGACTTTTTCGTTTTCCTGCGCTTGCAAAATAGCGTCAGTATTTCTAAGATTACATTTTAGTTTATAAACTTTTTCAGTACGGCCGTCAATTTGGATTTTATTTTGATTAGGGTTGTGGTTTGACTGAATTTTGTCGCATTCGGGTCTTGACGAATCGTCAGTTACTTTGAAAAGTGGAACCGTTTTAAAATTGGTTATTAATTGTTTATTTCTTATGTCGACGATACAATGATAGTGCTCTAGGAAATCAGCTCCTATCAGTCCATCAAAATTGATATCTAGATCATAGATGTAAACTTTATGTGGGTCGTCGTCCGTGAAGGGTATAAGAACAGATTCATTAATAGTAATTTTCTGATCGGTTATACCTTGTATAATTACATTTTCTGAAAATCTTCGTTTGTAGTTTTCCGCAGTTTTTGGTTTAAAGAGAGAGATGCCTGCGCCCGTATCGATTAGAATTTTGAATTTATTTGTGATGTCTTTAATGTAGTATAAATTTTTTGAATTTACGGTCAACAGTGAGTGAGATAGCGTTTCTACATGAACCCTTGTTCCGGAAAGTTCAGGAACGGGTTGAAATTGTCGTTTAGATTCATAGCTTGAATTTGATTCGATATTTGATCGAATTGATCTGTTTCCTGTGTTGGAGTATCCGCGGGATACTCCGGGCCTAAACAAAAATCCTGAGAATTGGTATTATAATCTTCTTGAGGCGTTTGAGAATTAGCAGTATAACTCTCGTATTCATTTTGCCAAATATCGGTATGGTTTGTTTGTGAATTTTGAGAATTACCAGTATAATTCTCTTGTGGTAAATATTGATCGTTGCAATCAGTTTGGTAGTATTGCTGGTGGTCGAAATTATCAGGTTCATTATAGTAATTAATATGTTCATAGTTTAGAGGATCACAGTAATTGTCAAAATGAACGTGATGCGTTCTTTGTGGGTTTTGACGATTGAAATTTGGATTTTGTTGTTGATTTGGGAATCTTTGTTGGAAGTTGGGGTTCGGTCTTATTACCGAAGGTCTATTTTGTTGTGGATTATTTGCTTGTTGGGAATTTTGCGGAGAAAATTGCCTTTGATTATTTTGGCTGGAAAAATTCTGGAAATTTGGTCTTGAAATTTGCGCTTGACTGGGATAAGCATTTGGAATGAAACTAGGAGATGAAAATTGTTGATTTTGCCTTGTGCGGCATTCATTAATTGTATGTCCGTTCCTTTTGCAGAAAGAACAGAATTTTTGTGGAATTGGAGGGCGTTTCGCATGAGTTTGAATGGGATTTTTATTTGGTTTCGTTTTACTCGGAGAGTTGCATCTAGTACAGTAGCCGGATTTCCAGCTCGGACTATCTGGCCTAATTTGGGTTCGAGTCCGGTTAACAAGGTGTTGAGGGTCATAGTATCAATTAAGCGTGTTTGCGCATCTTTCTGTTCATTTGTCATAGCGATTTGTTTGTTTACCGCGGAAAGCATTTTCGCGTTATGAGTTTGTAGCCTAGAGATAAAAGTTAATGGTGATTCATTACTTAGTTGATGGAGTCGTTGTAGATCTTGTATAAGCGAGGTTAGATCGCGCGCGTCTCCGAAATGAGACTCTAATAAGTTTTTAGTTTCACCCCATGAAGTTGGGTTTCTTGAATTTATTATTTCGGCCGCTTTGCCTTTTAATTTATTTTTTATGTGTAGCGAGAGCAATGTTTTTTGGTCTGCCACGGCCATGCAATAGGCCTGGCTACAAGCATATAAGAAAGTTTGTAAAAATAAAGGGTTGCCATCGTATTCGGGCACAATTGAGAAAATTTCACTTAATTTATACGGTTCAAAAACCGGTGCTGGTGCTGGACCTGATGCTGCACCTTGTGCTGTACCTTGTGTTACTTCGTCGGGCATGTTGCTCGATATTTAGTAAATTAAGGAGGTACGAATTGATTAGAATAATAAAAAAATGTTGTACCTTTGGTAGATCGATTGGGTTTTTAGTGATACAAATGTTGCACTAACAGTATAATGCACAGTATTTTTAAATTAAAATTGAATTTTACAATTCTAGTTGAGCATTAGCAGTATAATGCTGTAGATTAAGCGTTCGTGCTTAACGTCTAAGCTTTAGCTCGTTTGTAATAATAATAAAGATGGGACTTGGATAATAGAAATAGTTTTCTGTGTATTAGCAGTATAATACACTACGTATGATAATAAAAACAATAAGTGAAAAATTGCGAGATGATTCGTTAAAGTACTTACAGTAATAGATTCTTCATTGAGTGTAGGTTCTTCCAGTAAGGGATTGGGATCCGCCACCACAAGTGAGGAAGGTCTCCTTGTTCTGATAGACAACTTGCACTAGTTAGGCACCTCGTGGAGATGTCGTCCTTGTTCTCGTGGGTCACTATCAGTTAGGCTTCTTGTTCTTAATGGTGTTCACGGAATCCTACCGACTGCGCCAATTGTTAGATCACGATTTACATTAAAGACTTTTTAAAAACTTTTATTAAAATTAAGAAGAGTCAACGTTGACTCTTGAAATGAAATTATAATATTATAGTGAAGTGTTTTTACGACATGAGTATATGAACTAAATACAAAATGTAATCTATCTTATTTATATCCTCGGTTAGCTGTACTTAGTCAGCATTTACATTATTCCCAAGAGAAAGCAAAGAGGAAATATGATATTTACATATCAGCGATAAATAATATGAGGGAATTCGTTATCAACACGTAGCTGAAATATGATATGCTGAGATAGTTTAAAAAGGAATAAAAGTCACGTACAAGTTTTATACAGTGTACCAAATATTATATAACATATATACCCCCCCCCCCCCCACTGCAAAATAAAAATCAACCTACCAAAGTATCAATATTAAAATAGACTTTTTTTACAATCAGGATTGACGGGTAGATCGACAACATCGTTCAATAAGTATGCAGGCTTAACTCTGTCCAAAGCTGCAGTAAAGTTCTTTTTATTTGCGGTAATAATCTGTGTCTCGCGTTAATAAGCCATTTGGACACTTGTTTCGCTTTCTTTAGTACTGAGGAACCACTTTAAAATGTTTTTCATCTTCCTTTACAATTTAATTTTAATACACTCTTCTCGAAACTGTTTTATCTGTTCTACCACAATTGTTGTGATAATAACGAGCAGAGTGCGATGCCGATAGTCTCCGCAGTCTAGCCGGTACCATCACAACCAGATCAATTCCAGATCAATTTTTTTTCAGATTTTGTCATGTGATCGACAAAAGAATCCACTGTCGGTCTTGAAAATGATGCGGAAGATTCAGGACGACTGCAAGACCTGACGAAGTCACTGGACTTGCTGGAGGTGCAGATATTGCAAGATATTATTAATATTGCAAGGGTAATTTTGGTTTTGGATGGTTATAATATTTGAAGTAGTTGATGTAGAGGCACCAACTGTCCGCTGCAGCTCAGAATGGGTAATGGATCTAGATTTCATTTCAGTTTTCAATTTGGTTTTCTCCTGATCTAGACATCTGTCACAATTTTCCTTTCACTAAATGCTTTGCCATTCTAATGGCATGCAATACATATTCTTTTTTACAAAAGGACCCCGCACACATTATAGAGGAAAAACGGCTTCCGTCAAATTGGCCGAATTTTTGATATGACGTCGAGTCATCATCCCTATAAAAATTTTTAATAACATTGTCGTCCAACAAGCTCTGGTTTTTAAACTGAACCACAAAGAGTTGACAAAATCGGGATTTTTCGATTTCGCGTATGTCACGGGAGATCGGCGTACTTTGTCGCTACTATTCACATCGGCGCAAGAAATGTGGTGTTTTTTGTATATACATATTTAAGTTTATGTAAAATATAGGGTTGTGCTCCGCTCTCTGCCTTGCCCAGGATCAACGACGGGGACGTGGCGGATTTCTGATCCCATGTGTAGTTTGTCAGTGTTGTGCATGTGTGAGTATGGTGGGAGGATGTGTGTGTAAGTGGCTATGTGTGTGGGTGGATGTACTTGTGTGACTGTATTCTTTGATTACTATGTTACAGTTCTAGTCCTCAGTATTATTAGCTGGTCGTTATTTGGATTCCACCTGTTACTTGCATCTTTAATATAATTTAGAAGGGCACGATCGGGATATTTTACAACTTGCTGGTGACTAGCATATCCCAAATACCATAGAACACTGGTTATGTGGGCACAGCACTCCAGTGTTCTGGCTCCGGACTTACAGGTGCAATAGTATCCTGCGATTGGGCCCTCTTGGTCTTAGTCCATTTCATGTTCGTCAATATTTTGGATAAATAAGATCCACAATTGGTACTTCGTAGCGTTTTTAAATCGGGAATATATTCTTATCCGAATCAGTTCTGGATCATTCCTGTTTTCGTCAAATTTAAATATTTCCAACCCGTCGAGATCTTTTTTGTCTTGAACGTAAGATGGTGCCAAACTTAACTGATATATTCCTGTTGTTAAACGTTGTAGGTACTCTAAATCTAATCGTGGGAAGTCTTGCAGATGGTTTTCACCAAGCCTTGTCCAAATCGCACGTCTTCGTTCCAAGTTTTCTACTTCAATGTATATTTGAAGTATATTTAGATCATCTATTTTTTATTTCATCGTTTGAGCCAATTCGGTAGTATTTCCTCCCATTAAAATTAATTCGTGATACTTGTTGATCATCGCGCCAGCTATTAAATAAAAGTCTCTCAGGTGAAGGACGTGAGCTCTTGGAATAATACCGTCGAGAAAGCGAAATATTGATTTGATGCGTCCATTTCGAGCTTCGACAATCCATCTCTGAATGGTCACGATTTTTGCTTTATTGGCTTCTTCTGTTGTTAATTGGCACTCTCCTGGTTGTACACTCGGGGGCATTTTATAGTCAAAGTTGAGTTCATCGACAAAAGGAATAATATCACGGTATCCTCGATCGACAAGGAATATATCCTCCTCTCGAAACCAATTTCTGATACCCCCAATGTTCTTTTGTAGTTCTGTCCGAAGCATTGCGGCATCATTATTTTTGCCGCCGGCAAAATAGGGTCCTTGGATATCTAAAATATAACCGTTCGTTGCAACTAGTAATGCAGGTTTCACCAAGTGCCGATATTTATGCATGGAATACGATTGTCGCAATGTCCGGTAGTTGCCTGATTTTTCAATATAACTGTAGGTATTATCAACAATGACGATAGCTTTGCGACTGTTAGGATCAGCATTATACAAAACGTTAGCGAAATCTGTTACATGTCTTTCAATAAACTCTTCGCGAGTTCACGTACAAAACGCATCATTAATGATCTTCTTACATGCCATGCTGGCAGCTTGGCGAGTAGTATAAGAAATATTACTTTCAAGAAATCATCTGATATGCCTTGCCGTAATTTACACAAAAACGCCAGGAGATCCTTTTTTAACACGTCGTTGTCGATTATTTGCCCCATTTACAGGATCGCAGTGGTTATAAAGATCCTCAAATTGAGGTTTTGATAATGTTATTGTTCGAAAGTCTTCGTCTGAGAAAATATTCGGATCAGTCAATTGCTCACCTCTCTTAATCAACGCCTCATTACGAAGTTCAGTAAAGAAGTTTAAAACTTCTGCTCCTTGTAATTTTATAAGTCTATTTAGGATTTCATGCCGTCGTAAAATAATCTTAGAAGAAATTGATCATTATCTAAGTGGTTACATAGACGAAGAGACTGAGGAAAATAAATGTTAGTATCAAGATATATTTGGACTGTTGCTTTAACAGAAATGCGAGTTAAAGCAGGGTGCCTATTGTTGCAAATACAGCAAATATCAGACGATTTGCTAAGTCTGCCCTCATCAATTCATCGCAGTTGATACATACTCGTGTATTATTGTTGATATCAATTGGTGGATTATTTAGTTCGTTTCGGTAACGTAAAGCGATTACCTTTTTTTTCTGCATCAAAATTCAATACGATTCCATAACTCTGGTAATGAAGCGGTTGTTGCAAACGAAGGAATTAATGCGTTGGGCCATTATACGTGCTTTTAAAATGTTACAAAACAAACGCGAAACAGCTCTGAAAAAAACGCTCGTATAAAGAAAAACCATATACCTATACACTATATGTTTCTGTTTATGTAAATAATGTTTTGTCTCTTTAATAAAACAGTTTATGCATTTGTATTGAATTTGAACGAAAACGCGAAGAAGTTATAAAAGAATTATTACAACTTTCTACAAACATTTCCTACCTAATTTTATGTTACTTACCTGTAGTTTTGTAGCTTTTTCAAACGGAATTTACTTAATTATGAACACACACGATATTATTCAAGTATATTTGTTTTTAACAATACTTGACAGAAGCCACCTATGATCAAGTTATTATTTGCTATTTGAAAAATATTTGAAGAATGTTGGGAATGAACAGTGGAAATTACGTGTGAATAAAAGTAATATTTACAAAAAAATAAATAATAATAAATGGAGATTATTATTATTAGTAATAATTATTGTCACATTATATTTAAAAAAAGGATCTCATGAGGTTTTGTGTAGAATACAGCAAGGGGTATCAGATGATTCCTTGAAAATAATATTTGCTCGTTGATCCTGGGCAAGGCAGAGAGCGGAGCACAACCCTATATTTTACATAAACTTAAATATGTATATACAAAAAACACCACACTGCCTGCGCCGATATGAATAGTAGCGACAAACTACGCCGATCTCCCGTAACATACGCGAAATCGAAAAATCCCGATTTTGTCAACTCTTTGTAATCCAGTTTAAAAACGAGAGCTTTTTGGACGCCAATGTTACTAAAAATTTTTATAGGGATGATGACTCAACGTCATATCAAAAATTCGGCCAATTTGACGGAAGCCGTTTTTCCCCTGTAATGTGTGCGGGGTCCTTTACATACGTATTCGGATTTTTTCATTGGAGGTTTTGCGGGGTTTCGAACAATACTCGAAAACTGTTCCCTTCTTTCTCATTGCAGCCGCTAAACAAATTAATAAATAATAACCATGCGCAACTTATATAACCTCGAAACGTGCACTATTTTTGTGGGCCAGATCGCCAGAGCAGGAAACAGGAAATGCTGCTATTTATTATCAATTAGCGAAACGACAATAATGTTACTTACTTTATTGACTTCACGTTGATGAAATTCGTGAAATTTTGATGTAAAATTCTCACAATTTCTCAAGGTCTCTCACAGTAAACTGCCAATTTACATATTACGTATTAAAAACGAAATTTGAGATTAGAATGGTCATCAAGTCATTTTGGTCATGACAAACAGTTATGACCGGGTCATATGACACACTCACATCACTGGGTATGGTTAGTTAAATAGTTACTGCACCTCCTGGCCTGAAACAAAGTATGATTAGCTACCGGCTCCTTTGGCTGAAGTTACGACGCCAGAGGCCCGTGAACGTTAAGATATTCCACAACTTGATGCCCCAGTGTATCCAGATGAAACAGCCACGCCACATACACTGAGGACATAGGAAGCAACCACCACACATCTATTCACTCTGACGGCCTGGGCTGGACTGACGGTCTTCACTCATGATACAAAGAAAACAAGATATGCTAGATCGGCGCTCTAAATCCGTCCGGCTGGCGCAATGACGTCACGTGGAGCTTAACGTTTGAATTTAATGCGGGTAGCAAAGCATATTTCTTTATTGTATTTCAGTAATTGAAATATAACTACATAATTATTATGTATTAGTTAGTAAATATGATTTTACTCTGGTTGAAGGTAAGGTAAATAGCATTTGAATAATAAATATGTTTATATTAAATACTTAAATATAGTGGAGACAAGGAGTCGGAATGTCAACCTAAAAATGTAAAATAGTGCTAGAGTTTTAAAACCTATTTCCCCCCGTTTTCAAGGGTGCTGAAGAAGAAAACAAGTAGTAGAAAAGGTTTTTAATTTGCGGAACACTCTCAAAACGACAAAAAATCACCCTATTTTCGGCATCCCTACACCAAACACCCAACGGTTAGAGTTTTGGTGGGAATTTCTATATATTTCGTCGGGTTAGGGCGAAATTTGATATCATGGAGAAGACCGTAATCACCTCCGGGGGTTGATTTTACCCTCCCGGGGGATTGAAAATACAATTTCTTTTTCTTCCGTCAAAAGTTATACACCCGCTTGTTTTCGAGGATGCTGATGGCGAAAAAAAAAATACTCAGCTTTCTTGAACCCTTTCTATCCCTCAAACGGACCAGAAACTACCCCTTATGCTCATCTCCTTTCATTTGCGTTCGGCAATATTTGCTTAAACTGGAATGGCTGGTTGGATGAAAGTATACTCAGGAGAGATGGGTCATGGTCAGGGAGCTTCGGACAAACGCTGGGGATTAATTGTACCCTCCCAGGGGGCAGTACTGAGAGTATTGTTTCACAGCATCCTAAAAATAATGTAAAAACGAAAATGTCAAATTTTTCAGAAGTTTTTATTGTTAGAATGTTTAGGAATGTTAGTAAAAAATAGAACAGATTACACTAAATTGAAATAAAAATACACATCTACCGACATAAGATCTTGATACTACCCAGCTCTGTTAGGAAGTAGTTTTACACATTACATTACGTTTTTTAGACAAAGCTTTATCTTTTAAAGCCTTGTTCATTTTTTTTATGCGGAAAAACATCCTACACCTAAAGAATAACCCTTTAATCTTTGTACTGCAGTTGACATTTGAGGCCTGTTTTAGTAAATTGCTCAAATAGCCTTCGCAAATTAATAGGTCTTCTGAGTTAGTAGAAGTAAAAATAGCCTCTAATTGCTCCATATTCTGCATCATTTCTTCAGACGGTTTACTTAATCCACCTTCCGACAAGTGATCACAACGTAAACAAACGGATTTTGCTTATTTAAGTGGTGTTCGTACGCTCCGCGTGACGTAGAGCCTTAGGCTATTGGCTCCGCCTACATGCGCAATAGCATATCTTGTTTTCTTTGTATCATGGTCTTCACTAGTGTTGCCACAAATCAATGAAGGAATTATTGTACAGTGTTGCCAAAATTGTTACAATTTTTTTTCCAAAATAAAATAAAAATGCATGCATTATGAATATTTATTTATTTCCGTGAAGAACAAGAACAAAATTTTACAAAAAAAAATCAAGTAAACATCAAAATTTTCACAAGCTATTCATAAAAAATATAAAACAGAAAAGAAAAACATTATTCGTTTTCAAAATGAATTTTAACAATTTCATCTTCTACATGTTTATAAGATGTTACTGAACTGACCATTTTATGTGTAACATTAACATTATGGCATTAACCATTTACACTTTGGGAGGCCAATAAAAGTGAATTTATTGTACTACTATACAAGCGATTTCTAATATCCGTTTTGATTAAATTCACTTTTGAAAATATCCTCTCACAGGCGGCATTTGAATGGGGAATTATTAACAGATTTAATACAAAATTTCCTAATTCTTTAAACGTGTAAACATCGGTTATGTCACGATTTGGGAGATTTTGTACCAGTATTTATCAATCAAAGTTTCATTTTTAATATCTTCATTATCATTTAATTCTGATTGGCAATATAGCCGCCAATGATCATCAATTTTTTGCATAAGTTCAATGTTTTGTGAATCTACAATTCTAGGCAGTAACTTGAATAATGAATAAATTGATGCCGGTTTTGGTTTAGAATAATCTTTTTCAAATATTGATATTTGTGATAAAATTTTTTCATTAAAATCAAACCGTTTTTAACTTCATTTGCTGACACAATTAAAAACTGACGACATCGTATGTAGAAATCTTCTTGTTCCTTTTTATTTAATTTGTCTATGTTTTGAACCACTCGGACACCAAGATATATTTGTTTTAAATCGATGAATTGGCTAGCATTGTTGGGATCGATTTGACATAATTCGGTTTTATGAATATAGTTTGGTTGTAAATAGCTCAATAAAATATATTTATATGTCTCACAAACGACATCATAAACGTGTGCAATTACGACACGTTCACTTTGAAAGTATTCATTTAATTTTACGAATTTGGGTAAAACCCATTGAAGAAATAGGTAAAATAGTTTTGTTGCCAAATCGTTTAGTCTATTAGCAATAATTTCTGAAGATTGCAATCTATGTTCGGTTCATTTTCTGACAAAATACAAAGAGGATTCCATTGTTCAATTATCCTTTCCACTACCATAAGTAATGAAAGCCACCTAGTTTGTGTGGGTTCCACATTGCAAAATGTCTGGAATTCTGTGAATTGTGCTTGCCTTTTGGAGCTGTTTTAAAATAATTAAAAATATTTCTAGCCAGATATTCACAGTGACGTGGCAAAACTTTACACGCCTCACCGACGCACAGGTGTAAAGAATGGCATATACATTTTTGTACTATTATGCCAGGAAAATTTAATTCTAATCTACTCACCACAGAGTTATTACCAAACATAGCCATCAGAACCAAAACCTTTAATATTTTGAAAAGGTATATTTGCAGACTTAAATAAATCCATGATTTTGTCGTAAATAACCTCAGCCGCTGCACCTGTATCTGCTTCATCTGCATTTTTATTTGAAAAACATTGCACCAAGTTCAAAAATTTTGTAGTTACTTCGTTTGATTTTTCACTGAAGTACCTTACGCAAACACACATATTTTTCACCACACCTATATCTGTAGATTCATCTACTAGAATGCTAAAGTTTTTTATTTTGAGTTCTTCGATTAATTTATCAAAATGAGATTTTGCCAAAACATATTTTATAACACCTGTTGCTTTGGTTCTTCCCATTTTCATGCCTTGGACAATTTTCGAATCAGGAAATGTGTCTTTTAATAGAGGAGTTAAATGATCACAAATTTTCATGGGCAAATTGTGTTCCGGTATTAAGGCAGCAATTTTTATTTCTGCCCTACTCACTTGATCCTGAGCTTCGTTTCTTTTAAATAATGCAGTAGTAATCTTTGGTTGACTTTCGGCGATCCTCTTTACATTTTTTAGATATTTAGTTCCTTTGCTGTAATTTTTCAAACCGTTATATCTGCTTGAAATTCTTTATCACAAGCAATACATAAGCCATAATGAAAAAAAGCGTGTTAGTTAAAATGACTGCGGACAGAACGAGTAGCACGACACAGCATCCCGTCCCACAGCGCCGGCGTGCGGCAACATTCGTAATTTCCAATTACACGGGACTTTCAAGTGCTGCGCGTAAAATGCCTTTGCTGGTAATCAAAAGAGGTCAGTACTAACTACTAAACTAATCGAAATCGATCTAAATCATTAAGGATAGAGGATCTAAATGCTTATACAATCACTTAATCATGTTCATATCTAAATGGAAAAATATGTTACAATTATTGATTATGTTACATAATATTGTTTAGCATGATTTTGACGAAAAATTATGTTACAATCTGATAATTATGTTACAAGTGGCAATACTGGTCTTCACGGCGAGCGCTGGCTAGTACAGAAAATTCTGGCGCGTGCCGTTTATTATTCGGTGCCTGGTAGATTTCGACGGTCCGCCGCCGAATAGTTAATTCTTTTCCATAACTCCATTTAGCATTTATGTTTGTAATCATTAAAATTTTTCAGTTCTCTGCAAGTAAAATAAAATGAATCTTACCATCTATTTCTGTCGCTGATTTCTATAAATGTCTTGTTTTACATCTTAATGATTCATTATCTAGCCTAGGAGATTCTGGAATTTTTGAATTTCTTCCTCATAATGTCAGATAAGAGTGTCCATTTTTGTGCACCAGTTTTCTACTTTTCATTTCTTCATTATCATTTAAATCACTGGTATATTCAGTAATTTTTGTTTTTTTCTTCTTCTTTCTGGCTTCAGAATATTCATCCGAATAATAAAATTACTCACATGCTTATTTATGCACTACTTTTAAAAAGGAAAATAAAAAACTAATTGCAGTTAGCTATGGGTACAAAACTGTATGCACTTGATTAGTTACTTTCCTACTCAGATTGACTAACAACGTAACTAATTAAACGCATACAATGCTGGACATACAGCGAATTATATTCAGATTTCTTGCCTGTCTATATAAGCACGGAAACAATATTAT
This sequence comes from Rutpela maculata, assembly GCA_936432065.2. Classification (NCBI taxonomy): domain Eukaryota; kingdom Metazoa; phylum Arthropoda; class Insecta; order Coleoptera; family Cerambycidae; genus Rutpela; species Rutpela maculata. The sequence goes on along the minus strand of OW386292.2, from coordinate 96,020,041 downwards.
TATGACATTTAAAAAGTAAACAGAAATAATATCAAGTCTGTCAAGAAATCACAATATCCGTAGTAAAAGTTTATACCAAAAATCCCGTTTTTGAAAAGATTAACTTTGTGTTGGGACCAGCAGGTGTTTGGTATCTCATGTCTTCGAATAGAAGACATTATTTTTTCCGTATTGGTTGTTGTTGGCCAGTAACATGAGTTGCCCACTTGAAACTGCTTCAACAGTATCTTCGTGGACAAATTTCACAAATGTCCAGGATTTTTTTTTGATTCATTGTGTGTATCCTAAATAGCTATTACCTATTTAGGATACAAGTTAGTAATTGTTAATAGGGTAACGGCAAAAGCTGGTTCACAATAACAGGTCGTTTCCAAGTAAACAATAATTGGCAGTAAAGAAAAAGTCCTAGTAAATGTATTAACTGATTATAAGTGCAACTTGTTTATTTGAAAGTTTAAACACGAGTATTACCGAGTTTTGCAATGCCCACACTTGTAGCATGCTATTTTTTTCTACTGTTGTGTACTTTCTTGTATTAAAAGTCCTCGCACAAAATGATAGGATTTTGGACCTCACCGAAAATGTCTGAATTTTTTATATGTGTCAGTTTATAACCTCCTGATCAAAAGTCTTCCTGGGTGCAAGATCGAAAATAACTAAAATGTAAAAAAACATTTTAAAAACAAACTTTTATTATTAGGTATACTAAAACGAAAAAAATAAAATTAATTGTCTTAAAAGCTTATCGCGCGCAAGAAGTTCATACAGGCATTAATTTTATTTGACAGATATTGTAAGGACCTAAGTAAGAATTTTTTTATTTCTATTCACGCGGAAATCTTTTAAGACAAATAATTTTATGTTTTTTTAATTCTCATATTTCTTGAATAATCCTTGGAAATTCTCTCCATTCATCTAAACTTTACTGTTCTTTTGTCTGCATCTGTCCTCCTCAGTATGTAGCGGGAATATATACTTGGCTGATTAAATGCAGAGAAAAGGTTACTTTCCACTATTTCCTGGTAACTCCTTATACCATAATATCGGAGGGCTACCAGCACCTACATTAAAAAATTAAAATAAAAACATTAAGTAATTGGTTTTAACATAATGAAACTTGAGATATATATATATATTGTCGTTTTTTGTTTTAAATGACTGTTTAACGCGCTCCTTCTTGTCATAAAATACTGAAATAATGTCGATAAGCCACTTAATGTGCTATAGGAGCCCCACGTTGGGCGCCAAAATTGTTATATTTTTGACTTTGATTTGTCCTTGAATAATGATTTATGTTGAGCGCCAGGTGAATTAAGTATCCATCAAACTATTTTACACAAATAAAATAAAAATATATAACAAAATTTTAGAGCATGATTACCTACGATGTGTAGACGAAACTCCGCTCAAGGAAGAAGTGGGTTCTGTTAGCTCGATTCAGAAATTTCGCGATCAATGAAACACAATGCTTAAGATGAAATTCAAATTTAAATTTATTTTGATTTACCTGCTACTTGACTGCTTTCTTTTCAAATTATTTGTACAAATTTCAGAACAAAGATTGCTTAAAACTGATTGTGCTAAAAGCCTTTTAATTTCTTTGAGATCTCAATAAATGAAATAAAAATTCGTTTTGTTTATTTATTTGTAAAAGCTTTTACCTTTTTGAATACTCGGTCGGTAGTGCACTCCTGGCGCGATTACCGAATCCTGCGTATATATATACACGAACCGGCTCGGTAGTTAAGTCTGTCAAGGCCATAAAAACTAAATTTTACAGAAGATAATAAAAACTTTATAAATTTTTAGCTTGGTGACGTAGATATTTACTTTCTACATATTATCTTTAGTTTTATAAATAATTGTCGAATAAAGTAAAAATATGACTATTTTTTTAACGTGCTATTATTTAAGTTTGTTACGACATATTGACAATTTTGGTGAAAATTTGATACGCCATATTAGAACAAATACTACGCGTAACAGTCAAATGTTACAACGTATTTTGACCCCTTGTTTTTAATGATACGATGTTCTAATCTGGGAAGTAAATAATAATTAAAGAAATGGTTAAACTGAACATTTATTTTGTATTTTATAAATCGTGGTAATATACTTTTTTTAACTATATATTAGTTCCCTTAGTTTTTTCCTTTTTCTTTGATTTAATGATTTCAATTTTTTTTGGTTTCTTCAGTCTTCTTTGTTTCCTTTTTCAGCTTTATTCTTCTTCTTCGAATTACTTATTTTACCATCCTTCTTCAATATTTCTTTGGTGCCAGTCTTCTTTACTTTATTTCTTTTAGATGGTCTAATAGATACTTCCTTGAATTTCTTCTTTTGAGTCATCTTTGTCTTCTTATTTTCAACTTTTTTTCTCTTTTTTTGAATCACATATTTTACCTTGATTCTCCATTTTCTTAGATTTTTTTGCAATAGATGGACCAGCAGATTTATCTTCGTCTACTCCTTGATCATTATTGGATTCATAGTACTGACTCTGGTGATAAAAATAGTGCACATCTTTTGGCAAAACTTTTTTAATTTCTTGTAAATGTAACCGTTTTTTTTTTTGATTTTCAATCTATCTGGAAACAATGGTTTTAAACTATATTCGTTGTTAATTATATTGTTTGGTCTATGAGGAAAAGTTTTATAATCGTCAGTATATTGTATCATATACATTAAAATTCCGTCAGGAAAATACTTTATACACCTCAAATCGTTTACTTTTTTGTCATTTTCATATTTTCCTGGGCGTATAGAGGAGTACTTTACGTAATCATAATTACGGAAATAAGAATGATCTAAGTATTCTACCTCAAGGGGCGAAGGAGTTTTGCGAGCTTCTTTAATTATGTTTATGTAGACAGTTGGCAAGAAGATGTCTTTGACTTTCAATCGTTTTTCAATGAAACTGTGAGAAGAGTCACACTCCACACTCTCTAAAAATTTTTGTTCAATTTCTACCTGATATTTTGAGGATAAGTGAGACAAGGCATTGGCTAAAACGTAATTACGATTTTGATACCCACATCCATCAGAATAGAGCACAACTGATTTTACTTATTTTTCTAAATAATCTATAACGTGATTTATTATAATACACGATGTGAAAACTGAAGACGATAACTCTGCTTCAGTTTCATTCCACAAAATTTTTTACTGCTATGGCTGTCAATATTATAGATGGTAAAGTTATGTATTTGAAGTTTAGTTTTGTAGTAGAGCGAGCTTGGACATAACTTGACGGCCTGAATATCCATCGTAAAGCAATATTTTTGTTTTTCTTTAGCTTTTTGTTTGTCTTTTACTTTTTCGTCTCTCGCTAAGTTCTTCGATTTGATGTGATTTTCATAAACTATTTCATCTAACTGCTTTACTTTATAAGCACAGCAAAAATCATATTGATCTTTTCTCGGTTTAAACAATGCTAAATTCATTTCATCAAATTTTCTTAAGAAGGCGCATATTGACAGAGGTATAATATTGTCACCTAAACATTTATCTTTGTAAACTTTAAACACATCCGATTTAGATTTGAAATCTTGTTCTAAGTATAACTTTTTACTATCTTTTCTGCAATAATGATTCTCTATTTTGAGGAGCTCTCTAAGGAAGGTAATAAGATAATCTTTTCTGGCAGTGTGCTGCTTGGCATGCCTTGAACTTCTCTTCTCAGTTTTTGTTGAATTACACAAGCCCACAAAAAAAAAGTTGTCTGCGCCGGGGTACTGACCATACCTATCCCTTGTATTTTGTGCCGCTGAACACGAATCTGACCTTAGTTTTTCCCCTATACGTCAGGTTTTTTTTTAACAGCAAATAAATATATAAATATCACGATTCAACACGACTTTTTTAATACAAGGGATAGGTGTGGTCAGTACCCCCGCGCAGACCACTTTTTTTGGTTGCCACTGTGCCACACTCAGTGTGGCACAATCGCACAAAAAAAAGTCATCTGTGCGGGGGTACTGACCACATCTATCCCTTGTATTTTAAGCCGCTGAACACGAATCTGATCTTAGTTTTTCACCAGCACGTCAGGTTTTTCTTTTAATAGCAAATAAATATATAAATATTGGACTTTTTTGCTTTAAAAAAAAAACCTGACGTATAGGGAAAAAACTAAGGTCAGATTCGTGTTCAGCGGGTCAAAATACAAGGGATAGGTATGGTCAATACCGCGGCGTAGACAACTTTTTTTTTGTGGGCCTGTGTTATCATCTTCTGGCCTAGGTAGCAGCCCATACTTACTCCCTTGTTTGACCCAGTGATGAACCATCTTTTCCTTCAGTCCTAGGGTATTAAGAAACATTTTCTTACAAAACCTATGTTTACCACTGTCTAGCTTTAGATAGTACTCAAAAGTCGCACTCCTCCGGGAAGATTCTTTTGTGTATGTTCTGTTTTTCTCTTTATAAACAGCCATGTGAGAAATAAATAATCTTTTGTGTTCCCATGCCATATCCCAAAATTTGGTAAATATTGCTTTTCTTTTTACATCCGTGAATAAATGAGAAAAACGCATGTTCTTCATTTTCAGGCAGAATTCTGACTGACATGTAGGTAATAATTTTCTCTGCGACCTTTCAGTTTTATGTTCCACAACACCGTCTTTGCTCCTAGTGTATCCTATATAACCCTTTGAAGCACGAATTAATTAAAATGTAAATTTGTAGAAGCCGATTATTAAATATTGATATTTTAGGATCCTAGATGTTATTTACTTATGGAACTCGATAAAACAGTTTTTTAACGAGGACTGGCACAATCCCACTTTGCACATACTACAGACCCATCGAGTACGATGAGGGTTTTTGGCTGTACTACGGTGTGCGCAGCGTCGAGAAGTACCATACTCTGGCATATGCTTTGATTGGTCCTTTCGCATCTCTGTGGGTACATGAACTTTATATTTGTTTTCAGTAAGAGCACTTTCTGATCTTTCTAAATTACGTTTCAGGGAGTTAGCTCCAACTAGACCTGCTATTATTTCTAGACGAAAATCTTTTATTTTCATGTCACTTCCAGTTTTCTTCTTAATAAGAATAAAAGAGTTCACTAATGCAGTATCTGTAAAGTGCCAAAACAATCGATGCCACCATTTTCTACTTTTGCGATCAATTGCGTAATAAGACTTGAACATGTCGGCTCTATCCACCCCGCCCATGCAACGTCTATATTCGCTTATAGCCCTGGAACAATTTATTTTTGTGACTGTGCCATGTATGGTAGACAATACAGTTATAACTCTCTTATCCTTCCATTTGACACAAGTCAACATCTGTCTTCTGGTGAACCAATCCCATTCACTCCTGTCAATAGCCTGGTCAATTTTGAAGTTCCCAGGCATATTTTTCTTATTGCTTCGAACAGTGCCACAACAGTAAATACCTTTTTTATACATGGTTCTCATTAATTTCTCAGTAGTGAAAAAATTGTCGAAGTAGATATGGTAACCTTTCCTTTCTAAACCTTCAGTCATGTTATGAACAACATATTCCCCTAAACCTTGCTCAGTTTCATTTTTGTCCTGTTGTTTATTCTTATCAGTTCTTCTGTTTCTGCTTTTCTTCTGTTTAGGTTCATTTTTCTCATCTTTTCCTGTATATATTTGAAAATTGCAAATATATCCAAACAAATTGGCCCTGACCCAAATCTTATATCCTCTTTTTATAGGTTTTTTTCGGCATGTACTGATTGAAGGAACATCTGACTTTATATTTTACCATGCTTTCATCTACTGATTGCTCTTTGTTTGATTATAATATGTTTGGAATTTAGTTCTTAGATCATCAATAAACAGCCTAATTTTATATAATTTGTCGGAAGTTAGGTTCTCCTTTTTTAGGCATTAGTGTATTGTCATTCAAGTGAATATTGGTCAACAGAAACCCAAATCTATTGACGTTCATTAGTGATGAAATATATTGGTCGCGAAGCTCAGGTCGTGAAGACCCAATAATCTCGGTAACTTGGAGTATTCTTGATCCCCATCAGCATATTTATTGCTAAGAATATTTTCATTTCAACTATATTTGTGGGCTCGAACCGTTTTCCAGATTGGGTACAGTAAAGATTGGATTGATAAACAAGATAGTTCAGCAATTCATCATCATAGAAGCATTGAAAAAATTCAGTGGATCTGGTTTTACCGTCAACATTTTTAGGACCTACTTCTTCCATAAATGCCATCAAATTTGGAATAAAATCTCTTTTACTCCATACTACTTCACACAAGGGCATATTATCCTCACTGCTGTAGCTATCTGCATCATGGTTATCTTCATTATCACCTAAATAATCGTCATTATCACTAATGTCAGGATTACTGTTATTCATTTCTTCATTTTCCTCTTCAACAACTTCATCGGCATCACTAATATCACTATAATAATATGTCCCTGTCCCAGGCTCATTCAATTGTTCATCAAGGTCAATATCCTCATCAGTGGTCCCATTATCATCAGATACAGAACCACCATCAGATGGTATGTTTTCTATTAAATCATATGCATAGTCTGACGTTATCTTGTTGAGATGTTCATTCTAAATGAAATGAACAATTTTACCATAATGCAAAGTGGTTTCAGAGAGATACCACTAAATAAATATTAATATTGTACAAACATTTATGATTAGATCAACTAAATCGATTTTATCACTAATAATAAATCAAAATACATAATAAATGCGGTCACTTACCCTAAAATATTTGATAGTTTCGAAAAAACAGAATAAAACATGGTTATATAGCTCTCACTGCCTATCACTGCTGTCATCAGAACACTGATATGGCAATAACTACCGTTTGGTGCAACTTTTCATATTACTTTGCCATTGAATAAGAGATGTCTCTACCGGTAACGCATTTACATGATGGTTTATAGATGAAACCACAATGCAGCTAAGGAAAATATTTAATAAATGGCGGTCACTTAGTGAAACCACTTTGCTTGAAAGAGATAACCCTGGCCCAACATTCTTTGTTCTTTATTTCTATTTTTATCCCAAGAATTTCTATCCGCAAACTTCTTCATTTTTTTTACTTCTGAATTATCGAACGGTGTATTGTCCGGTATAGAATTGGAACTATCATACTCATCGCAGTCTGTTTCAGGTTGGTTAATACTATTTTCTTGAATAAAATGTGTATTATCATGATCAATTTGGGTTATATCGAAATTTGGACATCTATTTTTATTAGGGTCAGTTGATTCAACATCAGTGCTTATGGTAATATCTTGCTCATTCGTGTTTTCTACAGCCTGATTAAAATTTAGATCAATATAGTTTAATGGGGCAGGTTTCGGATTTTCAAAATCGCAAATAATATAGTAGCTAGAACTGATTTTATTTGTACAGAGATCTTTATTGGCTAGTTGGTCCTTAGAATTCACAGTAAAGTTTATAAAATTTTGATTGTTTTCGTTGTCCTCAATAATGTGATGGCCACATTTTGATATGTTGGAGTCGTTTATCATATTATTATTTACGTTGAGGACCTGAAAACTCACAGATGGGAGGTTTTGGTTCCTTACCTCGAGGTTGTAGATAACATTTTCTTTTATTTTGTTTATGTATAAAGGATTTATTTAATTATCATAAACGTCAGTTTCCTTGCTTTCCAAAGCTAATGCAAGTAACTTTGCTCCTCTTCCCGACATCTAAGAAAAAAATGAATTTTTTAAAACCAAATACATTATTTTTATTATAAAAATACTGTTCTTGTGTAATTCATTTATAGAATTAAGTTTGTAAAAAAAATAGATTTAACTAACTGAGGTAAATGTATTCAAAATAGAAATACCTAAATTATTGAATAATATAGTTACATACTAATACGACGTAACCCAAAATATAATTTTTGGATTGCTGGGAAATATTTAACTCTAATAGGACGTATCAGACTAGCATTAATTTTTGGCTTTAGCTCTTGTTTAATAACAAATTCTAGAAGTAATTAATAGAAAAGAGTTAATACACATTATGTAAACACTTATTATCATAAACTTACTTTTGTTTTGTTCCTTAAATATCAAGTTTTCTATACAATTGATAAGACGCACAACATACACCCACAACGTACTTATGTAAACTAGTGGGATTGGCGAAATTAGAATTTAAAATATCAGCTGTTGTTAATACGAAATATTAGAAACCCTTGAAATAAAATATTTCTTGATACATTTGGGTTACGATTTATTGTGAAAATGATGTAAAACTAGGTAATGAAAATATTTTCGTTAAAAACTTAACTTTGAAAATTTTGTGGAATACGCGGTATCGATATGTTTTTTAGTGCCAAAGTGGTTTTTCACTTTAAATTTTATATAAATAATTGAAAATTATTAAGTAAAGTTTTTTTTGTAAGAAATCCAATGAAAAATCTACTTTAAAGTGTTAAAAAATGAATAAAAGGAAAAACTCAAATAAATCTGCTTTAGGCCTGCCGAAAATACTTTTTGAATATGTTCCAAAACTTATCTAAACCAAAATTTACTATAATTACTTGTAAGCGAACAGAAACTAGAGTTCGAAAACTAAAGTTTTCATGTATTTCGCAATTTTACTAATAAAAGCACCAAAAAATGTCATTAAAATTGTAAATAACTAATGAAGTTAGTTAAATAATATTGTCTTTTGTGGTCCGGGTTTTTAAGGTTAGGCTCGAATTCATTTCACTTATTCACCATTGTAAATAATTAATAAAAAAATTTTGTTTGTTTTTGTAATTTTTTTGTTTCTGTACTTTGTGTCAACAATAAAGCTTGTTTTTGTTCTTCATCTATTGTAATAACATTATTAAATCCAGAAGTCAACGCAGTTTGACATTCAGCAGAATCATTGACAACTTTAAGGTTTATGCATACATTTTTTCCACACACATAATGATGGTCTGAATTCCATAGATTTGGATTTTTGGATCTACAAAACCTATATAACATTACGTTGCGGCTTCCGTAAATTTTGAGGATAAGTGAGACAGGGGATTGGCTAAAACGTAATTACGATTTTGATACCCACATCCATCAGAATAGATCGTAAAGCAATATATTTTTTTTCTTTAGCTTTTTGTTTGTCTTTTACTTTTTCGTCTCTCGCTAAGTTCTTCGATTTGATGTGATTTTCTTAAACTATTTCATCTAACTGGTTTACTTCATAAGCACAGCAAAAATCACATTGATCTTTTCTCTGTTTAAACAATGTCAAATTCATTTCATCAAATTGTCTTAAGAAGGTGATTGACAGAGGTATAGTATTGTCACCTAAACATTTATCTTTGTAAACTTTAAACACATCTACATACATGTTCTAAGTATAACTTTTTACTATCTTTTCTGCAATAATGACTCTCTATTTTGGGGAGTTCTCTAAGGAAGCTAATAAAATAATATTTTCTGGCAGTGTGCTGTTTGGCATGCCTTGAACTTCTCTTCTTCCCAGTTTTTATTGAATTATTATCTTCTGGCCTAGATAGCAGCCGTTACTTACTTCCTTGTTTGACCCAGTGATGAACCATCTTTTCCTTCAGTCCTAGGGTATTAAGAAACATTTTCTTACAAACCCCATGTTTACCACTGTCTAGCTTTAGATAGTACTCAAAAGTCGCACTCCTCCGGGAAGGTTCTTTTGTGTATGTTCTTTTTTCTCTTTATAAACATCCATGTGAGAAATAAATAATCATTTGTGTTCCCATGTCATATCCCAAAATTTGGTAAATATTGCTTTTCTTTTTTCATCCGTGAATAAATGACAAAAACGCATGTTCTTCATTTTCAGGCAGAATTCTGACTGACATGTAGGTAATAATTTTCTCTGCGACCTTTCAGTCTAAACCAAAATTTACTATAATTACTTGTAAGCGAACAGAAACTAGAGTGCGAAAACTAAAGTTTTCATGTATTTCGCAATTTTACTAATAAAAGCACCAAAAAATGTCATTAAAATTGTAAATAACTAATGAAGTTACTTAATTAATATTGTCTTTTGTGGTCCGGGTTTTTAAGGTTAGGCTCGACTTCATTTCACTTATTCACCATTGTAAATAATTAATGAAAAATTTTTGTTTGTTTTTGTAATTTTCTTGTTTCTGTACTTTGTGTCAACAGTAAAGCTTGTTTTTGTTCTTCATCTATGGTAATAACATTATTAAATCCAGAAGTCAACGCAGTTTGACATTCAGCAGAATCATTGACAACTTTAAGGTTTATGCATACATTTTTTCCACACACATAATGATTGTCTGAATTCCATAGATTTGGATTTTTGGATCTACAAAACCTATATAACATTACGTTGCGGCTTCCGTAAATTTTCTTTTTTTTTTAAATTTTGTCATTTTTATTTTTGTTTCATGAGTCACTTTATCATCAAAAATGCAAGGCATGCGAAAGATACCAGAGGTAATTGGTGAATTTATTTAATAGTAATGAAGACAATTAGTTTTTTTTTTTAGTTTTTTAGTTTCTACACTCTAGTTTCTGCTCGTTTACAAATAATTATAGTAAATTTTAGTTTAGATAAATTTTGGAACATATTTAAAATGTATTTTAGGTAGGTCTAAAGCAGATTTATTTGAGTTTTTCCTTTTTGTCCATTCTTTAACACTTTAAAGCAGATTTCTTCATCGGGTTTCATACAAAAGAAATTTACTCGATAATATTCAATTATTTATACAAAATTTAAAGTGAAGAACCACTTTGGCACTAAAAAACATATATTAGATGAAGCGCGCTGCCTATTTTTTGTAGATAACGCAAAACGATTGAAATAGCGTACTTTATACTATGGTAGCACATTTTAAAATTCATTTTTTTTTTTAATCAAAAGAGCATTTTTTCTTTTACATTACAAATTTTTTATTTTTTTTGGGAGGGGGGAGGGGGGGGGTGCAAATTTGGCATTTACTGCCCTCTCTTTTAGAAGACATTTCCGACATTTTAATTCGTTAATAAAATGGACGAATTCTGGTCATTAAGCATAAGAGATTACAAATTTTAATCTAAAACTACAAGTAAAATGGATCGAAGAATAAAGTAACCAACTAAAGTAAACTTTTATATGTAGTTGTTTAGGTAATGTTATAGCATAAAAATGTTTTATTTATAAACTCATACGCTACACATTCAAAGTCACTTTCCGTGGTTTTTTCTCGGCAAATCCGTTTATGGCATCGTCATAATTAGATTCTTCGCTTTCAATTGATAGTATAGCGATGTTTGTAAATCTCTCTTGTGTCATGTTTGACCTTAAATAATTTTTTATTCGTTTCAGTTTACTAAAGCTTCTTTCGCACCCAGTAGATGCAGTTGGTAAGATTGCGTGAATCCTTAACGCTATGCAAACATTTGGAGAGGCATCCATTAAATCTCTAAGGTCTAACACATGGTGTAGCTTAATTTAATTGTATTTGTAAGAATTGTTATTTCCTTTGTTTTATTTATTATTCCATAACTATTTTTATGTAATTATGTTGTCATTTATTGAATTGTATAATGTGAACTGGCTCAGCCGTATAATAAATAAATAAATCAGGAGCGTTCACTTTTTTGAGATTTTCTGTGATATTCTTTACTTGATCTCGAAAGACTAAAATCTGCGATGGAATCTCTTCGACACTGAGATCTGCATACTTATTTGCTAAATATATAGTACGTTTTTCAGCTCTTTCCCTTACAAAAACGAAAATTTTTCGTGTATGAGTTTAGTATTCTTCATTCTGGTTTTTATTTGACTCAATATCACGTCCATTATTTCTTTTACAAAGTGGCAATACCCCTCTTCGACAGAAAAAAGTTTCGCTTCATCAAGCATCTTTTCACCAGGCATGATTTTCTTTTTAGGAATGCTATGTGTTTTCATAGTCGGTTCAACACCGATACTTTCAGCCATTTCTCTAGCGATTTTTAGCCAGTTATTAGGCTTATTTCCCAATCTTCCTAGTGTAGTGGTAAGTTCATTCAACATCTCAAATGACTTCGAGAGAATTATATCATCCTTTTTGATTTCTTTATTTACTCTATTTATTTCTTTCAAGAGTTCCGCCCATGCTACCAAATATGCAATAAATCGAAAATCAAGCACTGCGTGAAGTCAGCTTTGGATTTGGTTTCAGGTTGGTATTGTCCTTCCTAAAGTTATTTTAGAGCTTCGATTATTTCAACAATTTTTTTTGAGCATGTATTGCTTCTGACTTAGCAGACGATGTAGTCTGACTTGTTCTCTAAAAAATCGTCTTGGTGTATTTTTCATAATCCTCCACCGTTGTGTTGAAGATACAAAATTTGGACTATCCCAAACACATTAGAAGTTTCAGCAGAAATTTATGTTGCATGCACACAAACAAGATTTACAGAGTGGACTATACATGGAATGTATGCCATTATGTAGTTAGTTTCCAACAATCTGACTTGCACAGCTTTGTAAACACCTGCCATGTTTGACTCATTGTCATAAGACTCCCCACGGCAGTCTTTTGTATTAAGTCCATCTTTCCCTAATTGTCCGAGTCAGTAAAACTTTCCTTAATTATATAATCACCTGCTTCATTTTTAGTTACTTACCGTATTACCTGACTCAGTATGGGACACATCAGGTGTGCAATCAAATATTATAGTATAATACTTAAGGATTTTCTGCCGGACTCGATTGCTCATCATTTGAACGATCTCGTTCTATATAATTTTTTTTTAAGATAAGACACATGGCCTTTTTTACGTTCTTTCATGGCCATTTCCAATGTTTGTTTAATAAGATCAGATTCAAAAAGTTTCCCTATTCTATTGAGGTACAAAATGTACAGTTCACTTTGTGTTTTCTTTGAGCCACGCAGTGAAAGACTAGTAGTAAGGTACAATATGGCATCAACTGTTACATGTAAACTTTCTCTCCATTTATTTTTTTCACATTCAATAATTTTTTCGAGTCGACTGCAAACACCTTTGTCACTGTTCAGTTCAATGTCATTAACAAAGTTTTCTATATGTGTTTTTGAACCTTCTATCTCCAGTATTTTTTACAATTTGTAAATCCAGTTGCTTGTAAAGAGCACATCCCCGATTTTAAGGATTCACAGCTTTTAAACAGTGTGCATGAAATACAAAACAGAGAGTTTTCTTTTTTTAGAGTAACCAACTCTTTGTACCGCATCGCAGGCGTAAGGTGACGATTATCTCTCTCTCTGTTGATTTGAAAGCAATAAATTCAGGGAGAATGTCTTTATTTAGCTTTACAGATTCACTGCATAAATAACAGTGCACTTGGTCACTCATGTTTCCGGAGACTTCGAATTCGGGGGTAAAGCGCGAGACGTAACATTTTTGCAATGTCGCGATCAACTCTGCATCCCTTGGAAACATGGCCTAGGAACTCGAGCTCATCAGCGCGTCTTGTTATTATGCACTTTGGGTCGGATAAGATGAATTCAAGTCGTGAAAACGACTTAGAAAGTGAGGTTAAATCCGGGAACTTTGCGTCGGTTGAAATGCCGAACAAAGAGTCATCACCTAAAAACCCATGTCTTAAAAGGTCGACTCCAGAACTGGAGTTGGCCATAAGTGATGAGAATATGGTTGATAACTGAACCAACAAGGGAAGTAAAATAAGTCCCTGATGGGACGCCAAGGTATATGAGCCACATTCGGCCGTCTGGCATGACTATCGGTGTATTCTTAAAGTGGTGAAGTGAGTATTCCCAACTAAGTCGGGCGTATTCATCGCTGAACACAACGTTTTGTAATAGGATGTCAAATGCGACATCGATGAGCCAGGGCTGAGGACAAGTGTCGAAAGACTTAAAGTCAAGTCCGACGCCAATCATTGATGGTCCATTCTCATTTCGTAAAACGGAGTGGATTATCATTGGCAGTGTCCTGTACGTGTTAATACTATGGGCATGGGATCAGATCTCTGTTGGAAAGCAGCGATGAGCGGGGTGGCGGTTATTCCTTCAAGAATAACGTTATGGAACGTTTTTCCCAAAAAATTTCTGATCTTGGGTGAGTCAAAGTTTCCCAATTGTGTTCTTGTCCACGCGAGATCGGGTGCGTAACCAAACGGCACAGATGTTGTACCTTGTCTCGTCTCATTCCAGTAATTTAAGGAATATACTGTACGCCTGATTGCTTCATCATGGTTACCGGGAGAGCCTTTCTTTCCTACATATCCGTAACCAGCGCCGCTGGATGGAATGAAGGGAACCTGTTTAAGTTCGTTCCACTTAAATGAGTGGATTGGGGGTTCAAGCCTGAAATCGTCACGAGTATGGCTAATTCCCATGCCGAGATCGTGATCAATTGGTCTTTGGGTTAATGGCCTATCATAAAGCCATCTCCACAAATATGTCTTAAAGCGTCCTCAACATATGGGTCAGTGATCTGTGGATCTTTAACAATCTTATGACCTTTGACTCTAGTGAGAAAGCGAAGGGAACCGTACGAAGGACGGTCTCTCTCAGACATTTTATACATTTTAAACGTAAGCAAGGAAGACAAGAATATTGTATCCGTGAGGCTAGTATTTACGAAGTATATAAATTCATCGGAAGATTGGCACACACACAATTTTTCCTTATTTCCATATGTTGGGGTTCAACTGAAACGATATTATCTATTGTGCAATCATTTACTCCTCCAATGGTTTCATTTTTTTCCCGAACGTTTGGTTAACATTTCAATTTTAGTTACATCCTCTTGATCATGATAATTTTCATGATGTTCGTAACTAGTTGAAGCCTCATTCTTATTCAATTCTTCTATGTCACACGTAGATAGTAATGTGGGTCGTAAAATTATCTGTCCATGTTTTTGAATTCGTCGAAATCGGATAGATCTTCTTCAACTGATTTGGTAAGCTCCAATAGTTTCTGTTTATTTTTTTCGAGCCAACTACACATTACTGCTGTACTTTGTTTCGCTTTATTTGCTTTAATTTCTTTTAATTAATTAATTTTATTTTCCGATATTGAGCCCCAGATAAACTTTTTCTAGGAATCATGGTATGATTATCGACCAACCTAAAAATAAAAGATACTCTCAGATTATATGGATCCAAATATAGCTACACATCCCGAGGGTTTTCAGATTTCCTTGTTGTCAAAATGGCAACGTCGCCCCTAGCGTCAAGAAGATAAACTACAAGTCAATCGCGCGTGCCTCGAGAAAGACATCCAGCTGCAGCAGGCGTTATGAACGATTCCACATGAATCTTCATTCATTCGCATTTATTGGACAGCAAACTAAAATAAAATATGCGATTGTTTTCAAATAGGCAAACTATTATATAAATAATATAATACTCTGTTCCACAATTGAATATTTTCGGGAGCGGTTAGCGCCAAAACTGTCAAGGGGGGAGATCTGACTCACATAAGATAAAATACTCAGAAAAATATTTGCTAAAACATAACAGCAATGTCAACAGGTTATATCCCAGGCCCCATATATGTCGCTATCTCCTAAACTATTACGAATATTTCATATTAGTGTGGTAAAGAATCATAAAAGTGAGTCAATAGGAATGACTTCCTTTAGTTCTTGTAGCTGTTTAGTTTGAGTAATAGAGATGCGGTTTAAATTTAACTGAGGAAAATTTTCAATGACGCCACCTTGAATAGTTCTTGGTCTTGTGGGAAGATCTTCCCATTGCTTATCAAAATCTAATTTCACCTGCATGATCCCATCGGGTTTAAATAGGATCGCTCGTATATCTGTAACCGTAGGATCATTATTTTTTTGCCAGGTCTTATAGAGCCATATTTCAAAAATTCTGGTTTTGAGAAATCCTTGAAAAAATCAAATTGTGGCATCAAAACTTCGTATGGGAATGGTTTCAATCTTGCTTCACGGCTAGCTGCTAGAAGATGAATTTCCCTGAATTTTTAAGCTTCCCTTCAATCCAGCTATGAACAAAGTCACACTCCATTTGAGTTCAAAAAATTTTTGAACTATAGTAATATTATTTTTAATAGCAAAGTTGAGTACTTAGTACTACTTAGTGCATTTGCCAGCATGGCATTCCTATTCTGATAGGTGCATCCATCCGAATATAATATTATAGTTAATGGAAGATTTTTTGATAAACAATGTCTCTCCAAGTAATCAAGTATACATGTAGTAAAAGTTGAAGCAACCAAAGTACTATCGCATTCTGTAAACCAGTAACAAGTTGCATGGTGGGTCTAAAGGTTATAAATTGTAAAATTATAAGTGCACAGTTTAGTTTTAAAATAAAATTTACTAGCTTGTATAAATGGTGTTGCTTTTACAGCCTGAACATCTATTACTAGAGCAATACATTCTCCTGCTGCTGCTAACTTTTTGTCATCTTTTTCTTGCTTAGCTCTATGCTTTTTTAAAATATGTTCAGAGTACACATCGTGAGCCAAATTATACATTCATTATACCTGATACATACATACATACCATCTACATACATTATACCTGACGCTCATATCACTTTGGTTTTTTCAACTGATAGATTGATAAATTACTTTCAAGAAATTTAGAATATAAAGTCTTAGTTGAGAGAATTGGTATACTAGAATATTCACATTGTTCTTTGTATAAATTGTAAAGTTGTTTTAGAATTTTTACTACTGGTTCCAAGTAAAACTTTGATGAATTTTGTCCATTATAATGGGATGGAAGTTTGGGAAAATTGTCAAAGAAATTCTTTAAAAAATTAATGTCTTCTGAATGTGTGAATTCACGTCGTGAATTTTCTTTATCCCTATGTGAATGCATCCCATGATTACTTTTTCTTGTCCAACTTTGCACTGCAAAAGATCCTAAATCGAGAGTGTTTAAAAACATTGTTCTACAAACTAAATATTTTTGACAATCTTCGTGCGTTAGACTATACTGCAAAGTGTCAGATCTTCTTGAACCTTCCGTGGTTCTATGCTTTGTATTAGATCTAACCACATGACCTGCTACAAATGTTTTGATCCCAGTTGGTTTCGGCCCAAAATCTGTCAAATATGGACTGTCTCATTTCTTCTGTAAATTTCTCACACATTCTCTTTTTGGATTTTTACTGGCCAAGGATGTGCAGGTGGGTTTTAACTTTCCGTCTTCTCTTATTTTATTTTGTTTCATGGTTTTGTCTCGCGTATACCCCAAATACTCCTTTCCCTCCATTCTCAATATTTTATTTAAATTTTTCTTCCACATTGAGCTATTTGCTTTACGTCGTCGCTTTCGCCCCTCATCTATATCTCCATAATCCTCTTGTAAAACATTATTTTCTGCAATTTCTTCAAGTGGATTACTCTCACTATCTAAATTACTGTCAGTTCTGGAATGTTCCTTAAAATTTGGTTCATAATCGGAATCGTTGTCACGGTTTATTTCCAGTACTACTTGGTTAATTTCTATATTTTCTTTCTTTTTTGTATCGATTTGGATTTTTTCATTGGTTGAATTTAAAAGTGGCACAGCAGGCATATTATTTAATTGAAGTAACTCAGTATTATCCTTCATAATTGCATCTTCCGAATTTAAAACGGAAAGTTTTCCGTCATCTTCAACCACGAAATTAATGATATTTTCGGTTTCAATAACTTCGCTATTTAGCTCAGACTGTGGAAAGATAATATTGAAACAATTTTGTATAATATTTTTATTAGGGTCTACTCCTTGAGATATTTCACTAATGTCATTTGAATCACTAGGAACCATTCCTTCTAAATTGGTATCATTGTCTGTGGTACAATTAAAAGACTTCTTTGGTAAGGCAAGGATATTTTTTGTCGTAGACGACATTATTTTTTTTAAATAGAATTTCAGAGTTACTTTATTAATAAAAAAACCAGGTAGGTAATTTAATATGGAATTTTCTCAACAAAAATTCCACTTGAGGCTTGATTTTTTGCATTTTTAACTCGAATTCGGTGGTTTGTTAATTAAATTACACGACAGACATAAAAATTATCGCAAAATAAGGAATAGTTAACTAAATCGAAAATTTGGTGGTATTACTTTGAAAATATTATAATAACTTCTAACTACTCCTTTATTAGGAAATAAGTCTATAGAAATGGCTCCTATCTTCAATCTCAAATTTATCAAGGGATTTTAATTTACATTCTTATATGTCGAATTTATTTTTATTCATAAATAATATATTTAAGCCATATTTTTTATGCATATTCCACAAAAACACAAGCAAAAAACTATTTTTAACAATTCTTACCTGCTATTATATTCACATCACTCACTGTACTGCTATAACTAAAGAAAAGTTGAGATTGGTATTGGTTCTTAATTTTTACACATTACGATAGGAATTTATCTAACTTAATAGGCGGTAAATTTAAATTTTAATCATTTAGGAGATATTTCCAGTCGATGCATTTGAATTTTCTCTACCGACTAGTACTTAAAGCTTGAAATTGATAAAAATATCAGTTAGGAGGTATTGGCAGTAAACGGACGATATTTAAAAAAATGTATTAGAGGTTTCTTACATTCTTACATTAATTCGAAAATCATGTGTTAAATATTTTACCTGTACTTTTCTTAATTTACAAAGATCGGTTTTGCTAACCCCTCCCCCAATCTAGTTCTCCCGGCACTCTATTTGCTGCTGCAGGAATAGGCGTAACATCAACGGATTTTTGTTATAGTAATAAAATAAAATATTTTACACTGATAACTATTATTTTAACAAATAAATGAGTCAAAAATGGATAAATAAATATATTAGTTTCAATTTTTTTTAACACACTTATATTAACTTGTCTTGTAAATATTTATGTAAAAATCTTCCAATTCGATGTGCACCCACTTCCAGAATGATATCCGATCAACTTGAAATTTAGAATGCATACATGGTTCTCATGACAAAATACCTTTAACATTTTTATATCACAAAAATTCAAGATGACGGCTCTAAAATGGCGGTTAATGTTGCCGTGTATGATCCGATTCGACTCAGAATCGATATCTGGGGGTTTTCAGGACCGCGAAGAAGGTGGACCAATTTGACGTGTATATTCGACTCAAAATTCATCTGTGAGGGTTTGCAGGATCGCGAATTATGGATTTTTAATCACAAATGAAAAATTCGAGATCGGTGTCAATATGGTGGACGAATTTCGTCATTGATGGTCCTATTCGACTCAATATTAATTTGTAGATTGCAAAGGCAGAGTTTCGAATGATACATGTCAAATCTTTTGCAAACCTCAAGTAGACATTTGTCACTGTAGTTACTACAAACTCCCACATCTATGTGCTCAACATTTCCAACTGTTTGCTGTGATATGTTTATGGGTATATTTTCTTGTATTTGTTTTTGCAATATCTTCTGTATTTTTTTGACTATAAAAACTTTCTATCTCTTTAATTTCACACGGTCAAATATGGTTTCTGCTGTAGCATTACCTCGACATCTGCTTCTATGGAAGAATCATAAATTCCGGTCGTTCTAAAACTGCTCTTAATGTTTCCTTTACTCAGACCCAATTTTACAAATTCTGGGTTACATGTCGATGTTGTTTCTGATTCTCCAGTTGATTCTGCCTTGCCTTGATAGACTTGTAAGTTGAGTAGGTAACCTGTGGTGGAACATGCCAAAGCCCATAATTTGAAACCCCTTTTGATAGGTTTCTTGGGCATATATTGTTTTAGAGACGTACGTCCTTTGAAAGCGCACATACTTTCGTCGACTGACAAATGTCTATAAGGTGTAAAGACAGTATAGAACACATAAGTAAGATGAGTTAACAATGGTCTAAGTTGAGGTATTTTTTCATTGTCGGTTAGATGTAGGTATCTAAGAATTTTTAAAAATATTTAGAAGGTAAATATCGTTGTAACACGTTCAACGTGAAAATTCTCATTTCTAGACCAATAAGAACTTAGTGTGGGAAGTCTATGGAAACCCATCACTATAATTGTGCCAAGAAACGCATCCTAATCCCAGCTGAGTCTTTTGTTGACTGGCATATAAAGGGTATAGCCGGAAAAGTTAGGGAAATGTGCCCCCGAATTTACTTAGTTAAAATGGCTTCCAGATGACGCAATTTATAGAGTATATTACACGGTAAAAATTTTAACCCGCTACTACCCCTACGAAGGTGGAGAAAAAATAATATGTCTTTAATTATTATATTTTTTTTTTTCGGTTTCTATGCAACCGATCGATTTGAAATTTGGCACGAGTATTGCTTGTGAGGAGATAACTTACTCCAAAAAATAAAGTCACTTTATGACCATTTTAACTATCGGAAAAAAATTGTAAATTTTTTTTAGAGGACAAAAGGGTGGCTACCCTTCGTGGTACAATCACCATTCTATGACTTATTATGTCTTGACACTTCGTGATTATCATACTAAATTGTCAGATTTTTTGCTGTGGTGGAAC
This sequence comes from Rutpela maculata, assembly GCA_936432065.2. Classification (NCBI taxonomy): domain Eukaryota; kingdom Metazoa; phylum Arthropoda; class Insecta; order Coleoptera; family Cerambycidae; genus Rutpela; species Rutpela maculata. The sequence goes on along the minus strand of OW386292.2, from coordinate 95,999,665 downwards.
AATATGGAAAAAAATAAAATTGGGTAAAATAAAATATTTACATATGCCTCTTAGTTGTACCATTTTATACTTATAGCCTTGCAAGATATTGTTGTATAACTACAACTGACCGCGGGTGCCAGTGCGATGTTGCCAAGTCTACTTTTTTCCCACCCGTACGGAAATTCGGCACAATCTGGCAATACCACTTCTGGAAGTCCCAGGGGAGAAGTATTAACTCTTTAGGACCTTGGGGAAAAGTTTAGCAACGAATGATGTTCATTGTAATTACTGTCGCATTACGACATCTAAAAAACGACGTATTGAACCAGATGAAGAAAGTGAGGGAACGATCGAAGAAGACCAGCCTTTTGTGCCTTCGACATCTTCTAGCACTATGACTAGTGACTCTGACGAAATAATGGAATTACCATTGCAAAGGCTCATTGCTACACATAAATACTGTTGCATATGTTGTGATTATAAAGAACTGACCGTAATATCCACTAATGTGAGACTACAGTGCTATTGAAACAAACAAATATACATCCCCCAGGCAATCGTTGCTGCGAACTTGCTAGGAAGCTGAACAAATTGACCATCCTCAGAATGGTATCATTGGTATATTATTAAGGTTGTAATACCATAACCAATAAGATAGTCTGATAAACCGCGGTGTTCTGTAGAGCCTTTTAGAGTTGTTATGTTATTGGGGTTAAGGAATTTAATTGAATGCATAAATCCGATCTAGGAATCGAGCTACAATTGGCATATGGTTCCAGATGTGCAATGTCTTCATAAAAGCGATGTTTAATCAAATGTAGACATATTTCGCGCCCAAAGATCCATCAGGGCAACTTAAGTTTACACATAGACTGGACCACGGATAGTAGGTTAAACCACAAAGGTTATAAAAACAAAGGCAATTAGGAATCAATATCACAAGTCAGGATAAGTATTGACAAACGACAACCAATGTTAAACAACTGTACTATACTGAGATAAAAAATTATCCATCTGCGTAGCTGGCTGATGGAACCCATCCAAGGCCAAAATTGGGGAGGAAAAAATCAAACGTATTTTACAGCAACCATTGCCTCGGGGATGTATATTTGTTTGTTTCGATAGCACTGTAGTCTCACAGTAGTGGGTATTACGGTCAGTTCTTTTCCATCACCACATATGCAACAGTATTTATGTGTTACAACGAGTCTTTGCAATGGTAGTTCCATTATTTCACAGAGTCACTAATCGTAGTGCTAGAAGATATCGAAGGCGCAAAGGGCTGGTCTTCTTCGATCGTTCCCTCACTTTCTTCATCTGGTTCAGTACGTCGTTTTTCAGATGTCGTAATGCGACAATAAATACAAAGAACATCATTCATTGCTAAATATTTTCCGAAGCTCCTAGAGAGTTAAAATACTTCTCCCCTGGGAAGTAAACCCTGGAATCTCCAGAAGTGGTATTGCCAGATTGTGCCGAATTTCCGTACGTCCTGGGGAAAAAGTAGACTTGGCAACATCGCACTGGTACCAGCGGTCGGTTGTAGATATGCAACAATACCTTGTAAGGCTATAAGTATTAACTGTTACAACTAAGAGGCATGTGTAAATATTTTATTTTACCCAATTTTATTTTTTTCCATATTGTTCCACCACAGCAAAAAATCTGACAATTTAGTATGATAATCACGAAGTGTCAAGACATAATATATCATAGAATGGTGATTGTACCACGAAGGGTAGCCACCCTTTTGTCCTCTAAAAAAAATTGATATTTTCTTTCCGATGGTTTAAATGGTCATAAAATGACCTTATTTTTTTGAGTAAGTTATCTCCACGCAAGCAATACTCGTGCCAAATTTCAAATCGATCGGTTGCATAGAAACCGAAAAAAAAAAATATAATAATTAAAGACATGTTATTTTTTTTCCGCCTTGGTAGGGGTAGTAGCGGGTTAAAATTTTTACCATGTAATATTCTCTATAAACTGCATCATCTGGAAGCCATCTTAACTAAGTAAGTGCGGGGGCACATTTCCCTAACTTTTCCCTAACTTTTCCGGCTATACCTTTTGATTCATCAATTATAATTTGGCAGATATTCTTGTCAAAATAAATCCTGAAATAATCGATAGGTTTGCATGAATCGACCACAATGTTCACTTGCGATGAGTCAGCAAAATCATATGAAACTTTAGTTCCCGGGCTATCTCTCTTAGACCATGAAAATTTGTCGTGGTCTTCTACATTTTCCTCTTCTTCCTCAGAAGACAGTTCATTATCCATTGGATACAACCTTGCAAGCTTATTTGGTGGACCATTCATATCATTTGGATCAAAATCAGGGTCTGCATCTGAGTCAGCACATGCTTCGTCTCCACTACTTCTCTCATTTGGTGATATAGGCTTTAGAAGCAACTGTCTTCTTAATTCCATATTAGATGAAGTGCCAGGTTGAGTATCGATAACTGGTGATGATGATAATGACTCGTGACGTGAAGATGCTCGTTTTGATGAAGATGATGTTTCAGGTGGCAGATCATCCTCAGCATCATCATCGCCGAATTCCGGAGCACAATAATAATAATAATAATAATAATAATAATAATAATAATAATAATAATGTGTCTTTATTTCTGAGATTAATAAATGCACAACAATTTTATAGGTGGCGGCGTTCAACATTGTTGCTCTTCCACGCAACCACCTCTTATACCAACATGTTAACAATTATCGATCTATTCAAAAAGCATACATTTAAACACATGAACGAAAAAGATAGCTGATATGTATGTACAACGCACATAAACACATAAAAAACTTATATCTAGATACAAACATGAGAAAGTGTACACTGAACATTAATAAGTACATCATATTGTATTTAATAAAGACAAACACAATAATAAAGAATTCACAAGTTGCGTGATTAATTAATACCGTACAATGTACATAAATGCATTGAAAGAGAAAAAAGCTAAGATTTTAATTTCGGGTAGAAAAAATATGGGCTTTGACATGTTTCCTGAATGTGGCTATTGACGGCATTGACTTGATTACAGGAGGCAGATTATTAAAAATGTTTATCGAATTATATGTGAAGGATCTTTTGAATAAGGCAGAGTTATGTTTGGGGACCATATATAAATCACAGGCACGCGTCGGACGTGAATGAATATCCGATCCCTTAATCAATTTATCAAATAAATATACAGGCGTTTGAGTACTGTTAATTTTAAAAATAAGACTTGACATTTGTAGCAGATACCTTTCGTCTAAATTTAACCATTTTGACTCTTGGAAGCTATCACTAATATGATCATATTTCCTAAGATTGAAACTGAACCTAATACATGAGTTTTGTATTTTTTGTAGACTAACTTTATCTCTACTTAGAAGTGCTGGCCAGTATACAATATGACAATAAGTAAGTCCAGATAAAATTAAGGCGTCACACAATCTAAGTTTTAAATCTGTACTCAGAATATCTTTATGCAAATATAACATTTTTAGTTTTCCATATGATTTTTTAATAATATTATTTACATGTTCGGCAAATCTTAGATCTACATCCAAGTACAATCCCAAATTTTTACTACAGGTAGATGATGTCAAGACCTGGTTATTAATAATAATTTTAAAATCTGCATTTTCTATTATGGCCATTCTATTGACTCCAAATATCAACATTTCCGTTTTAGTTTCATTCAGAACTAGGTCATGAGCTTTTGAAATATCTGAAATGATTTGAAGGTCCGAGTTAATTCTGTTGACTGCAGAATCCAGCTCATTTAAATAAAAAGATAGGTACAGTTGCGTGTCATCAGCATACTGGTGCAATTTACAAAATTTTAAATTGTTATGGAAATCTGCTGTATAAACTGAAAACAGTAATGGCCCCAATATGCTACCCTGGGGGACCCCGCGTTTAATAGACTTATTGTCCGAAAATTTTCCATTCAAAATTACCCGTTGATATCTATTACTCAAATAACTACGGATAAGAGAGATTGCCCGTTCACTCAGACCAAAATATTTCAACTTTGTGCACAGAATGGCATGATTTAGAGTATCAAACGCCTTGCTAAAATCCAAAAGGACCTGTTACAGTTCAAAATAACATTTGTGAACGTACATCAGTCAAACTTTTTTAAATCTTTTGTTTTTATAGGTATGTCTGTCTTTGCTTAATTTTAAGGTTGATAATCCTATAAAAATTATTCTAGCTAGATTCTATGTCGTAAATTGCTGGAGAACATTTCGGTTAATCATTAATGATTTTGTACTCACCTCCAACCAGGAGAAAATAGTAATATTGTGCTAATAGATACTATTACTTAAATATTCAGTGCCGTTATGTACTAATCGCAATTTTCAAGCCGTTAGTTCAGTCCCTAGCGTTTATTCCCAACAATGTGTTTTGCTGTATAGTGGGTTGCAGTAAACTAGGCGTTTTATTCTCCACAAATTCAAAGATGTAAAATCGGTAATATAGATTTCCTTTAGGACTGTCAGGGTTGTTGGTTCTTCTTGCAAATCTTTGAGCATAGTGGTGTTTCAGCGAAAACTTTACGAGTTTAAATTATTTTGTCCATCTTATGGGATTCTCTCGAAAAGTTACTATTCGATTATCCGTTTATCGATTTGAAAGCGATCTGTGTGTATATTTATGGTTACTGGATATCGACATCTTCGACTGAAGGATTTCACGCTGTTAACCCATTTTTGTCAATTTGCACGAGGCCAAGCCTCAACATCAAAAGTCAATCAACTACTAAGACATAATTTTCAGGACAAGGAAACCCTCACAATCGAGGTAATTACTTTTATTATCACATCCAGCCTAAGAAAAATAGTTCTGGAGTACTTTCCTTCTTAAAGAGGAAATATTTTATTTTTTTTTTAGGGTCCTTTCTCCCCCATGTTACGTATTTGCCTACTTATATGGTATGATTGGTATGAAATTCGCATACATTATCGATACGAAATAGACATCAGGAGTACCCATCTCTTCAGTGGCACATACCTGTTACTACGCTGCAGACTGCAATTTATTTTGTAGGAGCTACGCTCCACCTTGATGAAAAATATTGCATTGGGGAGCTGCCGGTACATGCCTGGTCGCGAGGGCCTGTCTTGGGAACCAGTCTACCCTGGCTAACTAACCTGTTTGGAGGAGAACACGCAAGTTTCAATTATTTTTAAGTGCTCTTATTACCTAAATGGTATACCGGTCTACTTTACAATAGTTAGTTATTACTAAATGTCTTTAAAAGAAAAAAAAAATTCTGTTTTGTTGCCTTAACGCCTAAGATATTTTTTTGTTAGGCGGAAATTAGCACTGACTTGTTTCCACTTAATATTTGCTTGGGGGTTTAAGCGTTCGCTTACGTAAGCTACGTTTGAATTACATATCAATAGATATATTTTGTTTAATTCCCGCTTATTAATAGTTCTGACTTGTACATATGCATAGTCTTTTGTCCTCTACCGTAATCAATGTTATAAATACCTATGTTGTATATATATGTATAGATATATTGTGTACTATTTTTTTATATGAACCTTTTGTTATGTTTTCTGTAATGATTCGCAGTACATTGAATTAGCCATTAAATGTTAAAATATTACTTGGGTTTCCTTACGTTGTCTTGTCAAGTAACTTATTTAGTAAATTTGAGGTTATAATTTTGCTTTGTTCGGTATTTGTGTTCATAAATTTACTTGGCGCCCCTGTACATCAAAATTATAGTTGGACCCCGACCCTCTCCACTGTAGTTGGCCGGCAAATACCGTTGTCATCTCACAACAGACCAGCTTGTTCCGCCCGAGTCCCTAAACGTCGACCTGGCGTAACAGACCATGCAAGTGTTTTTCTTCTCATCACCAGCCCTAAATATATCATCAGTTACATGTAGCAACGCGGTTGTAGTGCTATGACCTTCACGAAAGCCAGACTGTACCACTGGCAAAATATTTTGTTGATCAAAAAAAGCATTTAACTGGTTTGAGATAATCTTTTCAATAATTTTAGAAACGGTAGGCAGTATACTTATAGGCCTGAAGTGAGAAATGTCAGTAGGGTTACTATTTTTCGGAACTGGTATTATATTCGAATATTTCCAAGCTCCAGGAAACACATTATGTGTTAAACACATATTAATAATAAATGTCAAATATTCACTTAGATGAGGTAGCACTAACGTTAGCATATTTAAATCAATACCGTCCACACCTTTTGCATTAGACTTAATAGAACGGACAATTTTTTCCACTTCTTCAATACTGACCGTGGAGAAGTTAAGTATTACATTTTCTCTAAATGACCTATTTGAGTATCTTCCCAAAATTATATTATTTTCATAATCGTTTGTAACCTGAGGTATGTTGTTGACAAAATAATCATTAAAAACATAAGGATCAGAAAACTTATGGTTGACGTTATTATTCTTACAAGTGATATTTAAATAATTTAAAGTCTTCCAAAATTCTTTAGGGTTCGATTTTGACTTAAACTTAAGGTATGCTTTTTTCTCAGACTTTACTGCCATATTTACAGTATTTCTAATATCTTTATAATAATTCCAAGCAGCCTCAGAACGAACTTTCTTATATTTACTGTATGCTTTATTTTTAAGTTTTATCATCATCTTAAGGTTATCTGATAACCATGGGGCTGGTGGTTTGGATATTCGTACGGTTCTAATTGGTGCATGAATATCGAACAAATAGATTATATCACGATTCCAAAATTCAACCATGTCTTCAACATTATCATACATATAGATGCACGGCCATTCAATAGAATATAAATCAGTTAAAAATTTATCGTAATCAAATTTAGAAAAATTCCTATATGTATGAAAAAATTGACATTGTTTACTTTTTCTTATGTTCAAACAACAATCTACCATCATATGATCAGAGATACCGTCCATTCTTAGAACATTCAGGTCTCTTACCAGATCTCTGTTTGATGTTATAATTAAATCTATTAATGTACTTGAATTTTCTGTGATACGCGTAGGTTGTGATATTAATTGATTTAAACCATATTTGTTTAATAAATTAGTTAATTGTTTGCAGCTAAAATTTTCACTTATAAAATCGACATTAAGGTCTCCACCAAACAGAATAATATCAAATTCAGTGACAAATTTACACAACATTTTTTCCAGACATTCAAGAGACTGATTAAAATTAGAATTAGGCGGTCTATACAGTGTCCCCAAACATAATCGCTTACCTGAAATTTTTGTGCTTATCCAAAGAAACTCCAGAGGGCAATCATTTATTGTTGAAATGTCTAAAACTTTAAATTTAATTGCTTTATTAATATAAAATGCAACGCCCCCGCCTCTGTTCTCCCGATCCCTTCTAATTAACTTGTAATCAGTTAATGCAAAAACGTTATCTTTAATAGTGGAATCTAACCATGTTTCAGAGAGCCCTATAACGGAATATGACTCGTTTGTAATCACATCAGAAAATATGTCAAATCCCGTAGACAAAGATCGAATATTAAAATGTGCAAACGTGAATAAATCTTTCTTATTATTTGTAGGCATACTTTGAGATGTAAGCTCCAGTATTTCATAGTAAAAAAAAAATATTATAATTTTATATACTTATCAACGCAGAAAAAAAAGGACAATAAATATAAAAATTATCAGACCATTTATACACGCTAGATAAATTAAACACATATTTCAATAAAATAATCATAATGGCATTCTATAAATTTAAGATTACTATGCTTATTACTTTTTATATTTAAAAAACGAAAAAAAAAATAAGTAAAAACTAACAAGATAACAAATTTGATTTGACATGATAGCAAATATCTTGAGTGACTAAATCCATATTATTATAGTCCTACCAGATTGATAAAATATTAAAGATCGGCTTCAGAATTTATTAGTTGTTTTGTATCATCACTTATCACATAAATTTTTCCTCCAGTGGACCATGCATGTTGTTTACCATATTTCACCTTAGCTTTTAGTAAGAGTTCGTAACGTTGTTTGGTAAGGTCTTCATAGATAGCAACATCTGAATGAATTAATTTTTTTTTCTTCGCAGCAACAATTTCATTTCTTTTTATATTTGTCGTAAAATTAACCAAAACAGATAATCAGATAATCTTCATCGTTCAAATGCTCTAATATTTTCTCTAACTCACTATCATTTAATTGATTACTTGACATGCTGAAAATAAAAAACATTGCATACAATTCCATGATTTTCTATCATAAATTCAAAATATTTTTCTAGCGCTATTACAGTGTGCCAAAATATCCGCTATAGCGAGTTCATATGTATTTAGTTTTTGCTTTGAGCCAAAACGAATACCATAAAGCCCAAATTGTATGTTGATTGTTAAAGCGTAAGATAATTTGACGGGAAATTGTCGCCTTCTAAGTTTGAAAGGGAGCATGTCGTTCCCCGGTATGAAATCCATGCGGGGAATAAAGATTCTTTCACCTGTTAGGTGACCAAATGCATCGATTTTTTCTGCATCTATGTCTGTTTCCTAAAATTTTTACTTGTAAACGTGTTCCGTTACATAAATCTTTCTTTAAATTCAAATTTCTTACGAGCATTATGACAGAATCTACTTTTAAAGTTAGTCTGTGAGGTGGCAAACCACTGCGCTGTAATAAGTCTTGGAGACACCTGGTAACTTATCCAAGATAAGTTCGTTGATTTCTTGACAGGTTCAACGGCGTCAATATAACTTTATTTGGTACTTCGCCATTATGCAAATCGTCAAAGCAGAAGTCAATTAGATCTTGCTTGCTATCAACGATACAATCAAGTGCCAGTCTGATAATGTTGCCATAACATGTACAACGTAAGGAAGGGTTCCATCGCCTAGCTGTAAAAACCAGCGCGAGAAATTATCTTCCTTTTCTCCAGCACGAATGTTAACGTGTAGATTTTGTTTGAAGGAATGGAAGTGCCGACAGATTTTGTTGCATGTTTCTACAATGGAACATCTGTTACCATTAGGCACAATGGGAAAAGATTGTCTGAAATCACCGCCCACTACTACCGTTTTGTTGGCGAAAGGCCTATTGTCGGTGCATATATCACGTAGGGCTCTTTCTACTAAATTAAAAATCGTCCTAGTAACCATAGAGATTTCATCAATGATAATGAGTTTTATTACGATATAAAATCCCAAATAAATTTAAAAAAAGTCTCAGATATTACTAATTCTTTTAGTGAGAGACAGAGAGCAATAAAAAGAATAAAGTAAAAGAATTTCAGTTTATTCCTTTGTACAATTTCGAGTAAGTTACAAAAAAAATTGTCATACAATTTAGTAAAATATATACATCACAACCTTACAATAATTTCTAACAATCGTCACACTGAAGCTAGGGGAAAAATAGTTTAATTTCTAATTATACTAGAGAAAAAAAATTGTTTATGATTGCATACAAAGTATAGGACAACTTAACTTTTAAAACACCCGCAATCCAGCAGCAGTATATCACAAGGTGGTTACGATTACTGGTAGGTTGAGACCATTGCCTGGAATTTCCTGCGTTGAATGCAAAATAAAACTTCTAAATAATCTCCGGTTCTCCAATTTACAGGATACCAAAATTACAGGTCCTGGTCGTAAGTAACTCTCCGTTACAGTTATGTTTTATCGAAAGGGAATTATTTCATAAGTTTAAACTCGTAACCAATATGATCCAAAATATTTCCAAAATTATTCAAAATAACACAAAATGATCCGAAGAGGTATCTGATAAACGGCTGATGGTTTTTCTACTCCGCATCTCAAAAAAAACGTCTACAATAAATTACCCAAAATTATTCTCAAATTTCGAGTACGTGTTTTGCTCATAGATCAAAGAAATTTAAAACTTACCCAGAAAATTCTGGATGCAACTTGCCAAACAAAATCCGGTTTCAATATCTAAACTCAATTAAATACACCAAAATTTAATTGAAAAATGTGTTTAAAATTAGTCTAGATCCGTTAATCTATAACGAGTAGCCACGTATGCCGTTTGACTAATTAACACTTAGCAAAGTTTAATCTCAAATTCTTGATCTACTACTTGTCTGGCATTTATAGAATTTGGCTTTCACAAAAAATAACGGAAGACAGTTCACATTGAAACTTCAACCGTTACCAACATCTAGATTTTTAAAACCAAATCTATATTATGGACTTTTGATCATATTTCACTATATATATATATATATATATATATATATATATAGTGAAATATGATCAAAAGTCCATAATATAGATTTGGTTTTAAAAATCTAGATGTTGGTAACGGTTGAAGTTTCAATGTGAACTGTCTTCCGTTATTTTTTGTGAAAGCCAAATTCTATAAATGCCAGACAAGTAGTAGATCAAGAATTTGAGATTAAACTTTGCTAAGTGTTAATTAGTCAAACGGCATACGTGGCTACTCGTTATAGATTAACGGATCTAGACTAATTTTAAACACATTTTTCAATTAAATTTTGGTGTATTTAATTGAGTTTAGATATTGAAACCGGATTTTGTTTGGCAAGTTGCATCCAGAATTTTCTGGGTAAGTTTTAAATTTCTTTGATCTATGAGCAAAACACGTACTCGAAATTTGAGAATAATTTTGGGTAATTTATTGTAGACGTTTTTTTTGAGATGCGGAGTAGAAAAACCATCAGCCGTTTATCAGATACCTCTTCGGATCATTTTGTGTTATTTTGAATAATTTTGGAAATATTTTGGATCATATTGGTTACGAGTTTAAACTTATGAAATAATTCCCTTTCGATAAAACATAACTGTAACGGAGAGTTACTTACGACCAGGACCTGTAATTTTGGTATCCTGTAAATTGGAGAACCGGAGATTATTTAGAAGTTTTATTTTGCATTCAACGCAGGAAATTCCAGGCAATGGTCTCAACCTACCAGTAATCGTAACCACCTTGTGATATACTGCTGCTGGATTGCGGGTGTTTTAAAAGTTAAGTTGTCCTATACTTTGTATGCAATCATAAACAATTTTTTTTCTCTAGTATAATTAGAAATTAAACTATTTTTCCCCTAGCTTCAGTGTGACGATTGTTAGAAATTATTGTAAGGTTGTGATGTATATATTTTACTAAATTGTATGACAATTTTTTTTGTAACTTACTCGAAATTGTACAAAGGAATAAACTGAAATTCTTTTACTTTATTCTTTTTATTGCTCTCTGTCTCTCACTAAAAGAATTAGTAATATCTGAGACTTTTTTTAAATTTATTTGGGATTTTATATCGTAATAAAACTCATTATCATTGATGAAATCTCTATGGTTACTAGGACGATTTTTAATTTAGTAGAAAGAGCCCTACGTGATATATGCACCGACAATAGGCCTTTCGCCAACAAAACGGTAGTAGTGGGCGGTGATTTCAGACAATCTTTTCCCATTGTGCCTAATGGTAACAGATGTTCCATTGTAGAAACATGCAACAAAATCTGTCGGCACTTCCATTCCTTCAAACAAAATCTACACGTTAACATTCGTGCTGGAGAAAAGGAAGATAATTTCTCGCGCTGGTTTTTACAGCTAGGCGATGGAACCCTTCCTTACGTTGTACATGTTATGGCAACATTATCAGACTGGCACTTGATTGTATCGTTGATAGCAAGCAAGATCTAATTGACTTCTGCTTTGACGATTTGCATAATGGCGAAGTACCAAATAAAGTTATATTGACGCCGTTGAACCTGTCAAGAAATCAACGAACTTATCTTGGATAAGTTACCAGGTGTCTCCAAGACTTATTACTTATATTATGGACTTTTGATCATATTTCACTATATATATATATATATATATATATATATATATATATATATATATATATATATATATATATATATATATATATATATATATATATATATATATATATATATATATATATATATATATATATATATATATATATATATATATATATATATATATATATATATATATATATATATATATATATATATATATATATATATATATATATATATATATATATATATATATATATATATATATATATATATATATATATATATATATATATATATATATATATATATATATATATATATATATATATATATATATATATATATATATACGTGGGTAAGACCGCAGAGAAAAAGAGCAACCGTGGACACGTGTTTCGGACTCATTGGTCCTCATCAGCACGGTGTAGCTAAGTTGAAAGGATAGGCACAACTTAGGAAATGACACAAACGGTGACCACTGACAGGCAGCCAGTCGCACATTTGTGGCAAGAGTTAGAAGACCCTGAATTTCCAGAGCGACAACTAACACACCACGGAGGCAACTATAGCTACCTGCGTGGAATCACTGGACCCAAGGAAGAATAAAAAAAATAGGAGTTGTTAATGCGGAACAAAGCTTTATGGCAAACAGGAAAAAATTCGTGGGTAAGACCGCAGAGAAAAAGAGCAACCGTGGACACGTGTTTCGGACTCATTGGTCCTCATCAGCACGGTGTAGCTAAGTTGAAAGGATAGGCACAACTTAGGAAATGACACAAACGGTGACCACTGACAGGCAGCCAGTCGCACATTTGTGGCAAGAGTTAGAAGACCCTGAATTTCCAGAGCGACAACTAACACACCACGGAGGCAACTATAGCTACCTGCGTGGAATCACTGGACCCAAGGAAGAATAAAAAAAATAGGAGTTGTTAATGCGGAACAAAGCTTTATGGCAAACAGGAAAAAATTCGTGGGTAAGACCGCAGAGAAAAAGAGCAACCGTGGACACGTGTTTCGGACTCATTGGTCCTCATCAGCACGGTGTAGCTAAGTTGAAAGGATAGGCACAACTTAGGAAATGGGTCCTTGGGTCCAGTGATTCCACGCAGGTAGCTATAGTTGCCTCCGTGGTGTGTTAGTTGTCGCTCTGGAAATTCAGGGTCTTCTAACTCTTGCCACAAATGTGCGACTGGCTGCCTGTCAGTGGTCACCGTTTGTGTCATTTCCTAAGTTGTGCCTATCCTTTCAACTTAG